>JAXCMG010000008.1:31860459-31955708 GCA_034642415.1 Podarcis siculus
GTGCCCTCCATCTTTCCCAACATCAGGGTCTTTTCCAGGGAGTCTTCTCTTCTCATGAGGTGGCCAAAGTCCTAGAGCCTCAGCTTTGGGATCTGTCCTTCCAGTGAGCACTCTGGGCTGTTTTCCTTCAGAATGGAGAGGTTTGATCTTCTTGCAGTCCGTAGGACTCTCAAGAGTCTCCTCCAGCACCATAATTCAAAAGCATCAATTCTTTGGTGATCAGCCTTCTTTATGGTCCAGCTCTCACATCCATACATCACTAATGGGAAAACCATAGCTTTAACTATACAGACCTTTGTTGGCAAGGTGATGTCTCTGCTTTTTAAGATGCTGTCTAGGTTTGTCATTGCTTTTCTCCCAAGAAGCAGGCGTCTTTTAATTTCGTGGCTGCTAGTACTATAATATAATTTGCTCATCTTAAGGAGACTGTTGTTTATCCATAAATATTTGCATTTAAAAAGAAAAGCCCAAGGGAAACATGGGAAATATATGGTAGCTCATCCAAAAACCACCCATCTGATCACATGGCAAACAGTTTTAAAATAGCTGCATCTAAAATATACCCAACTGCTGGTGTCCTAAAAATTAATATCTCAAATTTAAAATAGTTTTCTCTGAAACGAATGTAATGCTTAATTGAATATTAAGACCTGAATTAATGCTAATTAACTTTTTAACTCTATTAGCATACCCACACTGGCATGTTAATGACAAGCAAAGGACCCTGGGTAAATAAACCAAGCACTCCTGGGATAAGAGGTTAGGTCTTCTTACAGCTCAGTAATTGGCTAAAGAACAGAACACAGAAAATATAAACAACTGAGCATTTGAATCAAAACTTGGTCTGCTTGGCAAACTGTGGTCAGAAACGGGTTTGGAATTTTGAAGGATGCTAAAATAATGTTGATAATGTTAATAAAAGTTAGAGAGGTGGTGTCATGCAGATCTCCAAATGTAGTGGCATTTCAGATCTCTGTAGGAGCGATTGGTTTAACTATCAGAGAGTCTTATCATGTCCAATTTCTTTCTGTCGGCACAGATCACTCGACTCAAGTAGCGTCGCCAGATGAGTGGCTGCAGAGCTAAGCCTGTGACATGAAAAGCTCTCAGATGTCTCTTGAATGTCTAATGGCAGACAGATCAACATTTCCACCGCTTAGTAACAAATCTCTTTTCTGCATGCTGCAATATATTTTTGATCTCCGGAAGTAAGGGGTTTCAAAGCTTCTTCAAATGGGCCTTTTCTTGCTAAATCAATATGCGCCCCCCACCCCCAACAACAAAAAATGTCCGAGAAAAGGTTTTGTTTGCAGACTACTGCCTGCAAAGCACAGGAAGTGAGAGTACTGATTTGTTCTCAGACAATGCTTGTTCTTCTGGCTTTTCATAAATTTCGTGGGACAAACTTTACACTACAGTGGTACCTCAGGTTAAGAACTTAATTCGTTCCGGAGGTCCGTTCTTAACTTGAAACTGTTCTTAACCTGAGGTACCACTTTAGCTAATGGGGCCTCCTGCCACCGCCGCGTGATTTCTGTTCTCATCCTGAAGCAAAGTTCTTAACCTGAAGTATTATTTCTGGGTCAGCGGAGTCTGTAACCTGAAGCGTCTGTAACCCGAGGTACCACTGTAATGGTAATTCACTAGCTCCCAATGAACACCATGAATGTCTTTATTACTCTCTCACATCTTCAGCACATAAGCACTCCCATGGTGGCTCACTTTAATAAGGAGAAATGCATCGCAATCAAACATGCAAAATAATTTTTAAAAATAGGAGCAGCCAGTGCTTTATTTTCTGGGGGGGTGCAGGGGAACCATACCCCTAAACATTTTGTGAATCTTTGTACTTTTGTCCACTTACTGCATTTCCCCCCCCCCCAATTTGAACTGTAAAATGGTGGTTTTCTTGAGTCAAAATGAGAGTACCCCTAAACATTTTGGAAGAAAAAAAGCTACTTTACAAAACAGTGCCCTAAAATACATACCTGGACTTGTTTCGATTAATGTCTGCAGGAGACTTCATGGATATTTAAGTTATAATTAGAAAAATCTTAATAATTATTCGTAAAGGAAACAGTTTATAAGAAGTAAATAAGGAGGCAAGATACAAGATAAAGGAAGTCTTTTATTTGGTTGTTTGTATTGTTGTATGTTATGCTCACTGTATGTTATGTTCACGTTTAATGAGGGTGAATTTGTGTATTGGGGGGGTTGTGTAATGTTGTAAATAAAATTCCAATAAAATTTTTAAAAAGAAAAAAAGCATTGGGCGCAGCAAATGAGACTCAGCTTTTTATTGCCTCTTTGCATTTTAGCCACCTCTGCTACTCTTGAAGCCTGTTGCCTTTCTGGATTCTTCTGCAGCTTGAATTTCAATCTGAGCTGGTCTCTCTGCCACACTCATGCATCAGCAGCTAAAATGCTGCCACAGTATTGTCCCAAGTGGGAAGCCTGGAAGTGTAAAAAGGTAAAGGGTAAAGGGACCCCTGACCATTAGGTCCAGTCGTGACCGACTCTGGGGTTGCGACGTTCATCTCACTTTATTGGCCGAGGGAGCCAGCGTACAGCTTCCGCGTCATGTGGCCAGCATGACTAAGCCGCTTCTGGAGAACTAGAGCAGCGTATGGAAACGCCGTTTACCTTCCCACCGGAGTGGTACCTATATATCTACTTGCACTTTGACGTGCTTTCGAACCGCTAGGTTGGCAGGAGCAGGGACCGAGCAACAGGAGCTCACCCCTACGCGGGGATTTGAACCGCCGACCTTCTGATTGGCAAGTCCTAGGCTCTGTGGTTTAACCCACAGCGCCACCCGCAGAAATGTAGGAACCCTAAAAAACTGATTCTGTAAAACAGAAACGTAAGACACCATAGTCTCCGACTACCACCCAAATGCTGGGACTTCCATGAAAACCCTCAAGCCATCGCAGCTTCTCCTTAAGTCATGCAAGAGAGAGGGGAAAGGCAGGGAAGGGGGGAAGAGGAGGAGAAAGCTGGCAAGGAGTTGTGCAAGAGGTGGTTAAAACTTGTTATTCTCTCAGTTATATTACAGTGGTACCTCGGGTTAAGTACTTAATTCGTTCCGGAGGTCCGTACTTAACCTGAAACTGTTCTTAACCTGAAGCACCACTTTAGCTAATGGGGCCTCCCGCTGCTGCTGCACCGCCGGAGCCAGATTTCTGTTCTCATCCTGAAGCAAAGTTCTTAACCTGAAGCACTATTTCTGGGTTAGTGGAGTCTGTAACCTGAAGCATTTTAACCCAAGGTACCACTGTATCTGCACTTAGAATCGGGTCTGTGGCAGGGGTGAAACAAGCCATTTTCTAATTCACCCCTCCTGAATAATAATTTTGCTTTGCTAATAATAATAATAATAATTTATTATTTATACCCCGCCCATCTGGCTGGGCTTCCCCAGCCACTCTGGGCGGCTTCCAACAAAATATTAAAATACAGTAATGCATCAAACAGTAAAAGCTTCCCTAAACAGGACTGCCTTCAGATGTTTCTAAAAGTCTGGTGGTAGTTCTCTTTGACATCTGGTGGGAGGGCGTTCCACAGGGCGGCTGCCACTACCAAGAAGGCACTCTGCCTGGTTCCCTGTAGCTTTGCTTCTCGTAGTGAGGGAACCGCCAGAAGTCCCTCAGTCCTGGACCTCAGTGTCCAGGTAGAACGATGTGGGTGGAGACGCTCCTTCAGATATACTGGGCCGAGGCCATTTAGGGCTTTAAAGGTCAGCACCAACACTTTGAATTGTGCTTGGAAACGTACAATTTGCTAAGTTTAAATTGCACCAAGATTGGGGACTTCAGGATGAAGAAGTGAAAGAGGTCATGGTCAAATGGGCACAAGATTTTGGATATCCTATTTTAATGAAAGATTGGGGGAAATTATGGAAAACAGATCTAAAATTCACGGCATGTTATCTGATAAAGGAAAATTTTATGAAAATGATTTACAGGTGGTACCTGACCCCAATCAAATTGGCTAAAATATATAAAAATAATAAGAATACATGTTGGAGGTGTAATCAGGGGGAAGGAACCCTATTTCATGTGTGGTGGACATGTCCCAAAATTAAAAAATTCTGGGACATGATCTACGAAGAATTCAATAAAATCCTCAGAGAAAAATTCAGTAAAAGAACAGAGGCATTCTTAATAGGCATTTTAACAATAAACACCCCCAGAACAAAAACAAAAAAAGTGTATTTCTTTATGCAATAAGTGCGGCTAGAGTATTAATTGCCAAGTACTGGAAAGGAGAGCAGATTCCAACTAAAACAGTGGCAAAAGAAACTATGTGAATATGCTGAATTAGCCAGAATGACTGATGCAATAAGAAATCACTCAAGTTCAAGAGTGAAAAATGAATGGGATTGTTTTAAAAATTATATGTTTAAACATGGTTCCCAAATCCAAACTTGGATGTGCTTGGAGTAAATATCACAGAATGGAAATTAATTTGAGGAGTTATTCCAGATAAAGATGGGTGCATATTGGATCACAGTACAAAGAAAAGGAAATAAAGAGAGAAGAAGAAGCTGTTATGAGGCAGAGGGAAGTTAAGCATTATAGAGAAATAGACGAATATGAGCATGTAAGCAAAGGAAAAGAGATTAGGAATGTAATTGTAATGAGAAAAGATGTTGTAAGATCTGCAAAGTTTTTAAATTGCAATAAAAACAAAAAACAAATTGCACCAAGGGGACTTTCCCCATCACTAATTGTCCTATATTTTCTTTATCCACTAAAGCCTTCAAATAGCAGATTCTGAATTCCTTTAGAGGCAGTCCGCTTTGTTGGAAGTGATTCTCATTTAAGTACCACCACATGTTACCCTTCTCTGTAGAAATGTTTTGCTTCTTCCCTGTGTTTGTGAGGGGTTTTTTCCCCCCTAAGCAAATTACTAAACCCACAATCTGTTGTTTGCGCAGTGACAATTGCTTTCCAGGACATACTCTTAATGAAAATCAAAAGTAAAATAAATTAAACCCTCGTCTGTTGACAAGAGCTTGCATAGCTTTGAGTACGGCCATTTTAAAATTTAATAAAGAAACTTTACACTTTGGTCTGCGACTTGCTGTGAATAATTGCCTGTGCAATTTCTTATGCTCCCTGTTCTTTAGAATATTTTCTACAGTCAACTCAAATGCATAAAACAGTTTAAGGCCACTTCTCTGACACATTTGATACTGCACCACACAGAGAGAAAGACATTAGTAGACATTTGAATAGGCTGATACCATTGACTTCAATTTCTCTCTCTTTTTATCTTACGGTTTTTCCTTTGACAAGTCATAGTAATGGAAGATTTTGCAAATGAGAAAGTGCCAAGCTCACACAACACATCAGGGGACACAAGAGTAAAAGCCACATAGTTTTCAGCCCCACATCAGCCCACAGGCTTAAAAGAGGCAGCATAAGGAATGGTACAGATGGATTTCTTTCTGTATTTTGCTACAGGGTGGTGGCCAGGGACAAGTTACATCATTTCATTCCTACGGTATTAGATACTACACAGGTAGTAGATATGGTAGCAAAGGTAAAAAGTAAAGGACCCCTGGATGGTTAAGTCCAGTCAAAGGTGACTATGGGGTGTGGCGCTCATCTTACTTTCAGGTCGAGGGAGCCGGCGTTTGTCCACAGACAGCTTTCCAGGTCATGTGGCCAGCATGACTAAACCACTTCTGGCGCAACAGGACCCCATGACGGAAACCAGAATGCACGGAAACGCCATTTACCTTCCCACCATAGCAGTACCTATTTATCTACTTGCACTGGTGTGCTTTAGAACTGCTAGGTTGGCAGGAGCTGGGACAGAGCAACGGGAGCTCACCCCGTTGCATGGATTCGAACTGTCAAGCTTCTGATTGGCAAGCCCAAGAGGTTCAGAGGCACCAAGAGGCACCACTCACGTCCCACTGATAGCTTATCCTCCACTAATTTTTCTCATCTTTTGAAGCCATCTAAGTTGGTTGCCACTGCTACTTCATGAGGAAACGAATCCCAAATTATACCTATACATTGTCTGTAGAAGTATTTTATTTTGCCCGCCCTTATTCTTACTCCATTCAGCGTCATCAGATGTTCCTGAGTTCTGGTTTGATGGGAGGGAGCTGAGATTTCCCCCCACACACACACACACACACCGTGCACAATCTTAAGACACCTCTATCATGTCTCCTCTTCCTCGCTCATATGCCACAACCTTTCCTCCTAAGGGAATTTTCTATCTACTTAATCATTTTGGTTGCCATTTTCTGAACCTTTCCCAGCTTTGCAATATCTTTTGTTTATGTGAGGCGATGTTATTGTAGATAATTTTTTTTTAAAAAAAGCTCATGAATTTATATTGACCACAGTGTATAAGTAAAATAAAACCACCAGGACATTTACAAAGCTAAGCAGGGTCCAGTATGGTTTCAAATTGGTTCCTGCATTGAAGGGGGATGGACTAGATGACTCTCTAAGTCCCATCCCTACAATTCTATGATAAAAAATAAATTGGTTGCCTCCTAATTTTAGTGAGGTTTACCGTTCCTCCTTTCTTCTAGTCCTTTGTATGAAAGCTTTTTTGAGATTACTTGTGGAATAATACATGACTGCAAGTGTGAGCACACTCATCTCCAGCTCTTTGGATAAAGGGACTGCCTCCTGGAGGCCCTGCATGTCTGGATTGATGTAATCTCCCTGTCCAATGTTGACATTGAGATAAATACTCTTGCACAGCATTCCAGCTGTGCTGCTTTGCCATGTCAAGCTTCATTGGGATGATGGCATCTAGCAGCTGAGCAGTTACAATTCCATCTACTGCAGCGAGCAGAAGACGTCGAATCTTGCTACAAATATTCTGAAACGGCTACTTGTTTATAGCTTGTTCTTAGATGTGGTCAAGGCAAGATCAAGTGTGTGTGTGTGTGTTGTATTTGCCCAGTGATGTTCCTGGAATGCCCAGTTGGCTTCAATAGGCATGTAAACATACATCTTTTCCTGAGTGTCAGGTGTGTGTGCAGGAGCCAGGCCCTGTGACCAGTAGGGCTTCGCAGGACTGGGGCCTTCCTAAGTTTGTTCTGGAGAGGCAAGGTAACTCACTGCACCTGGCGGCAAGAGCCGGGAAAGGATATAAGGTCAGCATTTCCCTTCGGCTCTTTGCCACAGCAACTCGTTTCCTTCCTTGCTGCGTTTGGCTTCTTGCTTCCTGATCCTCAGACCCCGGCTTCTTGACTCCCTGCTTCCTGACCCTTGGACCCCTGGCTTCTGGACTCTCATTCCTGCTCCCACCCCACCATCTTGCCCCCGGTCCCAACGTCCTCAGTAGGGACTTTGATCGCCCGTAGACCGGACCGTGACACTGAGAAGCTAGCTGTGATGCAAATCAGGCCTGGGGAACCTTTGGCCCTCCAGATGTTGCTGAACTATAACTCCCATCATTCCCAGCAAGCACAACCAGTGCCCAGGGATGATGGCAACATCTGGAGAGACAAAGGTCTCCCACACCTGCTAGTAATTTTTCTTCTTTCAAAAGAGACCTTTGGTGAGGATCCTCTAGCCGAGTATTATTCAACAGCTACAAGTCTTGGTTTGCTGATTCCAAAGGAGGAAGGAGTTTGGATTTGATATCCCGCTTTATTACTACCCTAAGGAGTCTCAAAGCGGCTAACAACCTCCTTTCCCTTCCTCCCCCACAACAAACACTCTGTGAGGTGAGTGGGGCTGAGAGACTTCAGAGAAGTGTGACTGGCCCAAGGTCACCCAGCAGCTGCATGTGGAGGAGCGGGGAAGCGAACCCAGTTCACCAGATTACGAGTCCACCACTCTTAACCACTACACCACACTGGCTTTGCCATTTCTATGAATTCAGTTAGTTTGTATAACCATTCTTCTTTCATGGGTATCGCTTCACTCTTCCATTTGCTAGCGTATATTATCCTGGCAGCTGCCATAGCAGTCTCAGTTTTGGGGCGATTCTCCTCCCCAAGCAGCTCCCACCCTCCATGAGGTTCTTCTTTTCTGTTCTCTCCCATTCTTTTCGCTGTCGCAGGCAGTGTTGTAAAGACATGTTGGCACAGACTGCTTCCGGGATAATTAGACCTTCCAGAAAACACACTGTTGCAACATTTTGCTCATCCTAGCCTGCCGCTCTATTTATTATTGATTATTTGTTTTCCTCGTGCTGCACTTTATTCAGACACATGAAACATTTACGGTAATCTGGGCTTTACTTTACAGACATAAAATGTACATTTGGCCTGAACCAAAACCGAGGCCCGACTTTCATGTTAGGCAGTAACTGTCCACCTTGGGAGAAAACCGTGCTCTCTGAAGGCTTTGCGGCACTTTAAACTTTAATAGTAATACTTCCAAAGAGGGAGATGCAAATAAAATATCTCGCTCTAGAGGTCTGGTTGTCATTGCAAGCTGATGAAAAGTGAACGGCAGAAGCGGCTTTGCAAGATAAGAATTTATTTAGAGCTGCTGGAATTGGCATGTGCTGGATATTTCTGCTTAAGAAATGCAATGTTGTTGGACCAGAGGAGAAAATCTCACTGCGTGGACCACATCTGTGGTTCAGAGCAATCCAGGTCTAATACTGAATCGAGAAAGAATATGGTTCATAATCTGGAGCACAACACAGAAAATTTTTAACATTGAGGGTGTATGGTATAGTTTTTCCTAGGATTTAAAAAAACCAGTGCCCTTTCCCAAAAGCCTTTGTATAGGAGAAATCCATTCCAAACATTAACAAAGAAGGCATCCTATTGGAATGTTGCCTTCTCTTTATCCTCCTCCTGCTCTTAAGAAAGTATTAGCCAATAAAGAGGTTGTTTACTTCTTTGTTTAATATTATTTTGTTTTCTACGCAGTAAAGCTGTCTCTGGTTGAAATCTCACCTGCGGCACAGAGCCATAGGACTGTAGAATTAGAAAGGGCCAACGAAAGTCAAAGCAGGAATTGAAATATGTGTAGCCAATTGGAAATGAAGAGGGTGGGGTGGGGTGAGATAACGATTAAATGTTAAAATATTTTAAGTATTGAAATGGAATTAGGAAATGTATGTTAAATTGAGCAGCGAGTATGGGAGGGAAGAGAAACATAATCAAAGTGGGGTGTTAAATCAATTTTTAAATTCATATTGAATTTGAATTAATTTGATTTAAAAAATGAAAAGCATTTTTTTAAAAAAAATAGGCAATTTTTTTAAAAAAATATGGAAATGACCATGAGGATCACCCCTGTAATGCAGGAATCTTTTTGCCCAATGTGGGACTCAAACCTATGACCCCGAGAGCAAGAGTCTTATGCTCTACTGACTGAGCTATCCTAATTACTAGGTGGCCTTAGGCATCTCTCAGCATCTCATGTCCACCACATTAACTATATATTTTGGAGAAAATAACTCACTATGAAACTCACCTACAGGTGGTACCTAACACCAAGAAAACTAGCGCTAATATGCCCAGGACCCTCACCAAAATGCTGAAGAGGGTGCACCTCCACAGGCACATACCTCCACATGTGGTGGGAGTGCCCCCAAGTCCAACTATTCAGGACAACAGCCATACACGAAATATGTAAATTAACTAAGCAAGTATTAGAAATCACCCCAGAATTGGCCCTACTAAACTTCTTCCAAGACAATAATGCCCATTTACATCACAAAGAACTCATAACCCACCTCCTTTCAGCAGCCAGAAACATCATAACCAGACACTGGAGAGACCTGTCAGGAGTAAGCATGGACCAATGGTATCAGATAGTATGGGAAACAGCCTTATTAGAAAAACTAACCAATAAACTGAAACTGTCACGGGGACAAATAGAAGAAGACGCCTTCAGCCCAGTTTAGCTCCCCTTCATCACATACAGAGCCCAACAAGACAATGACAAAAATCCACCAACAGCATACAAATCAATATGGCTAACCTGATCCGAAACACCCACCCACCCCACTCACACATGAAAACAAAGACCACCACAGCCAACCACAAATGAACAGCCACACCCTAGGCCAACCCTAACCTCTCTCACCACCAAAGGAATACAAGTGAACAGCAGAGAACCTGCACAAGCAACACTGACACAAAACCCTACATATATTAAGTAAAATAGAAACATCACCACCCGACCCCCCCCTCATCTCCCCCCCCACCTCTTTCCACCTTTTCTTCCTAATGTCTCGACAAATGAAATTGATTTGTAAAAAATGTTACATGGGGGGGGGGAATAAGAGAGACATTGCACATACTTTTGTAAATCAAAAAAATCTTTAATAATAATAAAAAACTATATATTTTGGGAAACTGTTCGCTTTGGATTTGGATGCTTCTTAAGAGGTATTGACCGAATGTTGTCATGCTTCTTCTCCCTCTCTCTCCAGTTAGGGGGACCCAATGTTGATACACTTACTCTAAATCCCCCTGTTACTCAACTCTTAAAGGTACACAGCAAAGATGCTCAAGGATTTTATCCTGCGTTGAGGTGGAGATCAAGCTTCCCCACCTACGCAACTTCCATCCGAGTCACAGGTGGAATCTACACACATATTTGAAAATGCTGCTAAAATGCTTTTTATTAAAAAAAAGTTTTTAAAAATACATTGAATTTGGCGTAACTCACTGCCGCCATCTAGTGTCGCAGTTGTATATTGCACTTTACAACACATTTAAAACATTTCATTTGCAGCTGTATGGCCGAGTCCACCATGTCAAAGGTATAGGCACTTTAGGCGAGATCATGTCAAACAGCAGAAAGGCAGAGGGACCCAAACGTGTGAGTTATGCACAAATTAAATACGCTCGCAGTCTAGTGACATTTTGTGGTAATCAGCAAGGTGTTCGCCAGCTGCCGTTTTGAACTTTCCAGTGTTATTATTCATGAGCTTTCCCTTTCAGATAAAGCATGTTTTCCCACAAGCTTAAACAAAACATTCTGAAATGAGCATCAGCATCTTGATTAAGTTGTTAGGAAAATAAAGAGGGAGGGCAGCCTGACTCAGAGGGTCTTGGGCTTGGTGTAAACTCTCTGTAGATTCCAAATGAGCCTTTAGATCACTCTGGATTACTTTTAAAAAGCTATTTATTAGTTATTAGCATCAAATTAATAATCAATTTATTATGAATGAATGAATGAATGAATGATATTTCTTCTTGACCATAAGGTCCCAGGCTGTATTACAACAATATATAAATACAGTGGTACCTCGGGTTAAGTACTTAATTTGTTCCGGAGGTCGTACTTAACCTGAAACTGTTCTTAACCTGAAGCACCACTTTAGCTAATGGGGCCTCCTGCTGCCGCCGCGCCGCCGGAGCACGATTTCTGTTCTCATCCTGAAGCAAAGTTCTTAACCTGAAGCACTATTTCTGGGTTAGCGGAGTCTGTAACCTGAAGCGTATGGAACCTGAAGCGTATGTAACCCGAGGTACCACTGTACCAGGGGCTGTGCCTCTGCTCATGCCACTTGCCAACCCCACCCAATGCAAATAACTAAGCTCCCTTTACACCAGGCATCCCCAAACTCGGCCCTCCAAATGTTTTGGGACTACAATTCCCATCATCCCTGACCACTGGTCCTGTTTGCTAAGGATGATGGGAGTTGTAGTCCCAAAACATCTGGAGGGCTGAGTTTGGGGGTGCCTGCTTTACACCTTCCCAACATAATTTCTGAAGCCAATTCTCTCTTTTATTATGCAGCCCCACTTTGCATCCCCGTTTTCAACCATGTCTACGGTGCCTCTTGAACACAGACCCCCCCATGGTTGTTGTTGTTGTTTAGTCGTTTAGTCGTGTCCGACTCTTCGTGACCCCATGGACCAGAGCACGCCAGGCACTTCTGTCCTCCACTGCCTCCCGCAATTTGATCAAACTCATGCTGGTAGCTTCGAGAACACTGTCCAACCATCTCATCCTCTGTTGTCCCCTTCTCCTTGTGCCCTCCATCTTTCCCAACATCAGGGTCTTTTCCAGGGAGTCTTCTCTTTTCATGAGGTGGCCAAAGTATTGGAGCCTCAGCTTCACGATCTGTCCTTCCAGTGAGCACTCAGGGCTGATTTCCTTCAGAATGGATAGGTTTGATCTTCTTGCAGTCCACGGGACTCTCAGGAGTCTCCTCCAGCACCATAATTCAAAAGCATCAATTCTTCGGCCATCAGCCTTCTTTATGGTCCAGCTCTCACTTCCATACATCACTACTGGGAAAACCATAGCTTTTACTATACGGACCTTTGTTGGCAAGGTGATGTCTCTGCTTTTTAAGATGCTGTTTAGGTTTGTCATTGCTTTTCTCCCCCCCCCCCCATGGTAACCTCCTGCATCTTCCTCCTCTCACACATTGCAACTTTTAAGGACTCCTTTTTTATTCCACCTACTTACGAAGCAAGCGTTCTGCATCCCCTTTTCATCCTCCTGTTCTTATCTTCACCCCCAATCCTATGCCCCCTACTCCCTACTGTTTTGTAACATTGTACCCCCATTTTCACCTCCACTCCTTTTTCCTTCCCCCTCCTTTTCTCAACTCCCCCTTGCACACAGGCCACCCACATATCTAAGCTCTCCTCTCTACTGTTCTGCACATACTCTGTGATGATATACCCTATCATTAAGATATTCTTAAGAGTATCTGTCAGCTTGTTCAGTTAGAGAACGTCGAGTTCAGTTGATGGATGTCATGAATGGGTTGTGTTTGCTCATGAATAATATAAGCACATTGAATCTGGAACTTTATGCTGAAGGCATCCTATAATACCAGGAGTGAAATACAACATGCGAATGGCTTCCCCTGTTGGTTTAAAGCAGGTATAGGCAAACTTGGGCCTCCAGCTGTTTTTGCACTATAATTCCCATCATCCCTGACCACTGGTCCTGCTAGCTAGGGATCATGGGAGTTGTAGGCCAAAAACATATGGAGGGCCGAGTTTGCCTATGCCTGGTTTAAAGCACCACTTTGACCCTCTCAGTATCCCTTCCTTCTTGCTCCCATGCCACAGCTGTTGTGCAACCTGCCTCCTGTTTAGTTTCCCTCCCCTGCCCTGACTTCCTGCTAATCCAGGGTTGTGATGCAGCGCTACAAATCTTCCAATAGAGGCCACGTGATGACTAACTTACATTTTTATTATATGTAAGAAAAAATAACCACAATGTTTCATGCATGTTGTGTCATTTGCCCTTTGGCTACAGCGATATCTGCAACCAGCATCAAGAGAGCCAGCGTGGTGTAGTGGTTAAGAGCGGTGGACTTGTAATCTGGTGAACCAGGTTCGCTTCCCCGCTCTTCCACATGCAGCTGCTGGGTGACCTTGGGTCAGTCACACTTCTCTGAAGTCTCTCAGCCCCACTCACCTCACAGAGTGTTTGTTGTGGGGGAGGAAGGAAAAGCAGATTGTTAGCCGCTTTGAGACTCCTTAAGGGGAGTGAAAGGCGGGATATCAAGTCCAAACTCTTCTTCTTCATCATCAGGGGAAAGCCTGAACACCTCACTTCCACCATGGTCACATAGTGGGATTTGAGGACAGAAAGAGGCCTAGAAATAAATAATAGGAACACAGGAAGCTGCTGTTATAAACTATTAAATAGACTAAGGTCCAAATTCAACTAAATGATCCTAAATCCCACTAGCAAAATGGGGTCTCCCCTCCCCTCTCCTCTGACCCACCCACAAGTCAGCATATAGTAAGAGGAGATGGGAGATAACACAAACATTTCTGCTCGCCAGGTGAAGTTAATGGAACAATTGCCTTATCACGCCACTGAATCCCATCCATCGGCCGCAATTTTAAACCCACTCACCTGAGTGTAGGGATGTTGGAGAATTAAAAAAACAAAACAAACAAACAAACAAACAGAAAAGGGGGCAGAAATTCCCATGTACAGTGGTACCTCGGGTTACATACGCTTCAGGTTACAGACTTCGCTAACCCAGAAATATTACCTCAGGTTAAGAACTTTGCTTCAGGATGAGAACAGAAATTGTGCAGCGGTGGCACAGCGGCAGCAGGAGGCTCCATTAGCTAAAGTGGTGCTTCAGGTTAAGAACAGTTTCAGGTTAAGAACAGACCTCCAGAACGAATTAAGTTCTTAACCCGAGGTACCACTGTACAGAATGAAATTCAACCCAGCAAATATGATGGATATTTCCTGTTGTTGCCGCTTTCAGTCTGCAAACAACAGATTACTTCCCCCACCCCCACAATTTCCATTGTGTTTCCTTTGCATTGAAATAAACAGCGTGAAATATTGTAATGCCAACATAACTTACAGAATCAACTATGCAACTTACATCATTTTGCCCCTGAGAATGACGAGACAGATAACAATTTTTGGCAGAAGATGAACTGTAGCCGAACGGAAACAAAACCGCATGCAACCAATACAGGGCAGGATAGAAAGTGAAGGGTAGAAAGAAATGCCTTCTTGCATCATTACCTGGGAGTAAGCACCACTGAATTCAATAGGGTTTACTTTGGAATAAGCATGGTTGGTATTGTAACCTTACGTAGCAGTTACGTACCCTATAGGCACACATATCCCTTTGCTTAAAAGCAAAACGTAGCAACACTAATTTGTGTTTATAACATTGCTACAGATATTATCAGGTGAATAATAATTGCAATAATAATTCCTTACCTACTTTAGTCTTTGATAAAGCCATTCAACTTTGCTGATCCTCTCCCAAAAATCTGAAATGGCACCCCAAGTGTCTGTGACGCTCCAATAAGATTCATAGGTCACCATGGATTTAAGCATGTGTTTTCATCACTGAACACGACTAACTTCTTATCTTTTATGCCATTCTCCTTTCATTCTGAGTTCAGAAGCATGGCGGATTCCTTCTTAACAAAATAAGCAGACACCAGGCCTTGGTGGGCTATGCAGGCACACAAATCACACACAGCTGGCGATTCCTTTGAAGGTTTCAATAATAATGCATCCTATTTCTACAACCCTTTAGGGCTCAAGAAGAAGAGAAGGCCGTGCAAACGGGGGCATAAAGGACTCCGTGTGGGGTGTGGAGTGCCTGTCACACAAATTTGCATGGGAAAGGGGAGGAGGGCCCATTTCTCCCCCCGCCATGCAATTTAGAATGCTAACCCAGTAAGCGAGCGGGTTTGGGGCCTCTCGTACATAAATTTTGTTTGAAACCAGCAGGTGGAAGTGGTTATATTTCCTTAGAGATATTTACGTCTTAGCATTTTTCATCCAAACCAAACAATCACGGAATTCTTAAACTGACAAGGTTTGGAGAGAGTTGTCCCCCCGCCCCCAACCCTGCCACTACCCCCCAGAGAAAGGATTACTTAAAACATTACCGAGAAAGTCAGCTTTGCTTTATTAATTTATTTTAAAAAATGTTTTACCTAAAAAATGTTTTAGGCAGGCCTAAAAGAAGTTTCTTTCCCCCAAATAATTCTTTAAGGGCTGCAACAGGGAATGCTTACATCTGTTTGTTCATTTACCCTGTGTGGAAGGAATGACCGCTCCCCAAATCAAATGGGGGGCGCCTTTTGCGTGCTCGCACGCAGCCCCCCGGATCCCAGTGCGACTCCTGGTAGTTTGGGCTGGCTTCATCCTCCCCAGGCTGGATACCTGGAGGTCTCCGCCTACCTCAGCCAATCGCCCAATCCCGCCTGGGGAGGCGTTGCCAGGGGATTGGCCAGGTAAGGGATGGGACCATCCTGCGCACACAACTCGGGGGTTGCCTGGGGTTGAGGGGACTCCGCCTGTCCACGTAATTGGAGAGTAGCAAAATGGCAGATCCACATCGCTAGTCCTGCTGGCTCACACTGACCAGGGCAAAGGGTGCAGGGGTGAATGGACTCTATCTCCTGTGCCAGAGCCAAGCTCACCTACCTGAGGGGCCCAAGGATCAGGACCCGCAGAGGATCTGTGAAGCTTTGGATCCAAACCACTACCACCATACCTCCATCTTACCACCACCAGCACATTTCTACCAACCCAGGAGCAGTGGGGGACCTCTGCTGTGGCCCAGCCGCCAAACAGCAACATTGCTCTTCACCAGTGAACGCTGGCAAAAAGGCAGCAATCTTACATCTTTCCACTCTGCAGCCATCGACACAAAGGATGGGGAGCAGGGAGTGTTGCATTCTTAGTGAACAACCCCAGTAAAAAAGCAGTATCTCTGAAGGCATTGCGGTGGTCTCCCCAGCCACTCTGGGTGGCTTCCAACAAAACACTAAAATACAATAACCTATTAAACATTAAAAGCTTCCCTAAACAGGGCTGCCTTCAGATGTCTTCTAAAAGTCAGATAGTTGTTTATTTCCTTGACATCTGGTGGGAAGGTGTTCCACAGGGCGGGTGCCACTACTGAGAAGGCCCTCTGCCTGTTTCCCTGTAACTTGGCTTCTCACAGCAAGGGAACCGCCAGAAGGCCCTCGGTGATGGACCTCAGTGTCCAGACAGAATGATGGAAGTGGAGACGCTCCTTCAGGTATACTGGAGCGAGGCTGTTTAGGGCTTTAAAGGTCAGCACCAACACTTTGGATTGTGCTCGTACTGGGAACCAGTGTAGGTCTTTTAAGACTGGTGTTATATGGTCTCGGCGGCCGCAAGACAGGTCCACACAGCAGCTTCCCCCCCCCTCAATTGTGCGGTCATATAATCTCAGAGAAGAAAACCAAAATGGCCAGACCTCCTCATTCAAATTACTTTTGACAGGGAAAGAATGCTCGATCGTTCAAAGAGGAGAGAAAGGGGTTTCATGTTCCAGTGGAACACCTCGTTCTATTCTGTGCTTTTATGACTCAGTGCATTCTCTCGGCTATAGCCATTATGATGCTCAACTTGATTTCCCCAAACAAGTTCCTATTAGACAACTATCCATGACGGAATGCCTGCCAAAATTAAGAGTCTGCAGCTGCCGCAGGCCAAAATCACTCTGAGTTCTCCCGGCATGCACACGGGAGCCTACTAAAAGAGAGGGACATACATGCGTGTGCAAGCAGATGACATACAACCATAGGTCTAAAGATCTTAAATCCTTCAATTGTGACATGCAGCAAGAAATGAGGGGGGCGGGGAGTCAAATGTAAGTAACCTTGGAATTAATAGCAGAGTAATCAAGGGCAGATGTGTTTGTGCAAGCAACAGCTTTGGGAAGTTCTCCTGTGCAAACCCCATTGAAAGAGAAGAGCACAAGAAAACAATGTCAGCTCTTTTGACTTCTCCTCTAAAAATGTAAGAAAATCCTGCCTGCTGCATCACCCCCACAGGCCTGTGTTGTCCGGCATCCTTTCTCCTATAATAGTCTTCCAAAAGTTCTCCCAGTAGACCTGTCATCAAGCAGCCGCTGATACAATGGACTAGAGGAGGAGGAGAACCAAAACAGCCAGTTCCTTTCCTTGACTTGATTCAGCTGCCCTTTGGCTCCTCCTCTCCCAGGACTGTCACCCCCAATGCCCATTCCACCTGTAAAGTTTTAAGGTCTGGTTTTCCTTATTTTCATCTTCCCCATGCCCTCCCTCCCCCTTTGTATTGTGTCTATTAGATTATAAGACCGAAAACCAGGCCTGTGTCGCTTTATTATTATTATTATTATTATTATTATTATTATTATGTCTAGTACAGTGGTACCTCGGTTTAAGAACAGTCCGGCTTAAGAATGATTTGGTTCACAAACTCCACAAAACTAGAAATAGTGCCCCAGTTTGAGAACTTTACCTTGGTCTAAGAATGGAATCCAAACGGTGGAAGGGCACTGGCGGTGGGAAGCCTCATTAGGGAAAGCGCGCCTCAGTTTAAGAACGGTTTCGGTTTAAGAACCGACTTCCGGAACAGATTAAGTTTGTAAACCAAGGTACCACTGTACTTAGAAAACATATGATACTTTGTAATAATAATGGTGGCAGCAGCAACTTCGATGGGGCTAGGACTACCAGTCCTGGCAAAGGAAATTCCACCTTTCTAATTGCTGGATACCGGGACGCGAGTGACGCTGTGGGTTAAACCACAGAGCCTAGGACTTGCTGATCAGAAGGTCGGCGGTTCAAATCCCCACGGCGGGGTGAGCTCCCGTTGCTCGGTCCCTGCTCCTGCCAACCTAGCAGTTCGAAAGCATGTTAAGTGCAAGTAGATAAATAGGTACCGCTCCAGCAGGAAGGTAAACAGTGTTTCCGTGTGCTGCTCTGTTTTGCCAGAAGTGGCTTAGTCATGCTGGCCACATGACCCGGAAGCTGTACGCCGGCTCCCTTGGCCAATAAAGAAAGATGAGCGACGCAACCCCAGATTCAGTCACAACTGGACCTAATGGTCAGGGGTCCCTTTACCTTTACCTAATTGCTGGATAGAATTCACAGGCCCAGTTTTACCCCTTCAATACTCCTTTGAGCAGTAAACCCAGGGGAGAGTAGTAGGTCTTCCCAGACTACCACTAATCTGAGGCCATTTCTGCCATCTTCCTAAGCTTGCTGTAGTCTCCCTTCCTGAAGCTAGATGCCTTCATACTGAAATACTTAAAATTAAAATTCAGTGATACTTTTTACCTTAAAGTGGTGCTGGCTCGCCTTCAAATTCCTTCCTTTTTCATCAGCTTTTGAGCAGGCCTATTGCTGGGGGTTTTTTAAGCGGATAACAGGTTCTTCGTTAAGAAGTTGGGAAAATGCACAGGACACACCACCTATGTTTAGTTCCACCAGCAGGTTGAAAGGCTACCACTCAGCCTGTTGCTGTCCTTGGTCCACGGTTGTGTCATTAAACTGAAAACTCTCGTGGTAGGCATTAGATACAGGGATGGAGAATGGGAAGTTTGAAAGAGACCAATTTCTTCCTTAGGTTGCCATGGCCCCTCTGGCATTCATCAGAAAACCTCCACCCATTTTTTTAAAACTACAGTGGTACCTCGGGTTAAGTACTTAATTCATTCCGGATGTCCGTTCTTAACCTGAAACTGTTCTTAACCTGAAGCACCACTTTAGCTAATGGGGCCTCAGGCTGCTGCCATGCTGCCGGAGCACAATTTCTGTTCTCATCCTGAAGCAAAGTTCTTAACCTGAAGCACTATTTCTGGGTTAGCGGAGTCCTGAAGCGTATGTAACCTGAAGCGTATGTAACCCAAAGTACCACTGTATATCCTGCTCCTGCAAAACCATCTCTTCCCCTGTTTGGGATTTTTTTTAATTAAAAAAAAAACCTGTAGCCTTCATACAGCTTGTCAAAGTCTATCTTAATGAGGACTGCCATAGCAAGTGTCTCTAGATCTGCCCATTTCATATTACTGTGAAGTGAGAGCACTGACATTTGTTTAAACCAAAGTGATGTTTCGACATCGTAACATTTCTCCAGGTATTCAGTGCACCTTGTCAATGTCTTATTTGCTTCCTCTCTGAATTTTCTGTTGCCAGCAGGGAAAACATTGCCCCAAATGACTTGGGCCAATCATCTGTAGAATTTGCCCTCTCTCCTCCTCTTCAGTTTTGAACAGAGACACCGTGGAGTTCTGAGCAGCTGATTTTGCTACATTCCAGTTTCTTCACAGCATCTCGAAAGATCCACATCAGATTTGTACAGAAAGTAAATCTAACAAAGAGGGAGAGATTCATGCTTTTCCTCAATGGACGCTGCCTGTGCTTTCCACATTTTACAGAGGCATTGACAGTCACATAAGATGCCCTGTTAATGCTGAGACCCTCTTCCTGCATGCTGCAATTCCCTTGCTTGTCTCATCATTGCCACTTTAAAAATCAAGCAAGCTATACCTAATCCTCACCCCCAGAAAAGTAGCACAGATTTAAGCTATTGTCCTACCAACCTTACTGTCTGTTTGTGAAACATAGACGATTTATAAACGCCATCTCCAACTCCTCGAAAGATTCCATCAACAGTGTCTCTGAAAAATTTTGCACATCACTCAGGAAGACAGGCGAACTAATACCAGTGTACTGGAAGAAGCAAAGATCACCAGTGTTGAAGCAATGATTCTTCAACATCAACTTCGTTGGACTGATCATGTTGTGCTGATGCCTGGCTATCCTCTTCCAAAGCAAATTAGTCCGAACTTAAAAATGGAAAGCATAATGCTGGTGGTCAACAAAAGAGGTTTAAAGACTGCCTTAAGGCAATTTTTTAAAAATGTAGTATAAACACCAACAATTGGGGAACACTTGCCTGCAAGCGCTCCATTTGGAGAACAGCCTTTACCAAAGGTGTCATGGGCTTTGTAGACACTCGAACTCAGGACACAAGGGATAAACATGCTAAGAGGAAGGCTCGCTTGGCAAATCCACACCGTGATCAACTCCCGCCCGGAAACCAATGTCCTCACTGTGGAAGGACATGTGGATCCAGAATTGGCCTCCACAATCACTTACGGACTCATTGTTAAAACCGTGTTTATGGAAGACTTGACTACGAGTGATCGCCAAAGAAGATTCAACTGAACACTCCCAATTTCCACCATGGAAAACTCTGCATTAGCCAAATCCTTAAGCAAACATTCTAGTGATTTTGATGCTAAAATGTTTTCTGTTGTGCTGGTTGCTTTTGTCCATCCACAAGATATTAGGGGCAATTTTAGAATTGGGCAATATTCTTGGAACGATATTGTTTGCACAATCTTGCCTTGCATAACTCTAATGCTAGGAAATACTGTGGTAAGCCAACCCCACTAGATTTTCCTGGGGCGGGTCTGTTTTAAAAGGGAAAAAGAAAGAGCTAGGGCATTATTTTCTGTTGTTTTCCAGATTCTCTTATGTTTTATGCTTTCTGCACTGCTTGTCACAGCTTTTCTTCTCTTGAATTTAAGTGAAAACATTTAGTGGCAAACAGTGCCTTCTGTTGTGATTGTGTAGACTTTGTAAACCTCCCCCCCTCTCATGTCTCTTCCTTGCACCATGCATCGCCGAAGCCACACAAACACCTTGTCTTTTTTCCTGTCTTTTTAAACTATAGCATCCTTCTGGACCATCTTTCTGCACCATTCTGGAACCTGAATGAATGCAGAGCAACTACTCTCTGTCCCTGCTGGGGCTATCCCAGTGGTTTCCAACCAGAGTGCAGTGGCCCTGGGGTGCCTTGAATGACGAGCAGGGGTGCAACACCAGCTTCTGTCCCTCTTTCCTTTCCTCCTCTGATGCCCTCTCGCATCTCTGCCTTCCAAAGGCTTGTTTGTTGCAGCAGCCCTGGGTACAAGCTCCCCAGGTGAATGGTACCTCTGGGACTGGCCAGGGGAGGGGAGAGGAGGCTGAGGGAACACTCCACAAGGGAGGTTGTTCAAAAAGGGGTGAGGGGCTGCCAGCTCTGCAGGCATGGGACAACATAACCGGGCTCCTGAGCCCCACATAGGTGCTGCAGAAAGAATGTACTTGGCCAAGGGAGCCGTGGACTCAAAAAGGTTGAAAACCTCTGCCATAAACATCTCCTAACTTCATTTTGCACATAGTTTCCATGCCCCTCCCATTTTTTTACTGACTTAGTCCCACAACATACCTTGTGCCTCCTGCACATTCCCGCTCAAATTCAATTTGGCAACCCTTACCTAAGACTGGTTTCCAAAGTTTGCTTCTCCAGCCGGTTGGCTTAGCCCACAATCACCAACTCCCTGCCGCTTTTCTGAAAGGCTGAACCAACTAGCAATGGATGGGTAGGAACCCCTTGTGCCTTCTCCTGGCAAGCACTCACCAGTGTGAGACAGAACCATGGCTTGTTGAATCTCCAGGATGGGCCTCAAGGAATTCCTGGAAATGGAGGTTGATTCCTGGAGACCCTTGGCCAAATCTGAAGAGCTGGCAACCCTACAGGAAGCTGGTGCTTTTTTCATGGCCATGCAGTCTTAAAAGGCTGAACTTCAGTAAGAAATTGAGGTGAAAGCTCACAGCATGGAAGGAATCATTATCCCCTGCTATTAAAGACACCAGAACACCCTGTGATTAAACAATTGGGCAAAGCTTAAATAAGGGCAAACCTTATTTAACCCCTTGGATTATATCTGGAAGGAGCAAATTTTTTTGCTGCTTTGATACACCTTTCAGCAAATAACAGCTTCCTTCAACTTTCTGCAGCTGCAGGAGCTTAGAGTGTTAACTGTAACACCTGGTCCTGCAGGAGTGATTTCAATCAGAGGTTGGGTCAAGAAGGCCATACCCAAAGGATGAAGCTGTTACTCTAGCAATATATGCCTCAGCAGCTCCAGAAGAGCTCAGGGATGTAAGAGGCCTCTTTATATCTCTCCTCCTCAGTTACCTCAACCTCTCTTTGGCAGCTTTTAGGTAACTCAGGAATCCAGCTCCTTAAAGACACTGAACAAAAAGAAGGTAGGAAGACTAGTAATAGGGTAGGGTGGAAAGAAAGAGTTGCTCACTTCTAGAGTAATAATAATTATGATGATGATAATAATAATAATAATTAATAATTGTATTTATGCCCCATGCATTTGTCTGGGTTGGGGTGTGTGGTAGGACATCCCTATTTTTGCTGAAGAAATGTTGGAGGATATGGTTGTTGTTGTTGTTGTTTAGTCATTTAGTCATGTCCGACTCTTTGTGACCCCATGGACCAGAGCACACTAAGCACTCCTGTCTTCCACTGCCTCCCGCAGTTTGGTCAGACTCATGCTGGTAGCTTCGAGAACACTGTCCAACCATCTCGTACTCTGTTATCCCCTTCTCCTTGTGCCCCCCATCTTTCCCAACATCAGGGTCTTTTCCAGGGAGTCTTCTCTTCTCATGAGGTGGCCAAAGTACTGGAGCCTCAGCTTCAGGATCTGTCCTTCCAGTGAGCACTCAGGGCTGATTTCCTTAAGAATGGATAGGTTTGATCTTCTTGCAGTCCATGGGACTCTCAAGAGTCTCCTCCAGCACTATAATTCAAAAGCAACAATTCTTCAGCGATCAGCCTTCTTTATGGTCCAGCTCTCACTTCCATACATCACTACTGGGAAGCTTTAACTATACGTTCCCTTTGTTGGCAAGGTGATGTCTCTGCTTTTTAAGATGCTGTCTAGGTTTGTCATTGCTTTTCTCCCAAGAAGCAGGTGTCTTTTAATTTCGTGACTGCTGTCACCATCTGCAGTGATCATGGAGCCCAAGAATATTGTAGGACGTCCCTATTTTCATTGGAGAAATGTTGGAGGTTATGGAGTTATGTGACACACACACACCCCAAGCCAAGAAGATAAGTAATTGTACAACCTTTAGAAGATAGCCCTGTATAGGGATTTTTTTAAAAAGAAAATGTTTAATGATTTATTATGTTTTCATATATGTTGGAAGCCACTCAGAGTGGCTGGGGAATAATAATCATAATCATAATAGAATGTGACGTCCCTATTGTCTGGGTGAATGTTGGAGGGTATGTAGTCATTGGCTAAAGTCATGTTAGACCCATGTGCATCTGCTGCTGTTTGTGTGCCTTGCTCTGCCCTGAGTCTCCCTAAAACCACCCCTCCTCCTGTCTCTTTGCTGTTAGCTTTCCTGAACTCTTTAATCTCTGCTCCTCCAATATCATAGTTTGCACCTTAACAAAGCTTTGGAAATTGCTGAGCATGGCAGTATTAACTGCTCCCACCCCATTCCGTCCTGCTCTTCAGAGAGCAGCATTGCTGCATGTAGTTTCACTCCAGTCTTTTTTTTCTCAGCCTGAGTTTTACCAAGAACAGCTCAAGGCCACTTACATTATTTTCATGCAATTATAAAATATACCTCCTTGGGTTGCTCATTTCAATAATCAATAGTAGCAATTAATAATTTGGGGGATTAAATGATTTACTACTCTAACCTTTGCAGTTCACCTTTTGTAAACTTCAGACGTCTCACGTCAAACCAACCCTTTAAAAGGGTTGACAGGTTTTGATCAATAGTGACCTTTGAGGATATCTGCAGCTTTTCAAATTGATCCTTCACAATTACGACTCTATCAGACATCTCCTTTTTAATCTACTTCAGGTTGGACACTCAATCGACCAGGCAAATTACCTTCTAGTTGAGACAATTGTTGTCCCAATCCAATTGCTTGGTGCTAAATTCGCTTTAAAAAAACTGGAATTAAGATTTGCACAAACATCTACATAGCATTTAAGCACATCTTGAGTCTGCAGCACAGTTGAAGCCCATTGACACTGAGTATTTAGCACAGAAGGTGGTGAGAAAGATTCATTAACAAGGAAATGGCCTGAGGACTTTGTATACTATTTCATTTTTTAAAATAGGAAGCAGAATTTGCATATATATATCTGTGAGGGAGTAATGAAGACACTAAATATTCCCTGAAATGTATGGATATTCAATGCATTGTTTATTTCATTTTTTAAAAATGAACATAAAAAAAAATATTCAACTAATTCCCATTAGTTTTTCATATTTTGGTGAGAAAGCTAAGCAAAAGTTCTCTCCCCCCCCCATTTTTATTTCCATTTTTATTTCACAGTTGAAACAATAACATTGCAAATAAAAGAAATTCACAATTAATACTGACTGCCCTGCCCCACTTCCATGGTGCATTGTATTACTTTATTTTCCATTATTCTGATTTCTCCCTTTATCTTATTTTCTTCATCTTTGTATCTCAATTTGTTTTTTACTGCTGAATTTATTCTGTTACTGTTAACTTCTTCATATGTTTACCACATGTCTCTAAATATTCAATAAAACATCTCCAATCTTCCTCAAATAGTTTTTTTTTTAATCCTGATCTCTTATTCCATTTGTCAGCCTTACCATTTCTGTATATTCTATTAACTTTGCCATTCTTCCTCTGTTGGCATTGTATCTTCCCTCTATCTCTGAATATTCATGCAGCTGTAGCTGCATATGTAAAAAGAGATGAGGTGGTGGTGGGGGGTGTTCTTAAAAAAACATTTATCAAAACTCCAGAAGCTTTTCTTTTAGCCATAACAGATGTAAATATACCCAGGGAACACAAATCTCTTTTCATGTATGCTAAGCAAAAGTTCTCGAGAGTCGATGCAGTGGACTGAATATTATGCTGACCTTAGATGGGTGAGACTTAGGTGTTCTGATCCCACATTAACTCAGGAAGATATCACTTGGTGTCACCTACCTCGCAGGTTGTTTTGAGGATAAAATGGATACTAAGTCAGCCCTGATGTCATCATATGATGCCAACAGGCCCACTCTGCCGTCTGGTACAGCAAATTTCCTACCCCTCCCTCCGCCCTTGGCAGCACAAAGTGCGAGGCTGTGGGTGGGGTCACATAGGTTTCCACCTCAGTGTGTATAGGATTCCAGCCTTGGTGTTGCTGCCACCCAAATTTTTCATGGCAGCCTTTGTTTATACCCCACCCATCTAGCTGGGTTTCCCCAGCCACTCTCGGTGGCTCCCAACAGAATATTAAAACACGATAAAACATCAAACATTAAAAACTTCCCTAAACAGGGCTGCCTTCAGATGTCTTCTAAAAGTCATAGTTGTTTATTTCCTTGACATCTGACGGGAAGGCATTCCACAGGGCGGGGCGCCACTACCGAGAAGGCCCTCTGCCTGGTTCCCTGTAACCTCACTTCTCGTAGGGAGGGAACTGCCAGAAGGCCCTCAGCGCTGGACCTCAGTGTCTGGGTAGAACGACGGGGATGGAGACGCTCCTTCAGGTATACTGGGCCAAGGCTGTTTAGGGCTTTCAAGGTCAGCACCAACACTTTGAATTGTGCTTGGAAACGTACTGGGAGCCAATGTGGATCTTTCAGGACCAGTGTTATATGGTCTTGGTGGCCACTCCCAAAACATTTAGAGGGCACAAGGTTGTTGTATTGTGCTAACCACAGAAGTTCTCTGTTGATCTTCATAAGAACTTCCCTCCACATCGCCGTTCCTATACAGATATGATGACACATGCTTATGCATAGCAATTTCATTGTCTCAAGCTTGAACATATGGAACCAACAGTCCCTCTTCTATCAGAATAGAATAGAATATACTGAACTCATGGTACTTCCTCTATCAAAATAGAATAGAATGGGCCCTTTAAAAAGAGACACCGGGGAGGATAAAGAGGAAGGATCCAGTACAACATTTGTATAATGAAACCATGTAATAGCATTTTGGAGAGCACGGACAGCATTTTGTGCTTGTTGAAGCTTCTCCAAAAGCATCGGGCTTAGTGACAAGCCTCTGGCAGGTTTGTATTGACCCTACAGCGTTCTTACAGGAAGGCTATTCTGGGAGTCCTTTTGTCAAACTGAAGACGGCTTAACATTTCTTGATGAGAGTGCAGTCAAAGGCAAAATGGGAAGGTTATATCTTTCCCCAGTCTCAGAAGGGTTAGCCCATGAGTTATGACAGATAGCTCAACGTTGTGGGGAAAATATCGTTAGGTAGAACATCCCTCCCTAGACAATTCTGTAATTCTCAATGCAATGCATTGTGCCTTTCTGAAGGAAGATACATATTCATATCATAAATGCAACTTTGCTTTTGGTTTTGATCTAGGCCAATGTTTCCCAAACTTGGCCCTCCAGCTGTTTTTGGACTACAACTCCCATCATCATAGCAAGATGAGATGATGGGAACTGTAGTCCAAAAGCAGCTGGAGATCAAGTTTGGGGGAAACTGCTCTAGACATTTACATATTTGATCTACAATAGAGATGGCAAATCTATGACCTTCCAGATCTTGTTGTACTACAAGTCCCATCACCCCTGACAATCGGCTATGCTGGCTTGGGGCTGATGGGTGCTGGACTCCAGCATCATCTGAAGGGCTACAGCAGGCTTCCTCAACCTCGGCCCTCCAGATGTTTTGAGACTACAATTCCCATCATCCCTGACCACTGGTCCTGCTAGCTAGGGATCATGGGAGTTGTAGGTCAAAAACATCTGGAGGGCCGAGGTTGCGGAAGCCTGGGCTACAGGTTAGCCAGTTCTCTGATCTACAATGAGGGCACAATCTAGTTAACATAAAGCACTTTTGCATTCACCATTGATTCAAGCGGGAGTTAATTCTTACATTTCTCCCACTGAAATCCATGAGACTTGACTGTGTAATTCTATGTATGCCTACTCAGAAGCTGAGTTAAATGAGACTTACTCCTAGGTGAGTGTGTAGGATTGTAGCCCTGAGGGCACTGAATAATGGCTAGGGATAGTACTTTGTAGATCAGTGATTGAAGCTGCTGCTAACGTTGCAACTATGTTATAGTGTTGGCCTTTTGAGTGGTTTAACTGTGTGCTGCACGAAGACGCAGTACATCTTCTCCCTCCTGAATTTTCCAAGAACGAGCTTCAAATATGCAAAACATTTTTAAAAAAATTGTGTGTGGCAAAATCTAATCTCTGCATCAGAAACCAAAGAAACCTTTAAAAAGAAAAGATCAAAACATAACATTAAAATAATCAGACTTTGGTTTTATTCTGCCTCTATAGTTTTCTTTTAAATGTGTCCGTTTGACCTGTACAAAACATCAACTTATTGAAAGCCACTCCAATCAGCCTGATGTATTCCAAGATTGGATTAAAAATGAGCAAGTGTTAAGTACACGGAAATACAGTTATACTTCACTACTGTTGATAAGGTTGAACTCCCCTAATTGACTTCAGTCGGGTTTTCAAATCAGATTTGAGTGCTTTTCTTGATCTCTTGGACTGCTCTCCTATTTAGCATTCAGATTTGGTCCTCTTTGTCCTGCCTTCCATTTGCCCCTCTCAGATCTATCACCACAGGTGAGACTGGGAAACAATTGTGACTGTTCTTTTATCATCATTAAACATCTACCAAACAGATTTCTTGCTTTGTTTTTACATGAAAACCAGCCTAATAGCTCAATTTACTATTCTCATGTGGAAGAATTAGCAGCAATCTCTTATCGGGAATAACTTTAAAGATGGAAAGGGAAGACTGATAAGTATTATTATCTGTCTGGCACTTGCTTTTGTAGTTAAAATCAATATTTCCTTCATCCACAGACAGAGCATAATGAGGAGAAAAGCATGCTCTCCATTGAACTCACCGGATTCCAGAAAGATGCCGAATTCAAGCATTTACTGGTAAAGAGCCTTTCATTGTCTTAGCCCAGTGCTTCTGAAATGCTTTGTAGTGGGTCCCAACTTTAAGTGTACTCAACCTTTCAGGACCCAGCTGTAAACAAACTCCACCTTTTGAACCCCATTTTCTCCCTCTTCAACTGAAGACAAAAGAACATCGTATTGCTTTAGAGTTTGAACCACTTTATATTTTGTTTTCCATGTTTTGTGTGGATACAGGTATGTGTTTGACTAGAATTTAAGCATGAGAGAGAAGGGGATGGAGAGAGCCTGTCTCTTAAAAAGAGCTTGAGTTTGCCAGAGCCGGCCCTACTATTATGCAGAGGAGGGAGGCCATGTCGCAAATTCCTCGCGGCGCTTTAGCAGAATGCTCAGAGTCCCAGGTTCTTTAGTGCAGTATTATTTATTGTGAGCAAAATACATATACAAATATCTACAGAAGCAGTTCATATAATCAGACAGAGTGCCTGGCTGCACCTTGAGGCAAAAAGAAGACTCCACACTCCTCTACACCACCACCACTATTGGACAGGCTTCCCTTTTAAACCGATGACAGCCAATCAACTGTCAGCACATTACTGCTGAGTCATTCTGACCCAGCACCTCCACAGAAAGCATTGCATCAGCCTGTTGCATCAACTAGCAAACTGAAGCCTGCAGACTTACTTGCACAGCATCCTGTGAATCCCAAAACTCCTCCTTAAGTCAAAGGCTTGAGGCCTAATAATTCTCTTAAGTCTCGAAATTTAGGAGCAGCCAAACATTTTGTATACAAATCTGCCAGGAGGCAGGGAGTAGCGCTGAAGTTGTGGAAGACAAATATGTACAATATGTGCCATTCAGCCTACCCTACAGCTCTTTGGTCAACATTTGGTCACCAGTTCTGTCAACTTTTGTGCATGGAACACAGAGAGGCGCCATCTTTTCATTTGCTTCAAGCAACGATGTTTCTTGGGCTAGCGCTGCTCTTAAGAAAAAGCCTTTGTACCATGGTCTCTACCTTGACCATCCCATTTTATATGACACAGCATTTCTCTCCCCCCCCCTCTCACACACACACACCTGCCCCAGAAATGTAGATAATTTCTCATCAGGCTCAAAGAAAATCAGAATATGCCAGATCTGACCATGTTAGAAATTCAAGTGATTTAAAACAGTGTTCCCCAACCTTGGGTCTCCAGCTGTTTTCGGACTACAATTCCCATCATCCTTGACCACTGGTCTTGCTAGCGAGGGATGATGGGAGTTGTAGTCCAAAAACAGCTGGAGACCCAAGGTTGGGGAACACTGATTTAAAATATGTGCGCAGTGGGGAGATGAGACCTGCTCCAGCACTTAAGTACTATTGGGGGGCGCAATTGATTTATTTGTGAATATGATATTCTGTGTTAGTAGTACTAATGTTTTAATTATTAAAAAGAACAGAATCAGTCTCTGCTCAATCAAATAAGTATCATTTCCCTTTGATGTTCCAACTAATTCTTTTGCTCACTGCACCCTGCAACTGTACTTATTGCCCTTGTATATAAGTCTTTTGTGTGACACTCTATGAAACACTTTGCTATAGTTAAGCCTGAATTATGTTCACAAATGACTCCATCCCTCCCATTTGTTTCAAATTGCCAGCCATAATGTCCATTTTTCACAAGTCCCTGATGACTATGCGCAGTAAAATCATAATTCTTCAAAAGGGTTTCCAACTCAGAAGCCAATTAATGTAACTAGGGAGAGACAGATGAGCTTTTTCAGTTAAAATCTCTTAACTGAATCTGCCCTAGGCCCTCAAATGAAACTCTTTGTCAAACGGTCTTAAAGCCTTCAGATGAGAGTATTAAAGCAACACATTGGTGGGCCACCTAATTTTCACCAATTCGGCCTATTTATTGTAGTCATCTGTGTTATGTCCCATGTTCACAGCCTCATTGAGTGATGTCCCTCAAAAGCTTGTGCAAGAACTTGCACATAAATCAACATGGCACTATACGAGAGAGGTTCTGTAGCAATTCTGGTTCTTCCCAAGAGGTTTCACAAGTTCTTGTGCAAGTGGAAAAACATCCTTTGATTTAGTTCCACTTTTCTAGTGAGATACTCTAGAATCAAGTTTCCCAAACATTGGTCTCCAGCTGTTTTTGGACTACAACTCCTATCATCCCAAGCCAGTAGAACCAGTAGTTGGGGATGATGGGAACTGTATTCCAATTGTTGTCCAAAAACAGCTGGAAACCCAAGTTTGGGGAAACCCTACTCTAGAACAGGGCTGGGGAGCCTCTAGACGTAGTAGGACCATGTGGTAGGACTAATCCCTGACTGCTGGCTATGCAGGCTGGGGCTGATGGGACTTGGAGTCCAGCAATTTCAGATGAGCCATAGACTCCCCAGCCCTGATGTAGCACAAAGTGTGAAGTAACCCTTCCATCGGAGGAAGACATCTTTCTCAAGTGAGGGGGATGTCTGTGGTTCCAACCCTTTGTATTCAGCTTAGCTGCTTTCCTCCCGTCATAAAGATTTATCCTATCTTTGCTAGTCAGTTGTAATTGTGATGAGGAAGGTAGCCATTATCTGAATCAAATCAGATCTTAGTTTATATATCTGCTATGGTGGTACGCGGTCCACTGGAGAAATGTATCAGGCATAGGGTTGCCATAGGTCCAGAAATCCCAGACATGTCCTTTCTGGAGGGCCTACGTGCCCATTTGGGGAAATTTTTACAATTTTAAGCAAATATCTGGGGGGTTTTTTGGGGGGGTAAATTTGTGTTTGAGTGTGATGGGTCTGGAAGCCTTTCACAAGGAATACCTCTGCTCACTCAGAGATATATTTACAGTCTTTCTTTACATCATATTTACAAGGTACAGAACATAGTTTCATGCGTGCGAATCCTCGGTAGCAGAACCAGGAAGTGGGAGCTTTCGGCTCCTCCTCCAGCAGAGGAGCTTAGGAAGCCCCAAGCACCTCCTTTGTTCCCTACGTTTTAACCCCCTCCTGTCCTGTGCTGAAGGAATGGGCATCAAATCTCCCTCTGTCCCTGAAGTGGTTGAGTGGTGTTGCTGTTCTCCAGCATCCGGGAGCGTCCTCGATGCTGGAGTTCCTTCTGCTTGCTTGTCCTCCTCTCCTTCTCCTCTCTTTTCTAAAGGCTCCAGTTCTTCCCCCTCCCTCAGCTCCAGGGCATTCCCTGGCAGCCCCATGACAGTGAGAGAGAGCAGGTGGCTCGGGTCTAGGCATGGGCTTGGCACGGGCTCCGGCATGGGCACCTCTGTTTCAGGCTTTGTTTGGGGTGCGGGCAGATTTTCACCCCAGGTGATACGTTCATGTAAAACCATATGCTAGCCAATATATTCTACTCACTGAGCTGTGGATCTGCCCTCTCTGCGAGTGAAGTCAGATGGCCACAGCTCAGTAGCAAAAGGTTGCTGCTCAGCATAGACCTTGTTTCGCATAAGGTTTTAACCAGGCATAGGCAAACTCATCCCCCCAGATGTTTTTGGCCTACAACTCCCATGATCCCTAGCTAACAGGACCAGTGGTCAGGGATGATGGGAACTGTAGTCCCAAAACATCTGGAGGGCTGAGTTTGCCTATGCCTGGTTAACCATCCTAGGTAATTCTGGTTTTAAAAAGTTACTGGTGGTCAAGCTGGATGTGTCCCCTAGCATAGGATTGTGGGTAACACCTGGGGCAATTTAGTGCAAAGGATTGGGGCTAGTTTCTAACCCTTCCTCATTCATGAAGCTTAACTGGATAGCTTTGAGCAGGTTGCTGCTCCTCAGTCCTACCTACTTCAGTCCTACCTGTTCAAAGTTTTGCAAGCACCTGGCTCTGGTCATCACTGTCATGATCTCCATTGGCCTGAGATGGATGGACCCGTTGGCCTGGCAATGGAGAGGCCATAGTTCACTAGTAGAGCACATACCTTTTGTGTATGTGGTCCTAAATTTAATCCCTGGCCCCTCTAGTTTAAGGAATATTGGACATCAGACACTCAGGCCACCAATCAGAGCAGACAATACTGGATTAGTCAACAGTCCAGCTCCAAATAAGACACCTTCACCCTGTGGAATGCCCTCCCATCAGATGTGAAGGAGATACCGTATTTTTCGCTCTATAAGACGCACCAGACCACAAGACGCACCTAGTTTTTGGAGGAGGAAAACAAGAAAAAAAATATTCTGAATCTCAGAAGCCAGAACAGCAAGAGGGATCACTGTGCAGTGAAAGCAGCAATCCCTCTTGCTGTTCTGGCTTCTGAGATAGCTGTGAAGCCTGCATTCACTCCATAAGACGCACACACATTTCCCCTTACTTTTTAGGAGGGAAAAAGTGAGTCTTATACAGCAACAAATACAGCAAGTAACTATACAGCCTTTAGAAGACACCTGAAGGCAGCCATGAATAGGGAAGTTGTTTAGTGCTCTGTTGTGTTTTCCTATATGTTGGAAGCTGCGCAGAGTGGCTGGGGCAGCCCAGTCAGATGGGTGGGGTAGTATTATTATTATTATTAGTATTATTAGTATTATTAGTATTAGTATTATTAGTATTATTATTATTAACTGTGCTATTCACAACAGGGAGAATAATCAGAACTCCAGGCTATAGTATTTTAGGAACCAGGTGTCAGCCTTGATAACTTGGGGCTGTTTACGTTTACTACTTTGTGCTGTTGTAATTATAATAGAAGGGATATAAAAGTGACCATTTGCAAGCATGCATTGATTATCTTCCCCAGGAGACCTTCACTGCTTGTCATAAAGGGACTGTCATTCCTTAAACAGATGGCTTTGCACTAAAGCGTGCAGCTCAGCACTGTGCCAAAATCTGTCCTCTGACTTCTCTAGTATTCCCCCCCACTGCAAAAGAGGTTTCATTTTTTTCTCCTGCCCAATAATCAGGGAATGTTAGCATTTCAGAGGGTTTGAGTTTTTGAGTTTACCTTATTGCTGAAAGGTAATCAGGGATTTTACTTCCAGCAAATGTTTCTGCAGCATTTTGCAGCCTCCCCAGCTGCCTGATCTGAAAAAAGGCCCACAGGAGGAGTTACCTCCCAAGTTCTTCCCTTGGGATGTAATTGAAACATGGGCACCTTGGAGGGCTGAAGAGTGCAGACCACTGACAAAAGGATCTGCAAATTGAAAGAAAGGGCAGTCAGAAACACCAATTTTACAACCTTAAGATAATGAGAATTCTGCTCCCCAAAGCTCTCTCCTTCAATTATTTTGGGGTGCAATTTCTTTTCTCATTAATTGATGGAGAATAGGTTAAAAAAAGTGTGGGAGAAATTTTTGGCAGAGCACTAGAGCAAGTATCCTAATGGACCTAGCCTTTTCCAAATAGCACCTGATTTAATTCAACGGACATAAGACATACAAGTCCATCTATAAACCTCTTTCCTTCCATACATTGAAACAGCATCTCCTGCAGCCTCGGCAGGATTAAATATATTACATTGGTGTCCTTTTAAAATAATTGTTTGTCAGTTTGTTCTCCTAGGGCTGGGTGTGCTCAGGGCAGAAGGGGGGGGAGTGAAGACAATGCAATGGATCAGCTCTACAGAACCAGCTTTCTTAACGCCAAGCCCGTCAACATTAACCCAAGGGAGTAGCAAATTGGTGAGTAGGTAGGGTTGCCATATTTCAACAAGTAAAAACCAGGACACCCTGAAATTGTTGAGCTTTTTTTCTGACTTGCCTAACATCCAGGACAAAGTGCTACCTTTTGGAACTTCCCACCCACCCTGGACGTCAATTCCACCTTTGAAATCCAGGTAATGTCCAGGAAAATCTGGACATATGGCAGCTCTAGGAAAGATTGATTCCATTCCCTTTGATCCGGCAACTGCGGGACCAAATGCTTCGCAGAAAGCAAAGCTTTTCATTTCGAGTGAAAAGCGCAAAGATTGGTGAAACACAGTGTTCTGTACCTGAGCTGGGCTGCAATCAATCACTTCCTTGGCCAGCATCCTTAATGGCAGAGGTGGCATTGTTCCCTACTTATAATGGGGGGGGGCATTTACTTACTTACTTACTCACTCACCTACTTACTTAATGTGTAGAAGGCATTTTCCTGAAACACAGCATGTACTGCAGCATCTTGCCTCCCAATTTAGATGCTTTGAGATAGTGTAGAATCAGGGTGAGGAACCCTCAGGTGTGGAAATGCAGCCCTCAAGACCTCTCTGTCTGTCCCTCATAATTCTCCTCAGGCCACACCTCATATCCCCAGGCAGCACCCACTAGGCCCGCTTTGCACCCCAACTGTTTTTGCCTAGCTGGATTATGTCCTTGAGCTCTGATAATGCCAGGAAGGAGGCTAGAGAGGGGTGTGTTAGTGTGCAATAAATACAATTTCCCTTTATCGCCCCACTTTTGCCTCTGGTCCTTCCCACCTCTTGTCATGTGGCCTTTGAGAGGCTCCCAAGAAGTGAATTTGGCCCCTGAGCTGAGAAATGACCCCAGCATAGAACTCATTCACACAACGAAAGACGTGTCAGCTTTCAGAAACGCCGTCACCATCTGTTTCCAAACACTCATTGGCATATGCACTAAAACATAAAGCAAGGAGATGTGATTAATGCCCTTGTCCTGTCACATGCAGCAGTTAGGCTTCTAAAGGCGAGAGCCAGTGTGGTGTAGTGGTTAAGAGCGGTAGTCTTGTAATCTGGTGAACCGAGTTCGCGTCTCCGCTCCTCCACATGCAGCTGCTGGGTGACCTTGGGCTAGTCACACTTCTTTGAAGTCTCTCAGCCTCACTCACCTCACAGAGTGTTTGCTGTGGGGGAGGAAGGGAAAGGAGAATGTTAGCCGCATTGAGACTCCTTAGGGTAGTGATAAAGCGGGATATCAAATCCAAACATCTCTTCTTCTTCTTCTTCTTCTTCTTCTTCTTCTTCTTCTTCTTCCTCTTCCTCTTCCTCTTCCTCTTCCTCTTCCTCTTCCTCTTCCTCTTCCTCTTCCTCTTCCTCTTCCTCTTCCTCCTCTTCTTCTAAAAAGCTTCCACTGGTGCCATCATCTATGTTAGAGCTAGCCAACACAAGGCTGACCATTTATTGTTGGACTCCAACTCCCATAAGCCCCAGCAAACATAGCCAATACTTCAGGTTTGAAGGGGCTTCTAGTACAACAACATCTATGCCCCTCAGCTATGTTGTGCCTACTGGATTGGGGAGGGAAGGCCCAGTGAACAAGGCAGGGAGAAAGGAATCGTAGAATCATAGAATTGCAGAGTTGGAAGGGATGCCAAGGGTTATCCAGCCCAACCCTCTGCAATTCAGGAATCTTTTGCCCACTGTAGGTCTCGAACCCACGACCTTGAGATTAAGAGTCTCCTGTTCTACCGACTGAGTCAACACAGCGCCGCCATGTTCTGCAGCTATCCACTGCCATTGTCACACTTTCCCTGGATTGTACCCATGATAAGAAAGGAGGAGTACAAGCGCAAATAAAATAAGAGTGATGTCTCGGGAACAACAGATTTCTGTACACAATGGTAATGAAACCTGTCTCAAGTTTTTGAGTTCATTTTGGGCAGCTGATCAGGACCAACTTTGTACAAGCTGTAGACCAGAAATGGGGAAACGGTTGCTGTTAGGAAATCTCGTGCCTTGTCAGAGGAATGTGCCACCTTCCTGGCACCTGGCTTGATTTCCTTGTTGACCTCCCCGTCTGCGACTCCCGGCAGGATACAGGCGAGGTCATCTATCGGCGATCCTCCTCAACGTGAGAAGAACACACCACTCTTCTTCCCTCCCCCAAGGAGGGGAAAGAGACAGACAGAAATGTATTTACATGCCTTTATTTCTGTTTTTACAGCAGTACAGAGAAACACGTCTGCACTCTCCAAACACCAACAGCAGAGAGAGAGACTCCACCCCTGTACTTCCAGTACAGGTCAGATGACACTCTGAGCTAACATCCGGTGCTCAGTACAGTGAATAGACTGCCCCTTTATTCCCACGGTACAGTCCCATATATCAACATCCTGTTTGGCTTTCCTGCCAGCTGCAGCTCGCTGCTGCATTGCTCCTTTTTCATAACAGTTGCTGCACATCAGTTCCCATCGTACCTGTCTGTTTGCCATGCTGGCAGAGACAGATGTGAGGTGAAGTACAACAACATCTGGAGGGCCACAGATCACGCCCCTCTGCCTGTCATAAAGTATTTGGCCTTACTGGTTGCAAGAGCTTATCCATTGCAAATGAAGGGGCAAGAAGGGCCATTGTTTTCACCACTGCCACTGAAATGGCAGCAAAGGATTTTGTTCTGAACTTCTGGTAATGAGAGTCATTCATTCTTAACCCCTACAACTGAAATCAGTGTGCTCGAATTGTATTTGTATCTCTTTGGTCCGTTGTTCAATGAGGAGCATTATTTCCACAATAAGCAAGAGCCATCATCTGTTGCAGTGAAGCTGAGTTTCTGCTTTCCGCTACATGTGGAACAGCTTGCTTTGCTGCAAAGCAGAGAGATTTAAGTCCTCTGTAAATCACAAGGGGCCATTTTTATTTCCTCCTCTTGGCTCGCCATAAAATGAAAGGCTGTTGGGAGGTTGGTGCCCCCTCTACGGGTCTAAAGTATTACTTTGGGCAATTATGGGATTTCTTACTAAACTATAAAACAAAATTCATGAGAAAAGTTGACATCTCACTGTGGAAGGCTGCAGTATTTACTGTGGCGGGCCAGGTTGGTGCTAAATAAATGATCCTGAGTTCAATACAATTGATTTAAATATTTTACTCGTGGTACAGGCTAAGAGATAAACTGCTGGAAAAGCGATGGGTTCTGCCATTCCTCCTTCTAAGAGGAGTTCTGTTTTGTAGTAGCTTATTTTGCCAGCCTTCCTTTCAAACAAGAATGTCAAATACAGTGGTACCTCGGGTTACAGACGCTTCTGGTTACAGACTCCGCTAATCCAGAAATAGTGCTTCAGGTTAAGAACTTTGCTTCAGGATAAGAACAGAAGTCGTGCTCCAGTGGCACAGCGGCAGCGGGAAGCCCCATTAGCTAAAGTGGTGCTTCAGGTTAAGAACAGTTTCAGTTTAAGAACGGACCTCCGGAACGAATTAAGTACTTAACCCGAGGTACCACTGTATATTGTAGAAGTATATATCTCTTCTCACCATGATCAAATTATACAATAAATAGTTTGAAGGATACCGTGCTTGGCTACTGTGGCTTAGATTCAAAGAACTGAGTTCATTGCTGAAGACATGGGCTGGAGCTTTGTCACCTACTGACTGTGAGCTATAGCATCTGCAGTTTTTGAACACATCACTTGGTTGGAGAACTGCATTGCAAAAATCAGATACCTGTGAATTTTGAAGAATGGCTGTGTTTTGATTCACATTTTGTTTCAAAAGTGTGGATTAGGTTGATTCACACTTACCGTATTTTTTGCACCATAACACTCACTTTTTTCCTCCTAGAAAGTAAGGGGAAATGTCTGTGCGTGTTATGGAGCGAATGCCTACGGATGACGGGGGGATCTGCTGCAGTCATGAGCAGAGGATCCATGGTTACAGCCTGCACCAAAAAAATCACGCACCCACTGTTGCCTGGGGCCACAATGGTGCAAAAACATGGTTACAAAGCATGGATCCACATGGATCCTCAGGATTTTTGCATTGGGCTACCCCAAACTCACCGTCATATCACATGTCTGTGGCCGCAGCATGAACCACAAAAATCATACATCCACTGTTTCGTTTAGAATATTTTTTTCCCTTGTTTTCCTCCTCTAAAAACTATGTGCGTGTTATGGTCGGGTGCGTGTTATAGAGCGAAAAATACGGTAAATGCAAACTGAATCAAAGCTCTCTCCCATTCCTAACTGGGAGTTGCTACTGAGATGCTGCAACAGTCTAATGTAGCATGATCATCAACATCATCATCCCTGTACATGTTAATCATGGTTGAATAACCTTCCTGCAAACAAATCACAAGCAGCTTTCAACAAAGACCAGGCATAGTTTACCCTCAAATGACACACACACACTTCTTCTTCTTCTTCTTCTTTGGCAATCACTCATAGCCAAGTAAGATTGTCCTCCATAAACACAGTTTTAACAATGAGTCCGTAAGTGACTGTGGAGGCCAATTCTGGATCCACATGTCCTTCCACAGTGGAGACATAGGTTTCTGGGCGGGAGTTGATCACGGTGTGGATTTGCCAAGCGTGCCTTCCTCTTAGTATGTTTCTCGCTTGTGTACAGCTATTAACCAAATGAAAAACAACAAAGCCAGTGGACCTGATGGGATACCTGCTGAAATCTTCAAAGTGGGTGGAAGTGAGCTTACACAACAACTTCACAAGCTCATCGAAAAAAATTGGGAAAGAGAAGCAATCCCAGCAGACTTTAGGGATGCCAAAATTATCAATCTCTTTTTAAAAAGGTGACAGAACTGATTGCGGAAACTATTGAGGCATCTCTCTATTAGCTGAGGCCGGCAAAATTCTTGCAAGGATCTTAGCAAACCGTCTCTTAACAATATCCAAGGTGACCCTTCCTGAATCCGAAAATGGTTTCCGGCCTTCTAGGGGAACAGTGGACATGATTTTCACCACACACGCACACACCAACTTTAGAAAACCATATTAGTGCCTCTAAATAGCTGTCTCCAGGAACAGTTGGTCTTGTAAAATGCTTGGCTTTGTTCTCAGGAACATCCTTGCTTTGATTTGATGGGCAATTTGATGTAATACAATTTGGCTTTCCTCAATTGTATCCCTCCTGTCTTGCAAATGTCCAGCAGTATATTTTATGGGAAGGAATAAAGTGACCCCTAAATTGCCTTCAGTGTGTAATTGGCCCTAACTGAATGTGCATATGCCTCTACTTTTCATAACATCACAGCAAAGGCACAACAACAGGAAGGTGATGGCTTCTAGCGAATGACAGCTTTGACTACCCCGTGTATTTTAATATTTAGGTTGCTCTCTCTGATTGTACAGCAGGAAGAAGCCAAGGAACACCCTTTTCTCAGGAGCTTTCCAGGTGACAATTATGGCACATGAATGTAAATTCAGAAGCACTCAAAAGCATTTTCATGAAGTGCTAAGCAGGGCAGATTTTAGTGAAACCAGACTTGCCAAAAGCATGGTGTCAAACATCAAGTTCAGTAGGAGAAGAAACCATCAGATCATCAATAGGCTTGAGACCATTTTTCTGCCTAAGGCAAAATATCAAATTGTGCCCCACCAACTCCAAATCAAGGTGCATACTTAGCACCCAGGGCTGGCTTGGTTATTTTGGTATCTGAGACGGGAGGAAGTTAGGGCATTAGGGCAACCGGGGCACTGCCCCACCAACCCCAGTCTGCCTCAGCCAGCCCCCACATCCCTGCCTCCTTACAGCCAGTCCTGGGGAGGGGGTTGACACTGATTGCCAGCTTGCTTTTCCTTAATCAATCAATCCATCAACCTTTATTGGCATACAGACGAAACAGGGATGTGTGAGTTGAAACATAAAATTGGCACCTGTTCACAGAAGGAGATTCTCTGAGATAAAACTACACTGCCATAGTAAAAGTACAGTGGTACCTCAGGTTACATATGCTTCAGGTTACAAACGCTTCAGGTTACAGACTCTGCTAACCCAGAAATAGTGCTTCAGGTTAAGAACTTTGCTTCAGGATGAGAACAGAAATCGTGCTCCGGCAGCACAGCGGCAGCAGGAGGCCCCATTAGCTAAAGTGGTGCTTCAGGTTAAGAACTGATTCAGGTTAAGAACGGACCGCCAGAACGAATTAAGTACTTAACCTGAGGTACCACTGTACCTCTCAAGTCTTACAATGAAGGAGTTTCACGGCGTTGCTCAGATATTCTGCTGCTGTCTCCATACTGCCATGCCCACAGCTATTCAATAAAAAGGAGTAGACGTCAGAACAATTTAACCTCTCCTTATGCATGGGCTCAAACATATGTCATGAATTATTGCATTAAATGGACAGTAGAACAAAACATGTTCATTGGCCTCAACTGTCCTACACTGCAAGGACAATACCCCTCTGAGTGTGGAACCTTCAAGAAACTTCCTTCAGAATTGCAGGGGGCAAGGGGGAAAACCCTACGTTGGTGAGGATTGTAGAGGTGATGTAGGCATGGAGCAGCCTTGCCAAACAAAGGTAGGATCCCTAACCCCAGTAGGGAGCGAGATTTGTTGGCTGTGCTACTGAGATTTTGAGATTCCTTAGTGTCACTATTGCCAGTGTTGCCATGCAGAAGGGAGAAGGATGGGAGCACCACCAGAATTTGTTGGGTCTGTCTGCCATTGGCTCCACTTTCTGTTGTCCTCCCGTGGGATGCCAGCCGCCACTGTCTGAGACCTACCATTCCCGAAGTGCCTCTCCTGGGAGTTAATACAATTTAAAAGTGTGTTTAATGCATGTGCTATTAAATATTGATGTCACCCTCACTCCCGAAGGAGCTCAGGGCAGCAAAAACATGAGTGATTTATCAAGGTACTGTTGGACTTAAACTCCCATCATCTCTAGCCTGAATGGCCGGTGGTCAGGGATGATGACAGTTGTTCTCCAGCAGCATTTGGAAGGCATGATGATGATGATGATAAATAATGTATTACTTATACCCTGCCCATCTGGGCCTCCCCAGCCACTCTGGGCAGCTTCCAACAGGATATTAAAAACACAATAAAGCATCAAACATTAAAAACTTCCCTAAACAAGGCTGCCTTCAGATGTCTTCTGAAAGTCAGATAGTTGTTTATTTCCTTAAAATCTGATGGGAGGGTGTTCCACAGGGCAGGTGACACTACTGAGAAGGCCCTCTGCCTGGTTCCATGTTACCTCACTTCTCGCAGTGAGGGAATGGCCAGAAATTCCCCATTCCTGCCCTAGATCCTTCAAAGCCGGCAGTACTGCGTTTATGGCTGGTTTTTCCTTCTGGTGGGGATAGACAGGGCACCAAACTGGATCCTTTGAGCATTAACTGTATGAAAGGGATCTGAAAGGGAAGAGGGCAAGAAGGTACCATAGAAACCCCTACCATTAGCAGTCCCTTGCTTTTAAATCTCCAAGAAACAGGAGGACCAGCTGCATTGCTAGTTGTGCCACCTGTTTTCTAGCACGTCCACCCCCAGTGATTCCTTCGGTAGCATAAATGTCAGTATTAGCAGATGGGGCAGGACTCCTCCATGTGTCCTGATGAGTCACAGAGGCATAGGGATCCCAGAGGCTATAATGATGTGAGGGCTTTGACTGGATGCGAGCTTTTGCAGCCGCAAGAAAGCCTTTGCCTTGCATTCTGACTTCCTCGCCTATAAAAATGATAATGATAGAAGATGATGCCAAGATTGTTGCGAGGATGAATGAGATGAGAAAACGGTTCCCTTTCTCCATCATTAGGGAAGGGTGATCCATAAAACTAAATACATAGAAGCTTAAAGTCCTGTGCGGGAAGAGAAAAAAGTATTCAATAAAATATATTTTTCTCTGCTACCTCTGAAAACGACAGCTATCTTTGCTTTGAACAATCCATCTCACTTAATTGATTTCTGGGAATGGCTTCATTTGTTCATCAAAATTTTATACACACACACACACACATACACGTATATATTATATGTTCTGGAACCTGCTGCCTTTTTTGGAAATGTTATAGGAAAATTTAAAATAAATAAATTACGAGGAAGTGATTTCGAGTGAATAACAGCAGAAGGCATAAGTAATGAGTACAGAGAAAAATCACCTTATCTTTTCCTGCCAAGAATGACTGAGCTGTGGTCCTCTTTCAAGAAGACTGATGAATGTAAGGATAATTTAGAATGGAGAGTATCTTTAAAAAACAACAAAAAACCCACCCTGAAATGCATCCAGCTTGCTTATTTTCTTCCATTTACTGATGTGATCAAAAATAACTTTAGTCTTTTGTTGCTGATTTTTTAAAATGTCATCTGGGGACCTTAATCAGCACAAACTATGACCCACACTGACTGAGAATTGCTTGTTTTTGAGAAATAATTGTAATTGTAATGTCCATTATGAATGGGGGTCAATGGGTTACCTGCTTTTGTCTGCTGGGGATAGCTGCCTTGATGTTGAAGACTTTCAGCACCTTGGTTCTGGGGGACTAAAAGATCTGTCGCAGTTGGTTCAGGAATGCGTAGTCACCACAACCACCACAGAGCTATCCTAAAACATTGTCTCTACTAGTTAAAAAGCAGAGGAAACATTGGATCATGCAGGTGGTTAGTGATGTGGATACTGGAGAGCTTTAAGCAGTGCCATTCTCATGGTCAGATGACAACCAGGGGAGGTTTAAGCTATCAGAGGCTCTCAGCTTCTGGAAGTACAGAGAATCCGTTAGGCTGGTCAAAAGAGACTTCAGTATCCAGAAATTTTCTGATAGCTATGAGGAATTTTCATGCTAGTGGTACTGGTGTCACTGCCCTGATAATCGGAATTCGGAGATGGTTGACATGATCACTTCTAGGCCACCACTACTGCTAGCATTATTTAGTTCTGGTTCCACTTCGTCCAGTGAGTTGGTGGCAGTAAAGGAGTTGGGAACCACAGTTCACGGGCAATCGAAGTCCCGGCTGGGGACGTCAGGACCGGGGGCAAGATGGCAGGGTTGGGAGCAGGAACAGGAGTCCAGAAGCCAGGAGTCAGAAAGCCAAGAGTCTGAGGATCAGAGAGCCAGGAGTCAAGAAGCCAAGGGTCCAAGGGTCAGGAAGCAAGGAGTCACGAAGTCAAGGGTTCGAGGATCAAGAAGCAAGGAGTCAAGAAGTCAAACGCAGCAAGGCAGGGAACGTGTTGCTGTGGCAAAGAGCCGAAGGGAAAATGCTGACCTTAGATCCCTTCCCGGCTCTTGCCACCAGGTGCTGTGAGTTACCAATCGGCCACACCTGTATGGCCACACCTTGCCTCTTCAGAACAAACTTAGGAAGGCCGCAGCCCTGCAGAATCCTATTGGTCACAGGGCCTGGCTCCTGCATGCACACCTGACACACAGGTAGAGTTTCTCCAGGCTTATTCTGTGATGGTTATGGCAGCGGAGAGAAATGTTAAGGCATCTCTTTACAGATGAATCCACAAGGCAATCAAACTGAACCCTTGATAGCACATTGTGATTTGATTGCATGTTTTGTGGATAGAATCAGACCCATCTTCTCTGACTTGGAGAAAGGAAGCATTGTGAATGCTAGATGCTCCTTTGGCACCATCTTCTTGCAATTGTTTGGGTCAGTTTCAATTGTTTCAGCCTGAGGATATTGCGACGGGACTTCAAATGTTAGGCCTTTCACCTGTGTGCACACCCATGGCATGTCTTGACTTCTAACTGGAGAGGAGTGGCCTGTTTGATTTAGGAGGCAGTTGATGCTTCCTTGAAAGAAAGAACAGTCCCATAGGTTAAAAGGTAAAAGGTAAAGGACCCCTGGATGGTTAAGTCCAATCAAAGGTGACTATGGGGTTGCGGAGCTCATCTCGCTTTCAGGCCGAGGGAGCCGGCGTTTGTCCACAGACAGCTTTCCGGATCATGTGGCCAGTAGGACTAAACCACTTTTGGTGCAACAGAACACTGTGACGGAAGCCAGAGCACACAGAAATGTTGTTTCCCTTCCTGCCACAGTGGTACCTATTTATCTACTTGTGCAGGTATGCTTTTGAACTGCTAGGTTGGCAGGAACTGGGACAGAGCAACAGGAGCTCACCCCATCACAGAGATTCAAACCGCCAACCTTCTGATCAGCAAGCCCAAGAGGTTCAGTGGTTTAGACCACAGCGCCACCCGCATCCCATACACAGTCCCATACACCTTGAAGGAAGCAGGTGTTGTGAGACCACTTCTTTTTTAAAAAAACCCATCTTTAGATCGTTCTATTAGCCTATTTCTAACTTATTTTGAGCAAGTTGCACAAGACATTGGTGGACACCTAATTTCAGGCATCCCAAGATGGTGTAAGATTATCTAGAACTATTCTTATTACTTTTAGAATTGAATCTGCTTGGATTGCTATGGTTGATTAATTCTTGTGGAAGATAAGGGAAGTGTTAAAGCATTGATTTTCTGTCCTGGACCTCTCAGTGACTTTAATAACATTGATCATGGAACCTTGCTGGATTGCCTCTTGAGGATAGTTGTTCCACTCTTATCTGCCTCGTAATTTTCAGAGGGTGCGATTGGGGACTTACTTGTTCCTTGACATTTATGCTGTAGGGATCCAAAGGGCTCTATTTTTTTCTCTCATGATGCTTAACATAGGCAAGAAGAAACCAATGGGGGAGGTAGTCTGAAAATTTGTGGGCAAGGTGTCCCCAGTATCCCCTCTTAGTAGCACATCTGCAAAGCTACACAGGATCTGGTATGGTTTCAAATTGGATGGGGGACCCTGTGTTGAGATTCCCACATTTTAGGGCATTGAACTAGATGATCCCTTTCACCTCCACAATTCTATGATTCTAAATTCCACTGTGGGCCTTGGAATGAAATTTAGTCATACCCAACTTAAATATCATTTATTTCGGTGGAACTTAGTTGTTACAATAGAATTTGCCTTTTGCTGGACTCTTTACGATAGGGGTCAATAAAAGCAGATGATCAAAAGACAGAAAAGAAATTAAAAGTTGAAATAATGTGTAGGTGGATCAGATGAAAGCCTCGGTCAAAATTTATAGCACCTCTTTTTATGGCACAAGATTAATCACCTACTTTAGCATAATCAGTGTGATCAGTCTGTTGTGTGAATGATGCAATGTCATATTTCATTTGCTCAGAGTGATGCTACAAGAATGTTTGTGTTGGGTTTTTTGTTTTTTTTAAAGGCAGCTTCATGTCTATTTTCTTTAGAAGATAACCATGACAATGACAAAATCTGACCTTATTTCTAGACCAGAATGTGCACAAGATATAAGCATACAGATACAACTGGAATTGTTCACTGATTCTTGTCAGATAGTCATAAAATCATTGCACAGAAGTCAGCCTTTCCATCATTATCTCTACTTAATGTTGATTCCAATCTTCCTTTTGTTTTGAGTAGATACAACAAGCATTTTATTTGTCTGGAAAGTTTATAACTTCATATGAAGTAAGACATGAATGCACATTTATTTTTCAGCCCCTTTTTTTCTTTACATTTCACAAAGTCACTGCAAGTTAAACAGGACACATGTACCTCAGTGTGGGAAATGTGATATTTTATGAACTGATTTGCTAATCTGTATTATTCAAATCAGGGATTATTTACAAAGCAATTGATTTTAACGCAGGACACGATAAAATGGGGTTTTGTTTTTTCCCTGGATGTCTTGGTTCAAATTATTATTATTTAATTAATCTTTTAATCTATAATAGAAGGTGATGGTCTTTATCAGTAACTGAAGTAATTTGCCATCTAAGAGCATTCCTGTGGGACCAGTTGGCATACAATTGTCATGATGCAGTGACTTGGGCTGGATGTCGACACATCAAAGAAGCGTTTCAGTTAAATGCATTGCAAACTTTATACATATGAGAAATCAGGTTGGCAGAAATGGAACTCCACAGCGCCATCTGGTGTCACAGTGTTAGAATGCATAAACAACACATACAAAGCGGTTTTTCTTTACCAATGTAGCCAAGTCCTTGGACACTGATTCAGAGGGAAGGAGGCAGTCAATTCAGTATCTCTGCCCACAGAAACACCAGATCAGGGCTTTCACACTGAGTCCGGGACAAGAAATGAAATGTGATTCCTGAACCTGAGACACCACCACCCCAAAAAAATCAGGACACCCCCCCTCCAGGGACTGTAGCCCCTCAGCTAGACCTTACCAAAGAACTACCCTCCTTGTTCTCAAGTGCTTGTGCCAAACAGTATCCCCTGTGGGAGGTGCTCCTTGGCTTTGCAACCTCCAAGTAGTATTTCTTTGATAGATTTATTTCCTGCCTTAAACAAGGCAGATATATAAAAACGTGTAAAATTTAAAACCAAAACAGGAACACTGAAAAAAAGAAACTGGTGGTCGACAGATAGATTGGGGAAGCAGCTGTTAGCTCCAGTAAAACCATGAAAGTGCAATGCAATCACTGTAAAACAGCACCGGAGATTTCACCAGCCCAATTAAAATTGTTACAAAAAATATAGAGTGAACAACTAGGTTTTCAGAGAGCCGGCCTGTAGAGATAGTGCTTGTCTAATCCTGGAGTAGAGAGTTGTATCCACGGCTGTCCAGGGTGCAAGGGGTGCGGGGCACCTGGGCGCCAAATTCTGGGGGGCGCGGGGCGCCCGCCGCTGAAGCCACCTAAGCTCTTAACTATCTACCTGTTTTGAAATAATAGAGATATTGATCAAGCTAAAAAAACAAAATACATATATACCTAGTAAAAAGGTAAAGGGACCCCTGACTATTAGATCCAGTTGTGACCAACTCTGGGGTTGCGGCGCTCATCTCGCTTTACTGGCCGAGGGAGCTAGCGCACAGCTTCCGGGTCATGTGGCCAGCATGGCTAAGCCGCTTCTGGCAAACCAGAGCAGTGCACGGAAATGACGTTTACCTTCCCTCCAAAGCGGTACCTATTTATCTACTTGCACTTTGACGTGCTTTCGAACTGCTAGGTAGGCAGGAGCAGGGACCGAGCAACGGGAGCTCACTCCGTCGCAGGGATTTGAACCGCGACCTTCTGATCGGCAAGTCCTAGGCTCTGTGGTTTAACCCACAGCGCCACCCGCGTCCCTACATATATACCTAGGTATCACCAAAATGTACACCTACTGTTTCACTAAAGGACTTTTGACTTTGTGTGCTCATTTAGCAAAGACGCAGCACGCCAGTGGCAGCACTTGTCATTCACAACGGCGGCGCTTGTCAAGCCGCGTGAGATCAGTCATGTCAAAGGTGCCACTGACCCCGAGTGAAACATTGCAAATTGTGTTTTAATTTCATCACTTACAGTTCAAATTCATTTAGAGAAATGGTTTAAGAAAGCGTGGTGTCTGACATAAGCATAATAAAAGTTAATTTGGGGGCTAAACTAAATTTGGGGGCACTGGGCAGATCTTTGTACTCTGGCGGTGCATATGCTAAAGACTGCCCTGGCTGTATCCAACTATTGAAGGGGGTGGAGATTCCAGTGTGACAGGAGAAGCAGGTCAGAAAGCAGAGAGGGAGGGGAGATCGGAGCAGGACATCCTCCCGGAAGGAGAGGAGAGTAGTGCAGGGAGTAGTGTAACTGTCAAGAGGAAGGTTAGAAGTTGCGAACGCGCGCCAAGTTCAAATGTGGAGGCGCGCGGAAGTACAGGGAGCCCGGAGGAGGAGCCAGGTCCCAAAGCACGCAGGAGGGGGGAAGAGTTGTCTGGGGATTCAGCGTCAGGGGAATCCAGGAGGGGCGAAACCCCAGGGGGCAGGAAGACCCTGTGGAAAAGGAAGGAAAGGAAGAGGTGGAGCAGCACAAGCCTCTTAAACTGGTGCAGAGGAGGGACTGACTCAGAGGGGACTTCAGCGGTCTAAGCGTAACAGACGTGGGGCTGCGCGCCTCGGCTGTGAACTGTACAATGTACTGCAATAAACATCTTTGTATATAAACTGGACTTGGCGTTGGTCTCTTGTGAGCTGGGACCTGAGGCAGCCCTGACAGTAGTCTTCTACATAAATCTTATTTATTCTTAATTTTATATGATACCGTTCATCTCATACGTTGTACTTGTATGTTTTCATATCATTATTCCATCTTTTTTACATTCATTTTTCTTGATTGTAAGTGTTTAATCAAACCCTGCAAGTGAGTCTGGTTCTTTACAATATTGCTGTAGATACAACGTAAAAGGATTTCAGTCTTTTCAAAGTCTCTGTTATCTTTTCTCTCTTAATCTTCCTGTCAGTTTTGCCATTTCTGCGTATTCCATCATTTAAACTTGCCACTCTTCTTTCGTTGGTATCTTATCATCCGTCCATCTTTGAGCTAATAGAATCCTGGCGGCCGTTTTGGCGTACATAAATAAGTTCTTCATCTATTTTGGTAATTCTTGTCCTTTAATACCTAACAGAAAGGCTTCTGCAGGCTTTTTCAATGGTGTTTCAAATATAAGCAATTTCACTTAACCATGCAGAGCCGTGGAATGTAGCCCCTGTCGAAGCCTCCGTACGACCGAGCTGTAATGGCTACTTCTCCGGCCATATCTAAGCCTTTGAATGAGACTTCAGGCACGCTCTCCATTGCGACAAGTACCCAGACAGCAGCAGCAGGAGCCAGAAATATGTGCTACATTGCTGCTTTATTTCTAACTACGCAAGACAGAAAAGAATATGCGTCTGCTCTCTGTGAGAGACAGAAAAACAAAACAGGACAAAGAAACAGGAAACCAGTAACATCAACATCCGTCTCCCGTGAGATTTCCAACAGTCTGGAATGTCAACAGAGTCTTGTGACTCCAAGAACTGCACAGTGGCATAACAGAAACCTAACAGCCCCCACATAAATGGGGGGTTGCCTGTAATGTATAGCAATGTTTAGAACTTACATAACACTTTTAAAAGTGCTCTGAGCATAGTCAGTAGGACTATTCCTACAATGTTTGTGGGGACCTAGAGAATGTTCCCAAAGCAGTTGTTTTGCGACTGGTGCCCAAAGCACTTTCTCAAAATGTGTTTCTGCTGAGCCCAAGTTTGGTACACCAAAATCCAGAAGGATCTGGGAATTGTAGCCCTAGATTACGCTCCGCAAACAGGAAATGAAGCAAAGAGGAGTCTTGGAGAAAAATACCATAAATTATCTTTATCCAAAAGTTACCCAGACAATATATAAAGTTATCTTTTTTCATATTTTATTTATTTGCTTTTCTGATCACATTCCACATCAACAAAGCATAAACAAAAATGATACAATGAAGAAAAATCAGCCCAGTATACCTCAAGGAGCATCTCCACCTCCATTGTTCAGCCCAGACACTGAGGTCCAGCTCTGAGGGCCTTCTGGTGGTTCCCTCCCTGCGAGAAGCGAGGTTACAGGGAACCAGGCAGAGGGCCTTCTCGGTAGTGACACCCTCCCTGTGGAACGCCCTCCCATCAGATGTCAAGGAAATAAACAACTATCTGATATTTAGAAGGCATCTGAAGGCAGCCCTGTTTAGGGAAGTTTCTAACGTTTGATCTTTTATTGTGTTTTTAATATTCTGTTGGGAGCCACCCAGAGTGGCTGGGGAAACCCAGCCAGATGGGTGGGGTATAAATAATAAATTATTATTATTATTAAATTTCCTTTCAGAGATTTAAAATAATCGACAAAAAATCAGAAAACATTCATTGACTTCCTATCCTCTTTAACCATGGTTCCTTTAAACCCCTCTTTTCCTCATGTTTTCTTAGTTCACTCTATCACAACCACTTTTATGTACAGTGGTACCTCAGGTTAAGAACTTAATTCGTTCTGGAGGTCTGTTCTTAACTTGAAACTGTTCTTAACCTGAAGCACCACTTTAGCTAATGGGGCCTCCTGCTGGTGCTGCGTCACCAGAGCACGATTTCTGTTCTCATCCTGAAGCAAAGTTCTTAACCCGAGGTACTATTTCTGGGTTAGCGGAGTCTGTAACATGAAGCGTATGTAACCTGAGGTACCACTGTACTTTATTTATTTCTTACTCTTAAAGTTATCTTTAAAGACGTTCTTGTGTGGTGTATTAGTGGATCATTCATTAAATGTAGCAGGAGTCTCCCTCTTATCCTTTGCTCCCCCCACACTTCTAGGTTTTCCCCCCAGTATAACTTAATCCTCTTACATGTTTGAGTTAGGCAAAGTATGGAGAATAAAGAGCTACTAATCTCACTGGAGCTCAAAGAGATGCGTGTGAAGCCCTCTGTACATTAGTAAGCAAACAAACCGTGTTCTATGGGGAGGAAGGTGTTTTGAGTTTGAAACGAAACCCTACTTCCCTGACAGTTCTCTGAAGTAACGTGTCTGTAAAACACAGACTCGAGGGCTCAGATTCACTTCTTTCTTTTTTTTAATGCAACCTTTCAAATGAAAGAAATTATGAAACGGAGCCCAGTCCAAAAGCATAAATAACAAAATATTTATGTGGAGAGCGTCGTGAATACAGATTAAGGCAATTTGGTAATGGAAAACAGAAAGTGGAGCACATTCGAGCCAGGCGTGTTAGCTCTTTATGTAAAACTGACCTTATGTGCAGTCATAAAAAAAAAAATATTTCTACACAGTAATCCCAAAGTGATGTTGAGGAGGTTCCAGGGTGGATAAAACGTCACTTGCTAAACTCTGCCAGTTACATCAACCGGGGTGGAAGGTGAAGCCATGGTTTGTCCCACTTCCCCCTCATTCAGCCTTTTGGAGGTGGGGGGGGGGACAACCCTCCCACTAAACCAGTGAGAGACAACGTTGTTATGCTGCCTTTCCAAATGTAGTGCTAGTGACGATGGTGTAGCATTGGGAAATGTTGATCACTTCTCTTACCTGGGCAGTTATCTTTCTACAAGGGCTGACATTGATGCCGAAATCCAGCATCGCCTGAGCTCCGTGAGTGTGGCTTTCTCCCCATTGAAGTACAGAGTGTTTGAGGACCGGGACATTTGCAGGGAAACCAAAATGCTTGTTTACAAAGCTATTGTACTACCATCCTTACTGTCTGCTTGTGAAACATGGACCACTTATAAAGGCCATCTCCAACTCCTTGAAAGATTCCATCAATGGTGTCTCTGAAAATTTCTACACATCACTTGGGAAGACAGATGAACTAATGCCGGTGTACTGGAAGAAGCAAAGATCACCAGTGTTGAAGCAATGATTCTTGAACATCAACCTTGTTGGACTGGTCATGTTGTGGGGATACCTGATTATCGTCTTCCAAAGCTACTACTCTATTCCGAACTTAAAAATGGAAAGCGTAATGCTCGTGGTCAACAAAAGAGGTTTAAAGACTGCCTCAGGGCAATTTTTTTAAAAAAGTAGTATAAACACCATCAATTGGGAAACATTTGCTTGCAAGCGCTCCAGTTGGAGAATAGCCTTTACCAAAGGTGTCATGGGCTTTGAAGACACTCAAACTCAGGACGCAAATGAGAAATGTGCTAAGAAGAAGGCACTTTTGGTGAACCCTCACCATGATCAACTCCCACCTGGATATCAATGTCCCCACTGTGGAAGGACGTGTGGATCCAGAATTGGCCTCCACAGTCACTTACAGATTCATTGTTAAAACTGTGGTTATGGAAGACAATCTTACTCGGCTACGAGTGATCGCCACCTTCAGTGCTTTCTGCAGGCATACCAAGAGCAACTTGAGCACCAGAAGTGTCATGCTACAGGTGGATCATCCCCTTTGCCTAAGAAGTGGCGCTTGCATCACATACAACCATTGCTCAACCAACCTGTGGGTTCCCCAGAGCTGTCCTGCCCAGGGAGCTATGTGGGTGCTGCCTTCTGTGGGCTCTTTCCCCTTCCCTTAGCATACAGTCAGGAGCATAAGATTAGTTGACCATCTGCCTGTAGGGATGCTGGGAACTGACAGTAGCAGGATCATTGCTGCCTGTGCCCCAGAAGCTGGTAGGGGGAGTGAGCTGCGGCCTCATTTGTTAAGTATAATTGATTTAATGGAAAAAGAAACAGAAAATGTTAACGAAGGTTTAAAATGGCTAAATGCGTATTGCTGAAGGGTTGCTAATGCTGGGGTTTTTCCTATGTGAAATGAACCATGAAAAGAGAAGGGAAGTCATTGGATATTTAAAAGTTTGTAAAATGTTTATTTGAAATTGTAAAATAGAAAAATTAATAAAAAATATTATTAAAACAACAACAATGGGGGGGGGTTCCAATGTGGTTTTCTAAAGGACTCTGAGCACCTTAATGGGTTAACGAATAACTGTTGGTTGTTTTCTGCTCTGTGCTGAGAGTGATCATGTGATGAAGGTATTGAGTTGCAAATCTCCATTTTGAAAGGGAGCCGTCTTTCGTCTTTTGTCTCCCAAACTCCATGGAGTGAAGATGTAAATGAATCTCTCCTGAGCTTATATATCTTATAGCCAATGGAGGTGGGAATGTAGCCTGTGGGGAGAGGCAGACCTCTGCTTCTAGGTCTGTTTGGATTATTTCCTGTTTTGTAAGATGCTGAGCTTGTGCTGGGCAGCATAAGACCTTGTATGGATATTTTGGGTGTCTCTTTTGAAACTTACGTTGTGTTTTTGAGGAGTTCTGCCAGTAAAAGTTTGAATGATATTTTTATGGGCCTGGACAATGATGTCTTCAAAAAGCAGTCAGTTCTTATGCTTCCAGTCGCTTCAAACGGCACAATACTAATATCTGAAGCATCATTTGGGGCATTGTGTATGGTATGGTACAAGGGGGGGTGTTGGCCGCATATCCCTGACACCCAAAGTTTATTGGCTCCCACTGTGCAGCAGCACGGTCATGATTGGAGGGTTGTGGCAGTATTGTGTGTTTCCCCCTCCTCTCTAGAACTGAATGGGCCATTCCACCAGTTTCTCCACCACAGGCCATCACTGTCAGGGCACCATAGGGTTTCAAATGACACCTTGCTGGGGTGGTGCTCTTTTGCTGTAAAGGGATAGGCAATTATGTATATTTACATAATTGCCTATCCCTATCATTCTAGGGGCTCCTTTCTTTTGATTCTAACTTGTACAGTGGTCTCTAGGAAAGAGCGGACGAAAACAGCATAAACAATGAAGTACCATATTTTTTGCTCTATAAGACTCACTTTTTCCCTCCTAAAAAGTAAGGGGAAATGTGCGTGCGTCTTATGGAGTGAATGCAGGCTGCACAGCTAGCACAGAAGCCCAAACAGCAAGAGGGATTGCTGCTTTTGCTGCGCAGTGATCCCTCTTGCTGTTCTGGCTTCTGAGATTCAGAATATATTTTTTCTGGTTTTCCTCCTCCAAAAACTAGGTGCGTCTTGTTGGTCTGGTGCGAAAAATACGGTATATAGTCTTCAACTGCCTAGTTTATTTGATGTGGTTTTCCAATGAAATGATGCGAGAGAGGATAACACCCTCATCCTTGGTGCATATTGAAATCATAATCTTCAGAAAATATTTAGCTAAGTCAATTTCTGTGTCTGGATTGTATTAGTGTCTTACATGCATTTGAACTCAATCAAATAAAAGCATTTGAATGATCTGACACAACTTTGGACTTGTTCTTAAGCCTATTAACTAGGTCAGCTGAGTCTTGATCAAAGCGGCATAGTCTGCTCAGGGATGTTGATATTAGACTGTCGTTGCAGAGCTGCAAACTCATTGGGCAAGCTTTGGCCTCGGTTCCCCTGCTTCAGAACAGGAATTAATGCAACCTGCCACATAAACTTGTAGAGAAAATAAAACCGAAGAAAGATGCAGTAGTTTTACAAATAAAAATTTTAAAAATCCACAGATCAGGAACAGGAAACCTGTGTTTCTCCAGATATTGTTGGACTACAATTTCCACCATCCCAGAGCTTGGGCCAGGCTGCCTGGGGCTGATGGAAGTTGCTTTCCAACATCATCTATAGAACTACAATTTCCTGAACCCTGGATAGATCACAAGTCATAGGCACCATATCTATTCTACATTTAAAGCACATTCACTCCCCAAAGATTCCTGGAACTGTTGTTCATTAAGGGTGCTGGGAATTGTAGCTTCATGAGTGGTAAGCTACAATTCCCAGAATTCTTTTTTTTTATGCTTGAAAGGTAGGCTGCATACACAGCCTTACTTAGCATTCACATAGTCCTTTCCTGAAGCGCTTAGCTACAGGGCTAGCCGACATATCGATATATTGTCCAAAGTCCGTTTTAACTTCACATTGTGATAACTGTTTCATAATATTTCACCTGGCAATATATTTTGAATCACAATGTGTGTGAGGACTAGGCAATACAGTGGTACCTCGGTTTAAGAACAGCTTAGTTTATGAACAACTTGGATTAAGAACGCAGCAAACCCGGAAGTAGGTGTTTTGTGAACTTTGTCTTGGAAGCAGAACATGTTGAGTGTGTTCCATTTGTAAATTGAGTCCCCCGCTGCTATGGGAAAGCACGCCTTGGTTTAAGAACGCTTTGGTTTAAGAATGGACTTCCGGAACGGATTAAGTTCATAAACCAAGGTACCACTGTATCTGGTCTTCAACATAACAGTGTATCGCCAGCTAAATATCACAATGTATCAAGCTAAACATTGTAACTTACCACAATGTCTGAAATAAGGATGGAACTATGCAGAGGCAAACAGGACAATGTTCTGGCAACTGCTGCTACTTAGGGGTCTAAAACGGATGAACGACAATTTCATCAACCACCACACAGTCACGTTCATCAGCAGGCAAGCCAAAATTCATCCCAACAGGACTCCTGGTTTGGGGCTTAGCTACCAAATGGTGGTATTCTGGTATTCAACATCGCAATACATCACCAGCTAAACATCACAATAGCTGTTGATGTGCATTTTTTTAAGCTGCAAAAGGAAAAGTCCACAGTCAGGAAAGCCTGCAGCTGAAGATTTTTCTACCACTGTGATCAGGAGACACAAATTCTGTTGCAATAACTGTGCTCCGTTTACGCTGAGGAATCATATGCCAGGCTGTTGAAGTTGCTTTTTCTTCCTCCAATGGCATAGGTGTTGAGGATCAATATGGAAATTAGAGTACACAACATATGTCGCAGTGGGGGAAGGAACACTATCTGGCCTGCATCTTCCCCTTGTCACTTCTAAGGCTGCGTCACTTTGTAGGGAATACCGTATTTTTCGCTCTATAAGACGCACTTTTTCCCCTCCAAAAATTAAGGGGGAATGTGTGTGCATCTTATGGAGTGCATGCAGGCTCGATGGCTTCAGCGAAAGCAATGCGAAGCCTCTGGAGCGCAGCTGGACCTCCCACTGCGCTCTGGAGGCTATGCGTTGCTTTACTGAAGCCAGGAGAGCAAGAGGGATCGATGCACACCGATCCCTCTTACTCTCCTGGCTTCGCTTCGCTTCACTGGAGAGGCGCTGTGCAGGGAGAGCTGCACAGCGCCCCTTCAGAGAAGCAGGAGGAGAAATGGAAGGGGCTCCATTTCTCCTGCCGCTTCGCTGAAGGAGTGCTGCGCAGAGAGGAAGAGAAATTTTTTTCCTTGTTCTCCCCCTCTAAAACTAGGTGCGTCTTGTGGTCCGGTGCGTCCTATAGGGCGAAAAATACGGTATTTGCTTGTGGAATGGAAAATGCTTCCTCCTGCTTCTTCCACACTGTAGGGAAAATGCATGATCTAAGGAAGGCCACGCACGAGATTCTCTAAGGCAAAAGCAATCCTCCAGCTAGGCGTCGTGGGCATAACTTTGTCTTCTCAAATCAGGAAGCTTGGCTATCGGGATTCATTTATGATTCAGTTGCCAGGTCTTATTAACATTCACCCCCATCTTTTTCTTCTGCAAAGTAATGATCAGAGATGGCTGGGTTTTATTGCTTTATAGCAATTTATCTGTTATGAGAGACAAAACATCAAAATAAAAAAAATATCAAATACAATTACCCCTGCAAAGAATGAGCCTGCAAAAGAATATCAACTTCCTCGCTCGGATTTTGCCCAGAGATTTTGTTGGCCTTTTCACAATAACTGGTCAGGGGGTGGGCAAGAAGGTTTTCCTGTTTACACAGAGCTTCTGTCTGGTTTTCTTTTGATCCTATTTAAAAATCTCTTTGATGTGATCACACACTGACAGAGCAATCAATCTGAAATTCCTCCTCAGGATTGCTTTCTCTGGGTTCTGGCTCTGGAATAAAGAGCAGACGGGAGAGTGAATCTGTTGATCTTTTCAGAGGTTCTGCCTCTTTTTAAAGCTTTTGACCCTGAGATTTTTGCCCGCCCTTCCCAGTTCTCAGGAGAAGAAAGTGACAAATCAGGGTGGATGAACTAAGCAGACTAGGCTTGAACAGTAGGAATGATGCCCGACATGGATTGAATGTGTGGTTGACTCCTAGCAGCTGATCAGCACAAGGTTTAATTGGCCGCCCTCCACCCAGGTAATGCAGGCTTGACTGCTAGCACACTGGGGATCTTTTAACATTGTTTTGCTAGTGTTTTCTCCCAAGTTTCCAGGTTCCAGTGGAAGGGGTGTTTAACATGGCAGGGCTGCCACAATGCTAAAGGCAAACTAGCATACCCTTCAACATTTCTTAGCTGAAAATAGGGATGTCCTGTTCCATACTACTACTACTGCTGCTAATACTACTACTACTACTACTACTACTACTAATAATAATAATAATAATAATAAATTAATTATTATTTTATTATTTATACCCTGCCCATCTGACTGGGTTGCCCCAGCGACTCTGGGCGGCTTCCAACATATATAAAAACATAATGAAGCATTAAACATTTAAAAAACTTACGCTATACAGGGCTGCCTCCAGATGTCTTCTAAAGGTTGTATAGCTACTTATTTCCTTGGCTCAGAGGTCACATAACTCCGCAGCCTCTAACATTTCTCCGGTGCAAATAAGGGCGTCCTAAGGAAAAGCAGAATATTCCAGGATCAAATCAGAAACTGGGACAGCTTCTGTAAATCCAGGACTGTCCCTGGAAAATAGGGACACTTGGAGGGTCTGAACTAGGCATTCACTGGCCTGGTGTATTCCAGATTCCTTGGACTACAACTGTCATCAGTTCTGCTGGCTGAGGCTGATGGGAGTCATAGGCTATAAAACAGCTGGAGGGCACCAGGTTGCAAAAGGCTGAGCTACTGTGCAAAGTTTTCTGGTGTGCCTCCCTCAACTATACAAATGTTTCAGCAGCTACCTGCTCTTTGGAAGAAGAAGAAGAAGAAGGGGAGGAGGGGGAGGAGGAGGAGTTTGGATTTGATATCCCGCTTTACCACTAACCGAAGGAGTCTCAAAGCGGCTAACATTCTCCTTTCCCTTCCTCCCCCACAACAAACACTCTGTGAGGTGAGTGAGGCTGAGAAACTTCAAAGAAGTGTGAATGGCCCAAGGTCACCCAGCAGCTGCATGCGGAGGAGCGGGGAATCGAACCCGGTTCACCAGATTACGAATCTACTGCTCTTAACCACTACACCACACTGAAGAGGTGGACGGCAGCACTTGAGCTGCTCCCAGGCTGGGTTAATGGCCCTTGTCTTCCTAGAGATGAACACCAGCCTTTTGATTTTCACTTGCCATGCATGGCTTAGACGCAGTAGTAAAGGGAAGGAAGTAATGAAGTAAAGAGGCATTAGCAGGGAGAAGGGGAAAGGGTACTTTGGTCAATTACCGACATGGTGTTATTATGCTACTCAGTGCATGCTGCAAAGGCAAGAGGAGATTATGGGAAATAAAATTAAGAAGCCAGGCCAATGGCATTAGAGGAGTAGACTTTTTGCCTTCTGAGGCAGAGAGGCATGTTTTGGGAAAGCATTCAAACGTGGCTTGGGCCAGGCGAAACCATAGGGCTCCTTCCAGAATTCCCTTCCATGTTATAAGAGCAGTGCCAGATTTACGTATAAGCTAAACAAGCTATAGCTTAGGGCCCCACTCTCTTGGGAGTCCCCCAAAAAATTAAAGGAAAAGAAAACTTGATGTACATTTCCAAAATATACGATAAAAAAAAAAGACCTACCTACAGCAATAGTGTTTTGTGTTGTGCAGGCTCCTGTGATGTAAGTAATGGGTCCCACCTGCTAGCCTGCTCCCTAAAATATAACTGGTTTGCTCCTGTTTGGTCCATAAATTACCATATAGCATATATTCAACACAAAAAACAGTGGCAATTTGTTGTTGACAAAGGACAGCTGGACATATAAAGGGCCCCATTACCTTCAGTAGCTTAGGGCCTCGTCAAACCTAAATCTGGCCCTGTATAAGAGCGGCATCATCATCATACCTTTCGATAATTTCATAATTCCAAAGTCACATGTGAGGAGGTCCACACTATGGCTCCTTCTCATGCCAGCATCAGGATTATAGGAGAGATTATACTGATGAGAAAGCCATGACATGGATTCTTCAGCAGCATCAAAATGGATATTCAAGCAGCTGTCTGTCAGCCTTTTCTTTTTAAGAAAGCATTCCAGCACTCAGTACCAGACAGGTGACTGGGCACCAGTTTAATTTTCCACAGTGCTCCAGAGCAACATTACGTTGGGAGGATCATTGGAAGTTAACATGGCAACCCCTATCAAAGGAGGAGCACTGATGCTTGTGTAAAGTTAAAGATGAAAGTAAAGGACCCCTGGACGGCTAAGTCCAGTTGAATATGATTATGGGGTTGCAGCACTCATCTCACTTTCAGGCCAGGGGAGCTGGCGTTTGCCCACAGACAGCATTCCGAGTCATGTGGCCAGCAGGACTAAACCGCTTCTGGTTCAACGGAACACCGTGACGTAAGACATAGTGCACTGAAATGCCATTTACCTTTCTACCACAGCAGTACCTATTTATCTACTTGCACTGGTGTGCTTTCAAACTGCTAGGTTGGCAGGAGCTGGAACAGAGCAACGGGAACTCACCCCGTCATGGGGTTTCGAACTGCTGACCTTCTTATCGGCAAACCCAAGAGGCTCAGTGGTTTAGATCACAGCACCACCCGCGTCCCTTGTGTAAACCCACCAGGACAAACCCACTGTCTCTGTAGGAAGACAGCCATTGTAAGGCACAATGCCAAGGACTCCATACAGCCTGGACATGGCCCTGCTTCCCAGATTTCATAGGAAAATGAGAAAGAGCCACAATGCAGAAGTTTCCCCTCTAAATGTAACATGAGAAGTTGCCCTTCACCTGTAGAACTGCACTTGTTCTTTCCATTTAATTGGGAGTTTAAAATCCCACCTTTCCATCAAATGATTCTCAATATGTTTCTCAGTATTATAATAATACGACCCCCCACCCAAATCACACACTTGCAGCCTTCAATCCTTGGGCCACTGCATGGGACCAGATAATGCTTCTGTTCCCTGTGGGGTTGCTCAAGTGAAGGGCATTCACAAAAATAATAAATCATTATCACTTTTGCTATTGCTATTATTATTACTGGAAGGAAAGTCATGCCCTCCAGCATTTCTCCAATGAAAATAGGGGTGTCCTATGTCCGGGTGGCGCTGTGGGTTAAACCACAGAGCCTAGGACTTGCTGATCAGAAGGTCGGCGGTTCGAATCCCCGCGATGGGGTGAGCTCTTTTGTTCGGTCCCTGCTCCTGCCAACCTAGCAGTTCGAAAGCACGTCAAAGGTCAAGTAGATAAATAGGTACCGCTCCGGTGGGAAGGTAAACAGCGTTTTCGTGTGCTGCTCTGGTTCACCAGAAGTGGCTTAGTCATGCTGGTCACATGACCTGGAAGCTGTACACTGGCTCCCTCGGCCAATAAAGCAAGATGAGCACCGCAACCCCAGAGTCGGCCACAACTGGACCTAATGGTTAGGGGTCCCTTTACTTTTATGTCCTATTAAATTATTTTTATTTTATTTTATTTTATTATTTTATTTTACCCTGTCCATCTGACTGGGTTGCCCCAGCCACTCTGGGCAGCTTCCAACATATACAAAAACACAATAAAACATTAAGCATTTAAAAAGAACCTTCCCTATAAAATGGCTGCCTTCAGGTTTCTTCTAAAGGTTGTATAGTTATTTACTCCCTTGGGTCAGGAGTCACATAATTCCATATCCTCCAACATTTCCCCATTGAAAATGAGGGCGTCCTAAGGAAAAGCAGAGCATTCCAGGATCAAATCAGAAACTGGGACAGGTTCTGTAAATCCAGGACTGTCCCTGGAAAATAGGAGCATTTGGAATGTCTGGAAAGCCTTGCAAAAATGAAGCACATAGTGTTGCAATAATAATATTACCTAGTAGTGTGTTTTTTTTTAATTTTCATTTAAAAGCTTTCCATACTTTGGAAATGATGACCCAGCCTTTTCGGTTCCAATCCAATGCACATCCCACTGAAATGAATTATGGGTTCATTGAGGTCGCTAAACATATTTGGCAGCATTACTTAGGCTGGGGACGGTTAATCACCTGTTGGTTGTTTGTCTGATTGTTTTGGCTGGAAATTGCTGTGAGGCATCCTGAGACCATGGGATAAATTTAATTAGCGGACTAACCAATTTAAAGGGGTGGAAGGGAAGGCAGTGTCAGACAGCATCAAGGGCAAAATAGAGGACCAAATGGCATTCACTTGATTCTGAGAAGTGTTACCAAAACAAACACAAATATTTTAAATCAGAAGAACCATTTAAATCACTTAAAGTTGGGAACCTTTGGCCCTCTAGATCAGGCTTCCTCAAACTCGGCCCTCCAGATGTTTTTGAGACTATAGTTCCCATCATCCCTGACCACTGGTCCTACTTGCTAGGGATCATGGGAGTTGTAGGCCAAAAAAACAGATGGAGGGCCAAGTTTGAGGAAGCCTGCTCTAGATACTGTTGAACTCCAACTCCCATCAGCCCAGTCAGTATTGTGGGTAACCAGAAATAGAGGTAAAAGGTAAAGGACCCCTGGACGGTTAAGTCCAGTCAAAGGTAACTATGGGGTTGTGGCGCTCATCTCGCTTCAGGCCGAGGGAGCTGGTGTTTTTCCACAGACAGCTTTCCGGGTCATGTGGCTAGCAGGACTAAACTGCTTCTGGCTCAATGGAACACCGTGACAGAAACCAGAGCGCACGGAAACACCATTTACCTTCCCGCCGGAGGGGTACCTATTTATCTACTTGCCCTGGCATGCTTTCGAACTGCTAGGTTGGCAGGAGCAGGGAGCTCACTCCGTCATGGGGATTCGAACCGCTGACCTTCTGATCGACAAGCCCAAGAGGCTCAGTGGTTTAGACCACAGCGCCACCTGCATTGTTGGTAACCAGAAATGATGAGAACTGTAGTTCAGCAATATTGTGAAGGAACTCAGATTGCCCACTTAGATTTACGGACGTGAAGGGCTTTTTCACTCCTTCCTCTCTTGTAACTTTCCACCCCAAATTCCTCCTCTAATGCTTTTAGTTATGCTGAAACAATCATTGTTTTTCTTATAAGAGAACAAAAAAGTATATTCACTCACTTGTTGATTCGTTCTCTCTCTCTCTTTGTGTGTGCGTGTGTTCAAATGTTTTTTTCATACCCAAAGCTCCAGAGCTAATAGAAATCTGTTGATTTGGAGCTGTGGCTGCTTCTATTTTGGAGCTTTTTTATTTTTAAAACACAAATATTTTGAAATGAAGCAGCACACCTAGTTCCAGCCTTCGTTTAAAAAAAAACCAGCTGTATAAACCTGTGGGTTGGTGTGTACTTTGCGGCTGGTTCTTCACTAAGGGTTACATTTTTTAAGTTTCTCTTGGAAATAAATATCTACTCCTCAGCAATATTTTTAAAATAATCCCTTTGTCCATTTGTGTAAAAGTTAAAATTAGTCTGCAGAAAGAGCGCTAGAGCCAAGCTAAGACGTGGGGTGCGGGAAGAGATTTTGTGAACCTTTCCTTCCCCTGTGAAATGCACTAGCCTTTTCAGATATTATTTGGGTGTTATTGTTTGGATTTATTTATGAGTTGGCATTGCCAGCCTTAATCCTACTCCAATGATACAAAATTCAAGCAATCCGTGCTCCCATACCTGGTATTCCAGCAAAACAATGTTCTGCTGTGAGCCTCTTTGTAGTTGCTACTGGCTGTAGCTTCACTTGTAGATTTCTTCGGGGGGGGGGGATACTTTTCTTTTTCCCCCTCATAGCAGAGATGTTGTTATATACTGTATTTTTCACTTTATAAGACACACTTTTCCCCCTCCAAAAATTAAGGGGAAATGTGTGTGCATCTTATGGAGCAAATGGAGGCTCCATGACTCCATGGCTTCAACGAAAGTAGCGAAAGCTCTCCAGGCTTCAGGGATAGTCGCCTGAAGCCTGGAGAGTGAGAGGGATCAGTGCGCACCGATCCCTCTTGCTCTCCTGGCTTCGCTTCGCTGGAGAGGCACTGCGCAGCTTTCCCTCTCTGTGCAGCGCCCCTTCAGCGAAGCGGGAGGAGAAATGGAAGGGGCTCCGTTTCTCCTACCGCTTCGCTGAAGGGGCGCTGTCAGAGAGGGAGAGATTTTTTTTTCTTGTTCTCCCCCTCTAAAGCTAGGTGCGTCCTATGGTCGGGTGCGTCCTATAGAGCGAAAAATACGGTATGTCACCAATCTGATTTGGCTATGTGGCGATGTCACCAAAGGCAAATAACAATAGTTAGGAATGAGGAAAATTGGTCTGGTCAGAATTTTGCTCACAATTTACCTTATCTCAGCACTGGCTTCTTTTTTAAAACCTCAGTTAAATGATATCATTGTGTAGATAATGTAGTCCTGATTGTTTGTTTGCAAGATGATAGCAAATTTATTAAGAAATGAAAGTTTCTTTTTTCTCTCTCCTTTGAGCAAAAACAGTGCTGAAATAGTGACCACTTGCGGCTGCAAACAACCGGGAACAGACACAAAAACCATAAACTTTTGAGCGTCTTTCATGAAACCCCAGGTCCCCAAAGTCTCTTATTTGCACTGAAAATGTTTATTGGACAACATTTGGCTCAGTCCAAGTTTCCATGCTATTATTTATTCTGTTCTCTCTCTCTCTTTCTCTTTCTCTTTCTTTCTCTCTCTTTTGCCAGAGGGGGAAAAAATAAAATTCCAACAGCCTGGGTCCTGTTTTACAACTCAAATGCTGAACAAATGTAATCTCTCTCTGCAGTAGGACTCAATCATATATTCCTACTGGTGCAGTTTCAAGCATGGCGGCATTAATCAGCTCTGCTTATTTTAAATATAACTGCTGGGAAAGATTTCCAATTGTGTCAATACTTTCAAAATGCGAGAACTGTAGTGAACTGGCTGTCCCTTTGCAAACACTTATTAAAATACATACCCTTAGAACCACCAGCTGTTTCTTAGTATTGACACTTATTTAGATTCAATGTGGAGTGTTAGATTTGGAGTTATGCTCTGAATGCTGATAAATATATCTGCAGATACATATTTGCAACCAAGGCGGGGTTAGGGAAAATTAAATAAAATAGGACTTCAGGTTCATTGAACGTGTACTTTCATTTTCCTGTATGTATCATGCCCAGTATAATATTGCAGTGGCAAAAACAAACAAACACACAACCTCAACCCCCCTCCCCCCAAAAAACCCCATATGACACCCAAGTCTAAAGCAGGAATGGGTCATTTTTTCCTTTGCAGGGCCATTCTGTGTTGCAAACAGCAGTCCAGGGACTGAGAGTATATTTTGCAATGTAGCCCAGGTTCATCATGAGTGATCAGACTCCCAAATAAAGTTAGTAAAGGTAATAATAATAATAATAATAATAATAATAATAATAATAATAATAATAAAAAAGGTAAAGGACCCCTGGATGGTTAAGTCAAAGCGGCTATGGGGTTGCAGCGCTCATCTTGCTTTCAGGTCAAGGGAGCTGGCATTTGTCCACAGACAGCTTTCCGGGTCATGTGGCCAGCAGGACTAAACCGCTTCTGGCACAGTGGAAAACCATGACGGAAACCAGGGTGCACAGAAACGCCATTCACCTTCCTGCCACAGCAGTACCTGTCAGGAGCTCATCCTACACTCGAGTAGGACCCTGGCAGAGACACATGCCTGACTGGCATGTTCTCTCCCTCCTGATCAATCGTTCAGGAGCTTCATAAGCTTTCTTCAGCCCAAACATCACAACAGACATCGGCACACTTAGGGATCCACAGAGTCTTCACAGCTTGCGTAACAGACCTCAGCAACTCAGCATTTTGGCTAATCTACTTTATTTATATATAAACACACACGGAGCACTGCAACATGGCTCCCTCTCTCTCTAGCATCAGACAGCAAAGAGAAAAAGAACAAAGGACAATAGTCCCACTTCACGGAACACAGTAACACAAACATCCTGTCTCCGTCACTTCCCACTGTGTGGAGTCAAAACATATACCATCATGTGATAGACAACAATCCCTGCAATCATGGAGCAGAAATTCTAACAGTACCTATTTATCTACTTGCACTGGCGTGCTTTCGAACTGCTAGGTTGGCAGGAGCTAGGACAGAGCAACGGGAGCTCACCCCATTGCGGGGATTTGAACCCCCGACCTTCTGATTGGCAAGCCCAAGAGGCTCAGTGGTTTAAACCACAGCGCCACCCTCGTCCCTCGTACCACTAGTTGTTAACAATAAGTACTAGTAATAACCAGAGGTGTAGTGGTCCTGGGTTGTATGGTTGTGGAGGAAGACCCATTATTATTTCTGCAGAGGGGTCTCCACCTCCAGTATCCCAGGGTCCCTCAATCAGCATGAAATGGAAGGTTTTTTAGCCAAAGAGAAATTGTCTCTTCATCCTTTGTGCTGATTGGAGGCAATTTGAGTGAAAGGAGCCCGTTCATTGGCCTTGCAAAGCCCTGCCCATTTAGACCACTTAGATCTTCTTACTTCCACTTCAGGGGCACATTTACTCGCAGGAAACCCCCCTCCAGCTACAAAAGACGCTGCTGAACAGACTCTTGGTCTGTGGCATTGCTTAGGGTGTTTTGCTCGAATTTGTTGCTGTTGTTATTGGTATTAATTTTTGTATTTTTATTCTTAGATCCTATTAAGTGGAGACTGTTTCAATTTGGCAGTGTGCTTTTTGATGCGTTTTATTTATTGCTTTTGACTTTTGTTATGTTCATATTTATGTGAATCTTGCCACATTGTAAGCTGCCTTGAGCACTGATTTAACTATGTAAAGGTGGCATGTAAATAAAAAGATTGTGATGTCTTAAACTAGGTGCAAAATGAAACATTGTCAAATTACAAAGCAACACATTCCTCTTGAACAAGCAAGCAATGAAGTCCTGTCTACTTTTTAGTCCTTAATACAGTTCAATAAAATTCCCTTTCTCTGGTCCCAGAGAGAGCGATCCTAGGCAAGCTTCTTGTTGTTCAGGATCTATGAGCTGATTAACAATAACAATAATGTTATTATTTATACCCCACCCATCTGAGTTCTCAGGCTTAATCTCCCTGCTGTGCAAGATCTCTGCTTGAGTTTCCAGAGTGAGTAATCTATTAGCCTTAAACACTCCTTGCTGCATTTGCTAGAGACAAACCTATCATAGAATCGTAGAGTTGCAAGAGACCATGCGAATAATCTGTCCAACTTCCTGTAATACAGGAATATGCAGCTTTCCCATACAGGGATCAAACCTGCAACCTTGGAGTTTTCAGCACCACACTCTGACCAGCTGAGCTATGCTGGCTGCGATCATGCCTAATGCAAACCTCTCTTCATAGTGAAGGAATGGGTTTCTGTGCAGTCAGTTTGAAAATGACCCAAAATCCCCATTTTTCCTCCTCCAAGGGAGCATTTCTAAAATGCTCTAACTTGAGCTCTTGAGCCAAAACCCAGCTGTATAAACAAGTGCTCAAAGCTCTCTCCCTTATCAGTCCGTGATGGCAATGTATGGCCTTGACTGTTCCAGTGGAACACTGGATGACACATCTGGGTCTTATCTTATGTCCTGACCACACTCTGATGCACAGACCTAGTCCGGGAACAGTGCCAGGAGAGTTGGTGACCTTCTTACCCCAAGATAAGAGTGCCGGAACAGGAATACCCTTATATGGTCAAGAGTACAGGAAGAGGAACACACTTTTATGGTTAAAAGTACCGGAGCAGGAACATCTGTGATGTCAACCTGTGTGTATAAGCTGACTTGGCTGGATTCCTGGGGAAGGGGGGAGAGGGTGCCTGGAGGATATATATACTGCATGAAATTTCTCATTTTTTTGGACTTGCTGTGAGCTGACCACGCAAGTGCCTTCTGCTATCCAGAGAGCAGAATAAACTCTTTCTCTGAAGCAACCTCGGTGTCATTTGACTTCCTTTCTCCCTCCCGGGAGCAACACAGACCCCACCACTTTAGAGTTGTAAAGTCTAAGAAGGCTACAATAGCAATTGAATGAATTCAAACATGGCAATTTATGCATATTAAACTTTAACATTTTCAAGAAAAAATAGTATGTACTTTGCCCTGTTATTTACTCGCACATTTCTCAGCTGAGCAGAGGTCCTAGTTAATGAGTTTTACGGCATAAGCAGTGGTCCATTTGTTGCAACCACAAATTTAGAATTCATTTTGTAGCAAGGATCATTCATGCCCAAACTGTAGCATGTGCTTTCTTCTCAACAAACAACAAGCTAGAGAAAAAGGGTTTACAAACTTTGTGAGCCTCCATTTAAGCATGCAATGCTTTGTTCCATTGTGTGTTCAGGTTTTGCATCTAATTTCCCCTATTGAAATTTATATGCCAACTTACAGTGCATTTGATATTGTACAGTACATTCGGCTTGTTGCCGAATACAATCTTGTATTTTTGCATTAATTTATGTGCCTGTTTCTTCTGCTTTTCTCCCATAGCTATTGCAATGAAGAAGACAAACCTGTGACCTGAAATGAACAACAAGTAAGTGTGAGAAACTAATGAGCAGGCCAGAGATATAATCACTTAGGACTGTATGCAGTTAAGTGATTCTCAGAATGGACCATTGAAATCAGTGAATTTATAATAGCCAGTCATTTATTTCAACAGTATTATTCTGAATATGACTTGATGTCTGAAATATGGAAGGGAGAAAAGGACTCTCATTAAATACTCCTCTTCGAATGCATTCAGAAATGGCCTGTCTTTTGGAACCCTTCACATTTCATACAACTCAGTACAGTCTTTTCTCTCAATATGCTCCATACTTTGAACTGGTTTGGTTCCTATACTGATTTTTGTATGTATTGTATTGAAAATGGGTTTTTTTAAAGGCTGCAATATTATTTGTTCCTTCATTTCTTTTCATTTATATCTGTCAGATGGCTGTTGTGGTTGCTCAAGAGTAACCAGGCAGGACTCCAACCTGTCTTTTACAGGCTTTATTTTGGTGCAAACTATTTACAGTGAAGAGCGTCATAAGTTCATGTCTGGCTCAATCGCTAGCAGAATCTGGGAGTGGCCTTTTTTTGTACCTCCCCCAACATAAGAGATTTGTTACCCTCAACCGTCTCCTCCCCTCTCTGCGCCTCAGACTACTGCGCAGGATGGGCGATGGCAAGGGCGTGTTTCCCTCCTCTCCAGCTTGCCCAGAAGCGGTGTTAAGGCTCCCACCAGCATCCTCTGGTCCTTGCACCTCTTCCCCACTGGAGGTGGGGCTTTCCTCCTCGCCGGAAAAGGAACTGCTTCGCAAGATTGTCGGAGGCTCCCTGTAACACAGCTGCCCTTCTATCTCTCACCTCTGAGCCGATGGCAGTTCCTTGACAATATCGTTTCTTCCCTCACAGAACCCAATGCTGTGAACTATTATTTAGCTGGGAGTAAGCCAGACAGGGACTTGCATCACAAATATATACATATAAATATGACTGAACTAAATAGAGCTCGTTCCCTGGTACACGAGTATAGAACTGAAGCCTTCATTCTGAATAAACTAAGCATAAGATTGTGCTACAGTGGTGCCTCGCAAGACGAAATTAATTCGTTCTGTGAGTTTTTTCGTCTTGCGATTTTTTCATCTTGTGAAGCACGGTTTCCCGAAAACCTCAAAAAAGGCTACCACACCGCGTGCTATGAGTTGCTCTTGCAAGACATTTTTGTCTTGCGCAGCAAGCCCATAGGGAAATTCGCCTTGCGAAGCAACTCAAAAAACGAAAAACTCTTTCGTCTTGCGAGGCATTCGTCTTGTGAGGTACCACTGTATGTGCATTTTTGTGTGTGTGTGCTTTTAGTTTTCCAGCTTCAATACAGAAAGAAACCATAGGGTGAAATACTAAAATAAAAAATAAAATAAAATAAAATAATTTATACCCCACCCATCTGGCTGGGTTTCCCCAGCCACTCCAGGCAACTCCCAACAGAATATTAAAAACATGATAAAAGATCAAACATTTAAAACCTTCCTAAACAGGGCTGCCTTCAGATGTCTTCTAAAGGTCAGATAGTTGTTTATTTCCCTAACATCTGATGTGAGGGTATTCCACAGGGCGGGCGCCACTACCAAGAAGGCCCTCTGCCTGGTTCCCTGCAACCTCACTTCTCGCAGTGAGGGAACCACCAGAAGGCCCATGGCGCTGGACCTCAGGCTGAACGATGGGGGTGTAGACCAGTGTTTCCCAACCTTTTTTGGGCAAAGGCACACTTGTTTGATGAAAAAAATCTCGAGGCACACCACCATTACAGCCCCGTGACGTCAGCGCGCAGCGTCACGCCGGGAGGGACGCACGAAAGTGTAACTTTCAATTTTTTTCCCTCCCCCTTGCCGGGGAACCTCCAAGCTTTGGGGGGGGGAAGGAGGCAGCAAAGCGAGGGACTGAGGGACTCCTCCAACGACAAGGGTTGGGGAAGAAGAGAAAGGGCTATTCCGCTCCAGTCACGGGAGGGGAATATGTACTGGCCCAACTGGTGTGCGGTCTTCGGAAAGCGGGGTGCGGGAAGGAAGCCTAGGCTCGGGGTCCACCGACCTCGGCGGAGAAAGGCAACAACCGGAGCCCATGACGAGCCGGCGCGTGCGTGCAGCGGCTGGCCTCGAGCTCGGGAAGCTGCGCGCGGCGATGTTGACGCGGGGCGCGCAAGAGCTTGGGGGCGGGGCGGGAGAGAGAGAGAAAGAGTTGGCAGCACCAGGCGCTGTTACTTATTGCGCTGCGGACGCTGCCAGCAACTGCGGTGGTTGTGCGGCGGCCGCCGCCACAGAACGTCCTCGTCAGTCAGCGGCGTAGGGAGCCGAGGGGCGGGGCTTCCTTTCTGAAGGAGCTGAGGGTGGGGGTCCTCCGGCGCCTTCGGCGAAACGGCGCCGGCCCAGAGCGCTTCTAGGAGGCTGCCTTTGTGCGCGACGTAAAGCCCTCTTTCCCTCCCTCCAGCCCCGTGTCACATGTGGAAAAGGGGGCTGGATCCAGTGACGCAACTCGGAAAACTGTTAGGGAAGCCAGAGCAGGAAAGTGAGTGGGAGGCGGCATCGCCGCTTTAACCCACGTTTCCTTTTTGAAAGAGAAACCAGTGTTTCCCAACCTTTTTTGGACTCGCTCGCGGCACACCAGGCAGCATCTCGCGGCACACTAGTGTGCCGCGGAACACCGGTTGGGAAACACTGGTGTAGACACTCCTTCAGATATACTGGACCGAGGCCGTTTAGGGCTTTAAAGGTCAGCACCAACACTTTGAATTGTGCTTGGAAACGTGCTGGGAGCCAATGTAGGTCATTCAGGATCGGTGTTATATGGTCTCGGCTGCCACTCTCAGTCACCAGTCTAGCTGCCGCATTCTGGACTTGTGGTACACGATTATAGAACTGAAGCCTTCATTCTGAGAAGACTAAGCATAGGATTGTGCTATGTGTTTGAGTGTGCTTTTTCCAGACACAATATAGAAAGAAACCATGGGGTGGTGCTGCGGGGGGTGGGGGAGAAGACACTAATTCTTAGGACTGTACCACTTGATGGAGGTTTGTGTGATTTGATACTTCCCAATGTAACCTTGTTCTTTGCAAAACAGCATGTTTCCTTGGGAGTCAGTGATCCCCCATGATTCGGATGCACAGCTCAGATCCATCAGAAGCCATGCATTCCATATTGCTGGCCCAATTTTATAGACCTCCCTTTCAGTTGAGGTCAGAAAGGACCCTTCTCTGTTGAACTTCTGGCACCTACAGAAGACTTTGTTATTCTATCAGGCATTATAACTGAATTCTGATTTTATAGTTTGAAGTCACTTTTATTTTCATGGTACTGAGTTTTTCATATGCTGCTCAGAGATGATTGCAATTAAGCATTATATAAATTGCAGAAATACATAAATAAACAATGCTGCATTCAGGTTTTATAGTAAGCAATGGTTACTTTATAACTAATGGTACTAACTACATGCATTATAAATCACAGGTTTACCTATCTCCCGTGAAAGTACATTAAAAAGAGATAGAGAGATCTAGCTTTAGCTAGAAGTAGCCATAGAAAGTGTTATCTTAGCTGGCCTGCATTAGAAGTTGAGAGACATGGATGGAAAATGGGAAAGACTGAAATATCCTTTTTTAGTGGTAACTGTGGAATCGGAAACTGGAGGGAATTAATGGGAGATCGAGCAAGGAATGGGAATTAAATCAAGATAAAACGGAAGAGGTCAGAACATTTACTCAGATGACTAAATATGGAGAGGAAAGTAGTATGTTGCTTTAAAAAATAAAAACCTTAGCCTAATTCAATTCCTGGCAAGTTCATATTTCCCCCTGTGATATACAGTATGCAGCTGCAATAGCCTACCAATTTGAGGGCCAACCAGTTTCCAATTTGAGGGTCAACCAGCTTCCATCATCGATATGTATCTCTCTATTTGCTTAGCATATTTGCAGCCTGCGCCATCAAATACTGTTTTCAAGTGGCTGCATCATGGGGACCGATACATTCTTGTTATTCCTGGGCGATGCTGTGCTTGTTGGTCAACACCTGTGTGGTTTTTTCTTTTCCTGATGAGAATATCCTGCTGTGTTCATTGCCACTGAAAAGCCATCATGATTATCCAGGGGCCACTTGCTCTTGTTAACGCTCTGGATATTTCATGGGCTTGAGTGGCTATGAAGCCAATTGCTCTAAAGAGAGTTAGACTCACTTCCCACCTTCTGATTCACTCTCACTTTTTACAGTGTTAAGATGCATTCTGGGAGAGCTTTAAAGGGGCACTGAATTCCCAGCTGGCAGGTTTTATACCTTGGGTACTTTAAAAAAGTACATTCAGCTCTGGATCCCACTTTTTATTTCAGAGGGTTGCATCAAAGTAAGCCATACTCAGAGTAGATTTAAGTTCATTGTAATGTAGTGGGTCCAAGGCCAGATTTAGGTTTGATGAGGCCCTAAGCTACTGAAGCTAATGGGGCCCTTTATATGTCCAGCTGTCCTTTGTCAACAACAAATTGTTGCTGTTTTTTGTGTTGAATATATGCTATATGGTCGTTTATGGACCTAATAGGTATTGAAAGCCATTTGCACATAACAAAATATGTATTTTATCGAAGTAATTGTTTTTTATCTTATATTTTGGAAATGTACATCCATTTTTTTCCTTTAATTTTTTTGGGGGCCCCCAAGAGAGTGGGGCCCTAAGCTATAGCTTGTTTAGCTTATACGTAAATCCGGCACTGGGGATGCGGGTGGCGCTATAGGTTAAACCACAGAGCCTAGGACTTGCTGATCAGAAGGTTGGCGGTTCGAATCCCCGCAACGGGGTGAGCTCCCGTTGCTCGGTCCCTGCTCCTGCCAACCTAGCAGTTCAAAAGCACGTCAAAGTGCAAGTAGATAAATAGGTACTGCTCCAGCGGGAAGGCAAATGGCGTTTCCGTGCACTGCTCTGGTTCGCCAGAAGTGGCTTAGTCATGCTGGCCACATGACCCGGAAGCTGTACGCCGGCTCCCTCAGCCAATAAAGAGAGATGAGCGCCGCAACCCCAGAGTCAGTCACGAGTGGACCTAATGGTCAGGGGTCCCTTTACCTTTACCTAAATCCGGCACTGAGTGGGCCTACTCTGAATAGGGTTGCCACCTTTGTTCTGGCAAAGTACAGGGCAGGGTGGTTGGGGTGGTGATCCCCCCCCAATCTGGTGCTGAAATGACTTCAAAATTTTTTTTTGCAGCCTAACAGGATGGCCCCTCTGGAATTTGTCCCACACATATGTTCACACAAACGAATTTGTAAATCTGTCTATGCTTGGCTACCCAGAGCTTAAATACATGACCTTTCAAACACCCTTTCAAACACATTTTGGAGAGGATTCCTAATTTGAGAGAGAGAGACCTGAAATACAGGACCAAACTGCATTGATGCAGGACGCAGCATTTTACATTGGAGCACGGGACAATCCTGTATTATGTAGGACAGGTGACAATCCTAAGACTTGGTCCTATCCTCTAGACAAGCTTGGGTTTTCCTTTGGTGAAACTGTGGTGGCATCTTTAGGGTCTGCTCTTGTCTTTTCATCCTGAAATTCACAGCAATGGCAAGAGATTCCGGGTACACTGTCAGCAGCATAAGAGAGGAAGAAGGCCCAAATACTTCATGCTGGCTTCAGTCCAGAGCATACAAAAAAATCCTTCCTTTGTGATCTGAAGTGATACAGGCCCTTCTACCACCTCATTCCACAGCACACATAGGCCTACCTAGCCCAGATGGTTCAAATGTGTGAACAGCCTGGGTCCACCGAAAAACTGTATTTATGATGTGGAGTGATCTGAATGTTCTATCTGTGACTATAATAATAAACCTTTATTGTCGCTACACCACCTGTGCGCAGTGCAGTGGCGTAGCGTGGGGGGTGCCAGGGGTGCCGGCCGCACCGGGCGCAACATGGGCGGGGGCGCACTCGCACTAGCAGCTCTCTGCCCCTACTAAAATCCACGGGTTAGGGAGCCCGCGCTCGCTCGGCTTGGCGAGGAGGTCGCGGAAGGGGGAGAGCGAAGCCTTCTGTTGCGGGCAAAAAAAGGAGAGGAAGCCGGGCGGGCGGGCGGGCTGGCTGGCTGGCGGGGGTCTGGCTGCGCCTGCTGCTGCCGTTGCCGCTGCTGCCGGGCTTTGACAGCTTGGCGAAGCGGAGGGAGAGGAGCTTTATGGTAATTTGAGCCGAGCCGAGCAGGGAGTCTGGCAAGGGGGCGGGAAGAGACTTTTCCCCCCTTTTACCACCTCGCCTGGTCAAAAAGGAGAGCGGAGTCTCCTCAGGGCGCCCTCAGGCAGGGCAGGGCAAGGCAAGCAGAGCGAGGAGGAGAGAGAGGGGAAGGGGGGGGAAGCAGCCAGGAAACGCCGCGGTGTGGAGGGGGAATCAATTAAGGAGAGAAAGCGAAAAGCCTTGGAGAAAGGGAAAAAAGGAAAGAAAAGAGGCAGCTCCGGCAGAGCGCGGGGGAAAGAGAAGCCTCGCTGCTGCTGCTTGGGAGAGTAAATTACTGTACTTGCCTTGCCCCGGGTTAGGGGGCGCAAATTACTTGCCTTGCCCCGGGTTAGGGGGCGCAAATTACTTGCCTTGCCCCGGGTGCTGATAACCCACGCTACGCCGCTGGCGCAGTGAAATTAAATGAGCCCCCCCCCATACACTCAGTCTTGTTCGCACCCTGTGTGATTGCCGGAAGTCAATTGCGCCACTATTTTTTCCATTCAGCAGCCCAACAGCCCATGGATAAAAACTGTTCTTTAACCTGTTGGTGCGGCTGACTATACTTCTGTATCTCCTGCCTGAAGGTAGGAGATTAAAGAAGTGCTGGTCAGGGTGTGAGTCATCCCTAAGAATTTTCCTCGCTCTCCTGAGGCAGCGGTCTCCCGTAATGTCAGCTGGTGAACTCCTGGGACAGCCCGTGATGTGTTGTGCTGTATTCGCCACCCTCTGTAGGGACTTCCTGTCCGTGGCTGTCAAACCAGCGTACCACACTGTAATACAGTATGAAAGGACACTTTCTATTTTGGCCCGGTAGAAGGAGATCATCAATTTTTGTTTGACATTGTTCTTTCGCAAGACCCTGAGGAAATGGAGTCTCTGTTGGGCCTTCCTAACCACCTGGGTTGTATTGAATTTCCAAGTGAGGTCTTCACTAAGGTAAACTTCCAGGAATTTAAAGGAAGAGACTCTCTCCACACAGCCCCCCCCCCCGATATACAATGGGACTATTTCCCCTCTCTTCCTCCGAAAGCCCAACACCATCTCCTTTGTCTTGCTGATATTTAGGTCCAAGTTGTTCTCTAGGCACCATGTGGAGACTTTTTGAACCTCCTCCCTATATGCTGATTCATCTCTACCTGTAATGGTGGTATCATCTGCAAACTTAATAATTGCAGTGGATGGATCAGATGAAATACAGTCATATGTATACAACGAGTACAGGGAAGCTCTTTCTATCCCTGTGGGGTGCCAGTGCTGAGCTTCAGAGAGGTAGATGTAACAGGCCCAATCCTCACTATTTGTGTGTGATCCCTCAGGAAGTCTTTAATCCAACCACAGATGGTAGGGGAAAGGTCCAGGTCCATCACCTTTTTAATAAGAATGTCTGGAAGGATGGTATTAAAAGCCGAGCTATAATCAATAAACAGCATTCTGACATAATTCCCCTGTATCTCCAGATGACTCGCTGCAAGGTGAAAAGCTGTGGCTATGGCATCATCTGTTGACCTATTTCTCCTATAAGCGAACTGGTGTTCATCAAAACTCGGTGGAAAACATGTCCTAAGGTGTTGAAGAACCAATCTCTCAAAGCATTTCATCACTACAGATGTTAATGCAATGGGTCTGTAGTCATTAAGGCAGTTAATTGCTGTTTTCTTTGGGACTGGGACAATGGTGGCTGCTTTTAGACATGATGGTACAGGTCTGTGTGGCTCCTTCAGACATGTTGGTCATGAGTTGATGCTTCAGTTATCAAATCCCAAAAGTGTAGATGGGAACCAGCCCTATCTGGGAGCATCTTCCCTTCCCAGCAGATGGTTGGCACTGTCAGCTTAGACATGCCAGCATATATCCAAAAGTCCACTTCTGTGGATGGGTCAGCATTACTGACTTGACATGACTATACTTTCAAGAAGAGTGGAAACCACATTTTTGAAAAGGCAAAACATTACCGGCAGATCATGCCATGCCATCCACATAAGAACATCTTGATCCTGTCTGAGGGATGATGGTTGGATGACTTCTACTGATTCGTTCCAACCCTAATGATTCTAGGATACCACTACTGGGGATTTTCAGTTTCGTGAACAAAACAGATTAGCTTCATTATTCACCTGCAACATTTTGCCTGCAAGGCTTTATACATTTTCTTTCCCTCAACAATATATTCTGAAATGGTTTCAGGAGATATAAATTAATACCTGAAAACATTTTGCCAAAGGCTCCTTCCTTGCTACTTGGCTGGTGTGCAGCAAACATAGTGAGAAATGAAACATTGGGTTTTAGATAATCTTATATATATCATTTGCTGCATCTTATAAAATGGAATGTTATATCTTGTCTTTGCTGCTGAATGTCTACTTTTGTCCTTGGACTGGCATATGGCTTTTCACCCCAAAAGGTGAAAAGCCTAGTTGTAATGTATAGTTTTCTTTATTTTCTTTTTTTTGGGGGGGGGAATCTATAAAGTATTTCATGGGTTTGTTTTTTTACACTTATATGATTTCACTATACTGAACTTCTGCAACTGACACTAAAAACTCATTAAGATTTTGTATCTGACAATAATCAGAATATAAATTCTAGTTTTAGTCTGTGCATTTTCACATGTTCATAAGTCCATTCTGTTTCTGAACCAATCAGTATTTAAAAGAAGTAAATATGTATGAAGATTCATATTTAAATGTGCATTTTTAATCACAAAATACCCACTTTTATTTTTATTTTTTACACATTTTTACATGCTGCTTGAGCTGAGACCCATGTTTGCAAAATTTAGATGTGCCCCAAATCCAAAGGATATGAACGTTCCGGTTTTTTTGCTTTAGTCCAGGAGGTGTGAATTATGTGAGGTCCACCAACAACTGCAGACCAAAGGAATTCTGTGATATTTAAATAGCTGGACGCTTTTCAGTACATGGAGAGCTTCTTAAAAGTCACTCGCAATATGGTACCCTGAGAATATCAGTGTTGCAATCCACTTCCAGAGATGCACTCTTGATTTCAACTACAAAACTGTGGTCGAAAACCCTCCCACAGCTAAGCTGGCCAAATTCTTAGCAGCAGAACAGTGCACAGGCTTTCAACCAAGCAGATGGAAATTAGACAAGGCCAAGGTAATTTACAACCCACCAAAACCAACCTACCAGTCATGTAGTGCCAGAAGCTCCATGAATAATAAACCTGATTTTTCCTGCCTTCTGGCAGTGCAAGAACAGGCATGCTGTCAAGAAGCCAGCAGGCTATGCTTATATGATAGTGAAGTGAAGGCCCAAGACAGGAGTTGATAATCATGTGAGCTGCGCACAGGTGGTCTGAAGCGAGCTGCTGCCATTCCTGTGGAGCCTCCTTTTATTGAGACAAATATGCAAGCTAGGCAGATACATTTTGGGCTGTAACCTTTACACATCTTCCGTCCCGAGATCGTGGGGTGGTACAAAGTTATTTTGGCACCTGTTTCCACTGCGTCATTTTCCCCTTGCACAGTGTATGACGAAGGAGACAAAAGGCCTCAGGAACAAAGGTTACAGACAGGACACCGCCAACTGCTGAGACCGCAAAAGGTCAGACATAGGTGGAACGATGTACAGACTGCTGTGGCTTGTCTTGGGGGGGGGGTTTCCCTGCACCCCAAGGTCACGCGTGCAGGCAGGCTGTGACTGCCTGCTGGTGGGGAAGTGTGCTCCCTCCGGACCCCACTCCCCACTCCACAATATCCCTACAGATAGGGAGACGGCTTTTGATTTGGTGGGCTGTAAGTTGTGTGGACCCGAACTAGACTTTTAATAGCTTTCCTGAGGTTTCCTGTTCCTCCCCTCACTGCAGCTTGAAATACAATTCACTTTTATGACCCATCTAGATTTATTTTACTAAATTTATCCTTTGCCCTCTCAGAACTTCTGTATACTGTATATTTTCTGCTTGAGCCACAGGATACTTTGGGGAATAGGAGTCAATATGTCCAAGGACAAATTCTGAGGGAAAGGCTTACCGAACAGAATTACTTGTTGTCTACAGTGCTGCCACAGCCCTGGTATATCAGCTTTCCCCACAACCAAGTTCCATGTTATATTTTGTTTGGACCCAGTAATATTTCTTAGGGACGCGGGTGGTGCTGTGGTTTAAACCACAGAGCCTAGGACTTGCCGATCAGAAGGTCGGTAGTTCGAATCCCCGCGACAGGGTGAGCTCCCGTTGCTCAGTCCCTGCTCCTGCCAACCTAGCAGTTCGAAAGCACATCAAAGTGCAAGTAGATAAATAGATTCCCCGGCAGGAAGGTAAATGGCATTTCCATGCGCTGCTCTGGTTTGCCAGAACTGGCTTAGTCATGCTGACCACATGACCCGGAAGCTGTACTCTGGCTCCCTCGGCCAATAAAGCGAGATGAGCGACGCAACCCCAGAGTCGGTCACGACTGGACCTAATGGTCAGGGGTCTCTTTACCTTTAATACTTCTTACAAGAAGCCTTTTAAGCTGAAATCTTTCCCAGTCTGCATCTGTACTGGAATTCTTAAAATATTTTAAATACGTTTTATCCTTTTATTACTTGTTGCTTGCTGCCCTGGGCTCCTTTGGGAGGAACGACGGAATATACATTTAAATAATAACAGCAGCAGCAGTCGCAGCTGTAATATTAGTAATCTAGTACAAAACAAAGCTATTGTGTTAGGAAGTGCACATGTGTATGTATATTCTGGCTTTTCTGATTAAAATACACAAAAGCAGGACCCAATTCTCTCCCCCTGGACTGCTTTTACATAGGTTTAATCTGTGTGCCTTCATATTCTTCTTTGCTTTTTAATTTTTAATTTTATTTTCCCAGTCTGTGGTGGCACAGCTAAGCTCCGGCAGACTCGAAAAATACAGCCATACGCTTAAAGAAAAATAGAGATATCTCTGCTTCACCAAACGTGTTTTCTTTTTCTCTTTGTAATTTTTTTTTTAATCTTCCAAGTCGGCAGGAGCAGAGCTACACCACAGATCGTGGGTTTGGAATATAAAAATACTCCCACTTTCCTGCTGTGCTGTGGCAGACTGGGATTATTATTTTTAACCTGCTAATAATTTTAAATTTACCTGTTTCTTCAAATGCAGCAAATGTATTTTGGGAATACAGATATGGAAAGAATATGGGCTCTGGCATTGCAATTAATTCTGCTTTGGTAAACATTTCCGGTAACACTAAATTCCAAAATAAAGGTTGAAACTGAGAAAAGAATTTGGGAAGAATCCTTCCCTTGAATAGGGAACTTGGGTGATGAGTTTTGGCAGGATTGAAGACAAAATGGGACCACTAAGAAGTAAGGAGATGGTATCAGCATGGAGTCCTGAAATTTGCATAAAAAGGGGGCAGGAGCAAAACAGTCAAATGAAAGCTGAGCATGCTCAGTAGCTATGGGATCGTAGAATATTGGAATTGTAGAGTTGGAAGGGACCCTGAGGGCTGAAGTCTAGTCCAACTCTCTTCAATGAAGGGATCTCAACTAAAGCATCCATGACAGATGGCCATCTAAGCTCTGCTTAAAACCCTCCAAAGAAGGAGAGTCCACCACCTTCTGAGGGAGTCTGTTCCACAGCTGAACAGCTCTAACCATCAGAAAGTTCTTCTTGATATTGAGTTAGAATCTCATTTCTTGTAACTTGAAGCCATTGGCTTGATTCCTACCCTACAGAGCAGGAGAAAACAAGCTTGCTCCATCTTCCACAGGACAGCCCTTTAGATATTTGAAGATGGCTATCTTATATCCTCTCAGTCTTTTTTCCAGGCTCATATGCAGCTCCTCAAAAAGCTTGGTTTCCAGACCCTTGATCATCTTGGTTCGCCTTGTCTGCACACACGTTCCAGCTTGCCAACATCCTTCTTAAACTGTGGTGCCCAGAACTGGACACAGTATTCCAGGTGTGGTCTGACCAAGGCAGAGTAGAGCAGTACTACTTCTCTTGATTTGGACACTATATGTCTGTTTATGAAGAAGTATTTTTATTTATCTGAACTCAAATTAAAGGTTAATACTACCATCATGAAACACATTTGGTCTGGAAATACCTCTTGTTGGTTTCTGTGGGATTGCTTTGCCATAATCCTCTTGAGGATTGTGGTCCCAAAATATACATACTTACTTTAAATTTAAGCTGTTTTTCAACTTAAAGTCAATATTCATTTAGCTTTCCTTGGATCCACCCAGGATGTCTACTTGTTGCTTAATCAGATTCTTCTTCTTTGGCAATCACTCGTAGCCGAGTAAGATTGTCTTCCATAAACACGGTTTTAACAATGAGTCCGTAAGTGACTGTGGAGGCCAATTCTGGATCCACACGTCCTTCCACAGTGGTGACATTGGTTTCAGGGCAGGAGTTGATCGTGGTGAGGGTTTGCAAAGCGTGCCTTCCTCTTAGCACATTTCTCCCTTGCATCCTGAGTTTGAGTGTCTTCAAAGCGCATGACATGTTTGGTAAAGGCTGTTCTCCAACTGGAGCGCTCGCAGGCAAGTGTTTCCCAATTGTTGGTGTTTATACTACATGTTTACAGTGATGCCTTGGGTTACAGATGCTTCAGGTTACAGACGCTTCAGGTTACAGACTCCGCTAACCCAGAAATACAGTGGTACCTTGGGTTAAGTACGTAATTCATTCCAAAGGTCCATACTTAACCTGAAACTGTTCTTAACCTGAAGCACCACTTTAGCTAATGGGGCCTCCTGCTGCTGCCACACTGCCGCAGCACGATTTCTGTTCTCCTCCTGAAGCAAAGTTCTTAACCTGAAGCACTATTTCTGGGTTAGCGGAGTCTGTAACCTGAAGCGTATGTAACCTGAAGCGTATCTAACCCGAGGTACCACTGTAGTACCTCAGGTTAAGAACTTTGCTTCAGCGGGAGACCCCGTTAGCTAAAGTGGTACCTCAGGTTAAGAACAGTTTCAGGTTAAGAACAGACCTCCGGAACAAATAAAGTTCTTAACCAGTGGTACCACTGTATACTTAATCAGATACAGCAATGGAAAAGTAACAACAAGAAGCCTGATTAAGGGCACTCACCTCTGGAGTCTCTTGATGCTTGGAGATTGGGTTGTGCACAACAATACTATCTTCTCATGGCAGCTGACAACATACAGTGGTACCTCAGGTTACATATGCTTCAGGTTACATACACTTCAGGTTACAGACTCTGCTAACCCAGAAATAGCGCTTCAGTTTAAGAACTTTGATTCAGGATGAGAACAGAAATCGGGCTCTGGTGGCGCAGCAGCAGCAGGAGGCCCCATTAGCTAAACTGGTGCTTCAGGTTAAGAACAGTTTCAGGTTAAGTACTGACCTCCGGAACGAATTAAGTACTTAACCTGAGGTACCACTGTATAAGAACATTTGTAAACCATATAAAATGTCAAATAATACACCAATAACAGCAGCAAGAGTTCCCTTCTTTAATCCATTGCCACCAGCCGGCCATCTTCTAATAAAAAAATAAATAGGCCACTCCCAATTAATTCATTATTCAAAAACAGGAACGTTGGGATGGGGTGGAATGGAATAGCGTGTACTGGAATAGGACATGGGAGGCTGAAAACCTGCACAGAAGCACTCTTGCCACGGAGGTAAGGCTACACTGTGATGTTTTCTTGTTGTATCATATCATTGACTTTAATGAGGTTTTCTTCCAAATCAACAAGCTGAGAATCGTAGCTTCTACACTAGCTAGTTATTCCCCCTTCCCCAAGTTCTTGAGCTTCAAAACTCTCCCTTCCCTTCCACCACCATTGTCAGACAGAAGCAAGCAGGCTGGGGAATGCAAGCAATGATGTTGTCAACTTGTCCTGCTAACAAGCTGCTGGAGCAGCTTGCACTGGTTTTATTTCATGTGCGTGCAGGTGACCGGCTGTCAGCAACAAAAATCACTGCCGCTGCCACAGACCAGAAGCCCTGGAGCTTATCACTGTTATGTCTATCCAGGAGCAGCGCTGGGCTACAGACAGCATGAGAAATTTGATTCCAGCCTATTATTTCTGTCTCCTCAATTTCCCCCTCCGTTCTCTAGATTTTCTTTCTAGATTCCGCATACTGATCCTGAAGACAAATTCATTGCTTGACGGCGAAATCATGCAAACGTATTTTTTTAAAAAAAGAAACAAGACCCAGCTGCAAAGAAGAAGCCTCTCTCTCTAATATAAATATAGCCTCCTCATCTGCGTACAGATGCCCTGAGACTAAAAAGCCTCGTAACATTAGAACAAACAGCATTGCACAACAGTGGCGTAGCGTGGGGGGTGTAGGGGGGGCCGGCGGCACCGGGCGCAACATCTGGGGGGGCGCACTCGCACTCGCAGCTCTCTGCCCCTACCGGGTTAGGGGGCGCAAATTACTTGCCTTACCCCGGGTGCTGACAACCCACGCTACGCCACTGTTGCACAACCAAAGTTTATAAATTACTTTTGGAAAGGCAAAGCGGCAAAATGTGTCGTGACGTGTGTGTGTCCCTCCCCCTCAGAAAGGCAAAGTTTCCCCTGGCAATTTCACAAACCTGATAATAGTCTTTATGGCAGGGCATAGATACTGTGAGAATGGTAGGGCTGGTTTCCATGATCACTGATTCTGAAAGAATGATTGCATCGTGCCTGACTTTGAGACTGGGATTTGCCAGGCAGAACTAAAACGGAGGTATGTCGCTTTAACGCTGAGAAAATTATGGGTCATATTAAGCTCCTCAAGGCACACAGCTTGGAGACCAGAAGCGTTCCCGGTGGATTTCAGCACTCCCTTCCCCCTGCCCCCATTTGAAAGGCCCAGCATTTTAAATATTTCACGCAGCACCAGGGATTCATATTCTCTGCTGCTGGATGAAGTTATATACGATGGCATGTTCTGAAGTATATTCTGCCCTCCTCCTCCCCCCCTTTATTATTAATTTCATAAACTGGGAAACTGCTCATTCGGAGCTCTCCAAGTGGTGTATAAATAAATTTGTAGTTAAAACCCACAGAACCATTAAAGAAGCAAATGTACATAATGCTATCATCTTTGAAACACAGCTAAAACTCACAAAATGATCGAAAAGCAAATCTGTATAAGAGCGTCGTCATTAAAACATAGGTAAAATCAGGGAAAACTTTGGACGAAATCTGGGTAACCAGATTATATGACTGGGTAGGCTTGCTGAAACAAACACAAAGCTTCTAGCAGGTGTTTAAAACAGTACGTCATGCTTGCCTTCCTAAGGTCCACAGGTAGGGAGTTCCATAGCATAGGTGCTGCCCCATTAAAGGATAGACTGCTTGCAATTGTACGTCTTGGACACTACCTACACGTCTCCAACATCTCTCTCTTTGCATTCATGCAGAGGGGCAGTCAAACAGAAAGAAGGCAACAACCTCTTATCCTCTGTTTTATAATCTCCCTCTCTGGCGCAATATATACATATGCACATGTCATTTTGCTCCTCGCAGTAGTACCGGCTTACAGTTTATGTGTAGATGTGGGACATTTACCTTGAACCTTTTATTTGGGTGTCATTCTCTGATAAACAGCAGCCATTCAGAATCATTTCAGGGCATCTCAAACTGTTTTGATTTCCAAGCCCTTGGAATGTCTGTGGAATGTCCAGAATTTCCTTCACACTCACAAGGGTAAATCTCTATTTGCAGGGAGGGGGAAGCCAGCAACCTCGTGATGTGTGCTTCATTGGGATGGGGAGGGACTGCCTGGAAACACCACACCGTGATCTGGAAGCCTTCATGCTCAGAAAAAAAGTCATCGTCTTGGAGTACAATATGGCCAAAGCCTTTACTTAGTTATTACAATCAAGATGTAATTCCTCTGCAGTGAGTGAATATTTGGGCTTGAGCTACTTACCTCTGCTCAACAAGTTGGCCATCATGCTGATATTGCCCCTCAGGTTGCCTGCTCACATTTGAGCATTCTGCCCATGATAAAGCCCTGCGCATGGGCAAACAGTTAGACTAAGGGCGATTTCCATCTCCAGCAAGTGCCCCCAAACTGGTGGGTGGTCCCACCGATAGGGCAGGTGCCTCCACTGATCTCCAGAAAGACCTCCATCTCCATGCGTAGAGACCTCCAGGTGCATAATTTCACCGACTAAGGGCATTACTCCTCCAACTTTCACAGTCCTACCTGTTTCATGTCAAAGATGAATGGGGCGGCTTTATAGAAACCTACCGAAATCTTGCCCCAAACCACATGAGGTTAAGAACTCCTGTGTCTTGTGAGAGTCTCTGCTCTTGATTCTGTCTGAGATGGTTGGGGGACTTCCAGTTATCTCAGCAGTCCCTACTGAGGCTGTGTGTGATGCCTGGGATTCGGATTCAGATGCGGAACCTGAGGAATCCCAGCCTGCACAGAATCCCCCGCCTCCAGAACCAGCTGAGCCGGGGTTGGGGCATGAGCCTGAAGGGTCCTCACCTGTGCTGGATCCTCAGGTGCAGGCACCAGCTGAGTCTGCTCTGGCTCCTAAGGCAATGGAGGACCCATTGCCTGCAGGTGCTCCACTCTCAGCCCCGTCAGAGGAAGCTGGGGTTGCCTCTGGGTCCAGTAACCCTCCAGCTTCTCCTGAGCTGGAGAGGCTCAGGGCAGAGAGGTGGAGGGAGCTAAGTTCCCGCAGGAGGAGTGCTCGCCTCCAGGCCAGGAGAGGTGAGTCACCTGTGGATCAGGGCCGCCCTATGCCTTGGGGGATATAAAACCCTGCCCTGAACCTAGATTCGACTTTTACGGACTGCCTTCATATTGCTTCACCAACCATGGACTGGACTTGGACCTTGTCTCTTGATTAACCTCCGGGACCAGCACACTGCATGTTGTTTGGGAAGTTTCCTGAGCAAAGGCAACTCACAGTGTCACCTTCTGATACAACCTTCACGCTCCCATTGGGAACTCTCTTCCCTTCACCCCTGGTGTATAGGGGGCTTTTGGTGAGTTGCACAGTGATGTTTGTGTTTTCCGGTGCAAGGAATTTAGGAGCACAGGAAGCAAGTCCACCCATTGGTCTGTGATGAATGAGCAACCACCATTTCGGGACCAATCCTGTTAAGACCGATCACTGTGTTGTATTATATCTGTCACCTTACACGCTTAGCCAGCCTAAATCAGAAGTGATTGTGCTTCCTTCTGTGTGCAGCATATTAAATCAGGAAAACCAACAGGCGATGCTCCTAGTCTCCTGCTTGTCAATCTCCAGCTTGTCCCCATCACCCTTTACTTGCTGTTGGCTTGTAGCTACAGTGATCTAGGCAGTGGTGGTGGGAACTCAGTCCTTGTTGTTGTTTAGTCGTTTAGTCGTGTCCGACTCTTTGTGACCCCATGGACCAGAGCAGGCCAGGCACTCCTGTCTTCCACTGCCTCCTGCAGTTTGGTCAGACTCATGCTGGTAGCTTCGAGAACACTGTCCAACCATCTCGTCCTCTGTCGTCCCCTTCTCCTTGTGCCCTCCATCTTTCCCAACATCAGGGTCTTTTCCAGGGAGTCTTCTCTTCTCATGAGGTGGCCAAAGTACTGGAGCCTCAGCTTCTGGATCTGTCCTTCCAGTGAGCACTCAGGGCTGATTTCCTTAAGAATGGATAGGTTTGATCTTCTTGCAGTCCATGGGACTCTCAAGAGTCTCCTCCAGCACCATAATTCAAAAGCATTGATTCTTCGGCGATCAGCCTTCTTTATGGTCCAGCTCTCAGTCCTTGGGTGAAGCTTATTGCAAGAGAATTACAAAGGGAAATAAGAGAAAGGCAGCGAGTGGGTGCAAGAAAGATGATAAAGCAGTTTCCAGCTATGCCTGCACTGTACGGTTGAATGCAGGTACATCTTTTACATGGTGTCACCCAGAGATTGGATGTCAGATGGAGGACAAACCATGGGGGAGAAAATGCCTCCCCCCCCGCCTTTGTGATTTCAGGGGGAGAGATCTGAGTTCCCAACCACAGGAACAGCAGCTACTAACAGCGCTCTTCTTCATGTAAGCAGAAAATTACAATTTTTGCACATTTCTAACTCTGAAGGTGAGACTCCTGTAACCAGGCATTGTTTGGTATTGGTGGTGAAGAGGCAATCAGCACCAGGAGTACCCTAGGAAGGTGAAAATTAGGAATGATGCAACTTAATCCTTTCCTGTCAGACCCCCCACTCCCCGTATGGATTTAAAGTCATGGGAGTAAATGATTCGAAGGATTCCATGGCATGGCTGCCAGTTATTCCAGCCAGTTATATGGCATTCTTAAAGCAGCAGGCTGCTTGCTTGCAACTCTGTGCTACAGATTCCACCTAGCTTTCTACTGTCTACACTGATGGGCAGTAGTTATCCAAGGCCACAGACAAACGTCTGTCCCAGGCTTACCTGGGTAGCATAGCAGTATTTTTTGCTCTATAAGACTCACCTTTTCCCTCCTAAAAAGTAAGGGGAAATGTGTGTGCGTCTTATGGAGCGAATGCAGGCTGTGCAGCTATCCCAGAAGCCAGAAGAGCAAGAGGGATCACTGCTTTTGCTGCGCAGCGATCCCTCTTGTTGTTCTGGCTTCTGAGATTCAGAATATTTTTTTCCTTGTTTTCCTCCTCCAAAAACTAGGTGCGTCTTATAGAGCGAAAAATACGGTAAGTTTCACCCTAACTCGGAGCAAGGCTTGTCACCTAACAAGAGTAGAGTCAACCTGTTATTTGAGAGGTGGAGAATTTCAAAGGAGCCCAGAAGCCCTGAATCCCACTCAACTAATATCTGTAGAACCACCACGCACCCCTCAGCAATGCAAAATATTTAGCATCAAGATTAAGTCAGCCTTTGGCCTTTCTTCCAATGCCTGATGTCCCTAAAAATGTATTATTGCTGAGGTTCATAATGGCTTGGTTTGGTTTTTCTTTAGAAAAAAAGAAAAACAGCAGCTGATATTCATTACCAAACCTGTGCAGTAACTCCAAAATCACTGCTTGTGTAAATGTGTGGGCAGCTTCTCCCATCAGCAACCTTCAGCTCCTCTCTTGGGACTGAAAATCAAGGGAACTCTTCTTGCTAATTAACATTACTAAACCAGAGACTGAGCTTTATGTTGGCTGGGGCTGATTGCTCAGGGTGACCTGAATATGCTGACTACACCATCCTTTCTATAGCCTTCTTTTATGGGCTTTAGCTCACCATATGTACTGGATGTCCTCTGGCACTGTTAATGAAGGCTGCTGTAATGAGTTTCTGATTCTGAGTCGTTCTGCCTTAAACACTGTGGCTGCCGGCTGGCCGGATTAGGCCCCCGATACAGACTTTGGACATGCCTGGGCTAAGGTCATCCAGATATTGAAGCTTAGCATAATAGCCATTGTCAAGACACAATCTAAGCTACTAGACATTCAGGTATTACCACATATATCAGGCATAGGCAAACTTGGTCCTCTAGAGGTTTTGGGACTACAACTCCCATCATCCCTAGCTGACAGGACCAGTGGTCAGGGATGATGGGAGTTGTAGTCCCAAAACATCTGGAGGGCCGAGTTTGCCTATGCCTGACATAGATTATAACCTCACAGTAGTTACCAGACTATATCTTTGTGTAGTGTTGTTCAGTGTATTCTAGTCCTTATTCCCACCCGTATTGTCATGTTTTCAGCTGTTCACCATGTTCTTCTACATACTTGCTGCTGCTAAGAACATGTCCCCCATGATATGGATGAACTCCACAGGATGTAGAAGAACAATGTGGTCACTGGACCTAGTAGAAGCATCGATCGTGGAGTTGTTTTCAGGCAGTTTCTGTGTGATAAAATAGTCTGTTATTCTTTTATTGTGATGGTGAAACCTCTAACTGGCTGAACTATTGTGATGACACGGAATGCTTGTGAGCTCTTCAAATGTACTAGGTAAAGGCAAAGGACCACTGGATGGTTAAGTCCATTCAAAGGCAACTATGGAGTTGCAGTACTCATCTCGCTTTCAGGCTGTGGGAGCCGGCGTTTGTCCACAGACAGCTTTCCAGGTCGTGTGGCAAGAATGACTAAACCGCTTCTGGCGCAATGGAACACCATGACAGAAGTCAGAGTGCACGGAAATGCCATTTACCTTCCTGCCACAGTGGTACCTATTTATTTACTTGCCCTGGCATACTTTCGAACTGCTAGGTTGGCAGGAGCTGGGACAGAGCAACGGGAGCTCACCCCATCGCGGGGATTCGAACCGTTGACCTTCTGATCGGCAACCCAAGAAGCTCAGTGGTTTAGACCACAGCACCACCCGTGTTCCATCAAGTGTACTACAAGTCAGGGGAACAATGTTTAGAGGGCTGGGGACTATGAGTCAGGAAATGAAGGGGAAATATAGTTGGGTAGAGCAGGGATAGCCACTCTGGGCAACTCCCAACAGAATATTAAAAACACAGTAAAAGATCAAACATTAAAAACTTCCCTAAACAGGGCTGCCTTCAGTTGTCTTCTAAAAGTCAGATAGTTTATTTCCTTGTCATCTGATGGGAGGGCGTTCCACAGGGCGAGTGCCACTATCCAGAAGGCCCTCTGCCTGGTTTCCTGTGACCTCACTTCTCACAGTGAAGGAACAACCAGAAGGTCCTCAGAGCTGGACCTCAGTGTCCAGGCTGACTGATGGGAGTGGAGACGCTCCTTCAGGTATACACATTGTCATTAGGAATGCTTTCCTCCCCACCCAATTCATATTCTAATCCATTAAAATCAGTATTTGTACTGCATTTCAAACTGTTTTTATATATGCAGTTGGTTAGTATTTGTTGTTATCTATTGCAAAACTGTTTTGAGATGCTGGGGAGGAAGCAATTCATACATGAAATAAATTGTTTTCAAATGAGGGCACCTCATAAACCTATTTGGTTCATAAAGATTGGCTAAAATATCTATAGAGTTTACTGCCATGCTTTATGAGTTTCCATCTCTATTTAGATCAACTCCACAAAAACATCTGGTGTGATAGAGTGGGTGGTTTTTATTTTATTTTATTTTTATTTTACTGGGGAGATCTGGGTTTTCCATTCTCCCATTCATTCATGAAGTTCAGAGGAGAAATCTCTCAGCCTACTCCCACAAGGCTGGATAATAAAATGGGGGAACCCTGAACTCTTCAGAGGCTAGGCAGAATTTAAATTTAATTCATTAAGTAATTCAGTAAATATGTTGGAGCTGTACTTGCCAGTTTTGCATTTTCATTTATTTATTTTTAAGTGAATAACATTCGTGATAAATGTTGTGCTGTTTCCCCCCCAAGTGGCTTCTCTCAGCGTTTGCTTCCTGGATTAATAAAAAGTGGCTGTTATTGTAGCACTCTCCTTGAAAGTTCAAGAGAGGAGTGACAGATGAATTTCTCATGACATAAGTGTGTGAAAGTGTGAACATCCTTTTACCATTATGGGATGCCACAGGTAATAAAAGGGATGTGAAAGATATAAACGTATTCTCTTTTCAGTAGAAAGACATTGTCTCTGCTTTATCATATCTGAGATTTTTGATCGTGAAAGCACACTTTCCTGAAGGATAGGTATCTTATAGCAAGTATTCTTAATAAACTTTTTTAAAAAACAAAACCCCATCTCTTGACCAAAGTCTTAGTTTTAAAGGTGGATTTGTATAGGCTTCAGAACCCAAGTTTGCTGTTCAAACTAGTTTCTCATAATCCCTTGACAGATTGTCACTCATTGTTTTAGGTACTGTTGGTTTTTCTACACTGCCCTATAGTCAAAGTTCTCTACTCTGGGTAGCCTACGTAAAAATGGTCAATGTGCAAGAAGAACAATAAAGAATAATTGCAGCATTAAACACACAATGCAGCAGAGCTTAAGTGATAAAAATAAGCACTAACAGGACTTAAATCTTTAAACAGAACAAACCTAAAATTACATTAAAAATACATTTTAAAGCCTGGAAAGTTTTTTAAAGGTATTTATTGATGCTGATAAGAACACACAGTAGGCAACAGGTGAAGATCTCTGGGGATGGATTTCTAAATTTTCGGTACTATAAAAGAGAAGGCCTTCCTTCTGGTATCCATCTTCTAGATCTCACTTGGCAGTGGCACTTGAAAAAGGGTAATACTGCTGTGGCGAAATTTGTCCTCCAATTTTATAGAAGTTTTCTTCTAAGTGCAGTAATTCCCATGTCTAACTGCACCTTTAACTTACCTCACAAGGTTGAAAGATAAAATATTAGTGGGGAGACTATTATGTAAACTACACCTTGAGAGAGAGCAAAAAACCTCAGTCCATGCAAGTGGGAACATTTTACGTCAGATGAACTGAGTCACCAATGACTAGTACGATGCAATTGTGCAATATGTTTCTTCTGCTGGGTTTTTTGTATGTTGATTATATTGGTGGATTTTAATTCTATTTAACATTTTGGTTCCATTCCATGTATTTTACTGTTCTACTGTGTAAACCACTCTAGGGGGTTTTAATTAAAAAATGAAAAGCTGTATATAAATTACCGTATTTTTCGCTCTATAAGATGCACCAGACCACAAGACGCACCTAGTTTTTGGAGGAGGAAAACAAGAAAAAAAATATATTCTGAATCTCAGAAGCCAGAAGAGCAAGAGGGATCGCTGTGCAGTGAAAGCAGCGGTGCCTCTTGCTGTTCTGGCTTCTGGGATAGCTGTGCAGCCTGCATTCACTCCATAAGATGCACACACATTTCCCCTTACTTTTTAGGAGGGAAAAAGTGAGTCTTATAGAGCAAAAAATATGGTAAATTATTAGTAACCATATCACCACCATCTTATCTGAATCAAATTCAAGTTTGATCCCATCTCCATCATCCAGCTCCACTGTCACCAGGAATTGGTTGTTTTCTTTAAAAAAAAATCCTTCCTCAGATCTGATGGAAATAAGAAATGAAGCAAAGTATTATTAGCATACTGATGACAGTAGTTGAGAGCCTACTGGCTCTCAAGAAATCAGTGGCCAGCCTTTCTTGAAGAGGAATCCACTTCATAACTAGTAATTTCCTTTTAGCTTTGCTCTATCAGAAGCTCTGTGATTTCAAGCAGTGGCCAGGAAGAAGCCATCAGTTCCCCTTAAAACTTTCAACAATGCTTCCCTTTCTGACGCTTTGAAGTTAGCATTGGAAATCTAGACCTTGCATGGGCAGATACCACACTCCAAACGTCCAAAATATACATTTCATGTAACAGAAAGATCAAAATAGCCCCTCTCTTTTTAATCTGGCTGCTAGCTGCTCCCTAACCAAAGACCAACTGCTCTTTTGTAATTCCCCCAGAATGTGCACGATTGCAGGCAAAATCAGTGCTTCTTTCTCTAGTTGGCTGCTACTACTGAAATGGTTCCAAAGGCTTACAAATCTGATATATTTGTTGCTTGCTGGTGCCAGAGGCCTAAGATTTCCATGATGCTCTTGGTAAAACTTCACTTTGGTTCACTACTGTGTTGGCATAACCAAAGAATTGCATTGGGGGTAACTGCCTTTCAGAAACCTCTGCTTTCTGACCTTTACTTTATTCTATTCACCTGGTCAGTTATTTGCAAGTATACAGAAACTGTTTTCAACAATGTTTTTTGAATTCAGCTGTCCAGTGGGATTCAGTTCTTAGTGATGGGGAACAGAGAAGCATTGGAAGTTACCAAATAGTGCGTTACAATCATGGCAGAGAAAATTTGCACGTATACACCCAGTGCTATTTTTCTAGAAAGAGCAGTGCCTTTTCTGCACTGGCACCGTTTGTGGAATGCTCTCCCCAGGGAGGTTCACCTGGCGCAAAAGTGTTCCTCTTTAAATGGGCCTTTGGCTGATTAACATCCAGTACCCTTTTAAAATGTGTTGGGAGGGGGTTATTGGGTTGCTTATGTTTTTATTTTGTGGTTTAACATTGCGGTTTTATCTTGTGAACTGTCCTGAGACCTATGGGTATAGGACAGTAAATAAATCGATAGATAGATAGATAGATAGATAGATAGATAGATAGATAGATAGATAAAGATGTGCTGGGACTCACCAATGAATGTCTCCCTTGTTCTCTCAGAATGGCAATGGTGCCCACCTGAGAGGTACCCAAACTAAGTTCCAGAGAGTTCCTGCTGGGGGGGGGGGAGCCCCACATAAACCAATGAAACAGCTGTCCTTAAATGGTTGCCTTCTACTGTGTCTCCCAGGATTCTGTTGCAGATTTTTAACCAGCCTTAAGAAATCTGTGCTTTCATATCCAACCTCACTGCACATTTCTTCCCGGAACTCGTTGGGTGGCCCTAGTGCATGTATATTAACATTTTCCCACCTTACACAGCAATCCTACCTGGGACTATGGAAGCATAGTAATAATAATAATAATTTATTATTTATACCCCACCCATCTGGCTGGGTTTCCCCAGCCACTCTGGGCGGCTTCCAACAAAATATTAAAAACATGATAAAACATCAAGCATTAAAAACTTCCCTAAACAGGGCTGCCTTCTGATGTCTTCTAAAAGTCAAATAGTTTTTTTATTACTTTGATATCTGATGGGAGGGCATTCCACAGGGTGGGTGCCACTACCGAGAAGGCCCTCTGCCTGGTTCCCTTTAACCTCAGTTCTAGCAGTGAGGAAACAGCCAGAAGGCCTTCAGAGCTGGACCTCAGTGTCCGGGCTGGACGATGGGGGTGGAGACCCATGGAGTATTGAAGTCAGTGCCCCATCTAAAGCACTGCTAGCTCTCAGCTGCCAGCCAAAAGTGGAAGGTGCTGCTGTGCTTTTCTCATCCATTTTTTTTTGCTGCATCAGCTCCAGCAGTGGGACCGTTTCAGGGCTTTGTGTTGCTTACCACTGGTGGGGCCAGACAGCATTCCTCTCCACCCTCTAGGCTGCTAGAGAGGCAAACAGATTCAATAATGTGACTGAGGAGGAGGAGGAAGTAGGATTGTATTCTCAGGAAACTATAAATGGAGGAGACGGCACTGACCTTCCTCCACAAGGTTGCCGATGATGAGCATGAAAACAAAAGTGCTTTATACATGATTAATAATTATCTTCCAGCCTGAGACTCTAGAGTCATATATTCCATACATTAACCAGCATTATTCAACTTAACGTTTAACTAAGAGAAAGAGTGAGTAAGGCAGAGCTGAGATGGATGAATTAATGAATCAATTCATCATTATGATGAATTGATCAACATTTTCAGTCCTATAGAGAGCAAAACCTCCCATTTACCTTGGCATCCCTTTTTCATTTCAGAAAGGAAATACGGCTGCCATGTCAATTGGGATTGTCTCTGCTAAAGTGCGCATGTTTCATCTTGAATCCACCATGATATATCCTAAGGAATATTTGTGCACAGTCGCATCAGTGCCCACAATAAGGTTCCTTTAGCTTGACACTTTCGTTTCATGTGACCACACTTTTGCACATTCCCATCCATCAAACCCAAGGTCAGGCTATCAAACTATAGCCGGATTTGGGGTACCTGTTTAAACGCTCCTGTTCATGGGTTGAGGTGTGCAGGGCTGTAGCTAGGGGGTGGCAAGATGGGCCCCCACCAGGGGCGCAAGCAATGGAGTGTGTGTGTGCAAAATCAGCTAAAGATATGTCCATAAATATAAATATTATTGCCTCATAAGAAATGGTTTTAAATAGAGGGTGAATTGAATGGGTGGAAGGGATGGGGGGGGGGGTTGGAGGAGAGGCAGAAAGTAGAGCTAATTTGTCCATGGCTAGGGGGTGCAATCTGGACGGTTCTGCCAGGGGTGCAAGATCACCCAGCTACGGCTCTGGAGGTGTGCACCTTCCTCCAACCCAGTCGTAATGAGACATGTGTTTCTTTACTTCTTGGAAAGACGGACTTCAGAACAAACATGAAGGAGGATGTTGTTGTGCGAATGTTAATTTGGGAGCCCTACTGAATTCATGGAGCAGGCGTGGGAAAGCTATGGCCCTCGCAGGGTTGTTGTGGGGGTTAAATAAGGAGGCATCTCACCTTGAGCTCCTTGGGGGTGGCGAAGGTGGGATAGCTTGTGAAACAGGGATAGCTCAGTTGGTTAGAGCATGGTGCTGATAAACGCCAAGGTTGCAAGTTTGATCCCCATTTGAGACAGCTGCATATTCCTGCATTGCAGAGGGTTGGACTAGATGACCCTCAGGGTCCCTTCCAACTCTACAATTCTATGAGATAAAAAGCTGGTTGTAAAGAGACGGTCCTCAAAGGTAAGAATTGAGTCCTGTTCTGCCTCTGATGATCCATGGATGGTAGTGTTGCAGGAATTTATGTATGGGGGGGGGAGGGTTGCCCCTCCAGCAGATATCGTGCACATGCAGCCCACTACCAAAATCAGCACAATCACTTTTGTGACTTTTGTGATTTGTCCCCACAAAACACTTCATCACAATTTCTTCCTATCTATTCAAAGGGCCTCTGCTTTTGTTACAAATGTTACAAATTTGTTACAAATGTAACAATTCACTGATAAATGTAACAATTCACTGATAAATGTATCTATGTACCGGCTCACTGCAAAAACTTCAGAAATTCATATAGACATGTGAGCTCAGCTACTCAGCAGCCCCTCTGCCTGAGTGATAATCCCTGGCATCCTGATACCTGAGTGCTAGACAGGTAGCCATTCCAGAAATAACAAACCCAGATGAAGACAAAAGGGTGTGACTAACTTGGCTGGGAAACAGGGAAATGTGAATATCTCTTTTGTTACACTTGATGGGTGTTTGGTGGAGGGCAAGGGGAACCATGGGGCAGGGTCCAGGATGCTCAGATTACTGCCACCAGACCTCTCCTTTCATGATGTAACCATGACTATTAGTGATGTAGTTGGGGGAGGGTGTAACATGGGGATTACCAGCTAATAAAAAGTTTGGGTTCTCGTTTGTTCGGGGCTTCCATCTTGTTCCACCTTGTGGCAGGTGGGAATCCTGTCACGACAGTCTTCAATAAAGACCAAGCCTATTGATTGTTGTTTTGCTCTGGTATTCCTGGCTGGTGTCCTTGTTTTTTTGTCCAAGGGAGCCCTCAGATTTCTCTGTTAACAGTGGAGAATGTGAAGAATCAGAAACTAGGAAACCTTTAAGCATGCCATCCAAGTCCAATCAAAATTGGATTCCAACGGGCAAGTTCAAACACGCCTCAAGATCTGCGGTGCCTCAAAATCCTATTCCTTTATCCAAATCGTGTCCAGCGTCAGAGCTGCAACATGTCCGGGTTTATCCGGACACCGGCAGGATTTCAAAGGCGGTGTCTGGGGGAGGAGGAGGAGAAATGTCTGGAAGGCGGCGCTTAAACAAGTCAATTGAAAAAAATCACATTTTTTTTTTTAAAAAAAACAGACAAACATGCAGGAGGACGGTGGGTATTTTCTAAAAAAAGAAGAAAAATCTGCTCGTTTGTAACCCCCCCAGAATGTGCACGACTGCATGCAAAATCAGTGCTTCTTTCTCTAATTGGCTGCTACTACTGAAATGGTTCCAGAGGCTTACAGATCTGATATATTTGTTGGTTGCTTGGTGCCAGAGGCCTAAGGTTTCCATGATGCTTTTGGTAAAACTTCACTTTGGTTCACTACTGTGTTGGCATAACCAAAGAATTGCATTGGGGGTAAATGCCTTTCAGAAACCTCTGCTTTCTGACCTTTACTTTATTGGATTTGAAGAGGAGGAGTTTGGATTTGATATCCCGCTTTATCACTACCTGAAGGAGTCTCAAAGCGGCTAACATTCTCCTTTCCCTTCCTCCCCCACAACAAACACTCCGTGAGGTGAGTGGGGCTGAGAGACTTCAAAGAAGTGTGACTGGCCCAAGGTCACCCAGCAGCTGCATGTGGAGGAGCGGAGACGCGAACCCGGTTCCCCAGATTACGAATCTACCGCTCTTAACCACTACACCACGCTGGCTCTCACCTGGTCAGTTCTATTCACCTGGTCAGTTATTTGCAAGTATGCAGACACAACTGTCTTGGCTTTTACTTTTTGAAACGCAGCAGCCCTTCCTTATCTGCCTGATTGTTGAAGAGGCTTGCTTATCTGACTGGAAGAATCCGCGACCAGAAGGAGGAGGACTATCAGGAAGAATGGACAAAATTTAAAGACTATTTAGTCAAATATGTTAAGTTAAATTAATTGGAAAAGCTTGCAAATACCAGATAGGCTTAGGATTTTAACATGTAATGTGATGAATCAATATGTTTAATGCTGAATTGGAAGGAAAGAAAGATGTTAAGTGATTAAGTGATTAATTTTATAAGAATATTGGTTTTGGGAAACTGTTAAAAGGATATATACACTGAAATTCAACCAGGGCGATATGAGGAAGTCACTTAACAATGTTACTAAGTTTGGTTTAAATATGGTGGAGATTTACGTTTGGCCGTCTATTTGATTGTTTAATATTTTTTTTGAAAAATCAAAAAAAAATTCAAAAAAAGAGAAGAGGCTAGCTTATCGACTTAGAAACAGGAGGTGCTTTTTACAGGATTTTTCGGAGCTAGCCGACCTAACCGGAAGAGTCTGCAACCAGGAGGAGGAGGAGTATCAGGAAGAGTGGATTAAATTTAATGATTACTTAGTTAAATATGTTAAGTTAAATTAACTGAAAACAGCTTGCAGATACTTAATTGGCTTAGGATTTTATTTATGTTAAGTGACGAATTAATATGTTTAATTTCTTAATGTGAATATCTAAGGATGTTAATGTTTTAAGTTAAATCTTATAAGAACTGTGATTTGGAAAAACCGTTAAAAGGACATGCAATGAAATTCAACCAAGGGAAAGCGAGGAAGTCACTTAACCATGTTAATAAGTGTAATTTTCAACAAGGCTATGATTTATGTTT
>JAXCMG010000008.1:31955718-31972944 GCA_034642415.1 Podarcis siculus
AATTAATTGGAAAAGCTTGCAAATACCAGATAGGCTTAGGATTTTAATATGTAATGTGATGAATCAACATGTTTAATGCTGAATTGGAAGGAAAGAAAGATGTTAAGTGATTAAGTTAATTTCATAAGAATATTGGATTTGGGAAACCGTTAAAAGGATATACACTGAAATTCAACTAGGGGGGTGCGAGGAAGTCACTTAACAATGTTACTAAGTTTGGTTTACATACGTGGAGATTTATGTTTGTTTAATTTTTTTGGGGGGGGGAATAAAAAAAATGGAAAAAAGAAGAAGATGCTTGCTTATTGACTTAGAAACAGGAGGTGCTTTTTTAAAAAAAATGAAATAAAATAAAAAGTTACTGGGGAAACCCCCGGTCGTAAAGTTCGCCTTCGCCTTTCAGGAGTTTCCCGCCAAGATCTAAGAAGAAGAGGCGACGGCGGGAGAAGAAGAAGGCGAGCGCGCAAAGCCCAGAGGCCGCCGGCGCGGCCGGCCGCTCCCCTCCGCCGCCCTCCCGCCTCAGGCCGAGGGGAGCCCGGCGGCGAGCGTGCGCCACGCCGGCCGAAGCGCTGCGGAGCGGGAGGGAGGGGAGCGAGGCGAGGCGGGGAAGCGCGCCGGCCCCCGGCCCGCGTGACGTCACGAAACTTTCCCCTCCGCCGCGGAGGCTCCGCGCTTGAAGCCAAGGAGGCTGGCCGCCTGCCGCTGAGGCGACTCGCTGAGGCGCTTTCCCCTGCCGCGCGTGCGCCTCCTCCACTCCGCCGGCTGCGCTCCCCTCTCCCCGTCTCCATCTCCCTCTCTCTCTCTTTCGGGCGAAGTTTCGTGGCGTCGAGCCTCCGCCGCGCTCCCTCCCGAGAAAGAGCGAGCCAGCCAGGAGCAGCGGCGAGGCGGCGGGGCGCGCCGCGGCTCCTGAGGGGAGGAGAACTCGCCGGAACTCTGCGGAGTTTGTGCGGATGGAGAGGCGAACTTGAGAGGACGCGCCGGGATTCCTTTTTATCCGCCAGAGGACGACGACGACGACGACGACGAGCAGCAGCTTCGGAGGGGGTGGGTTCTTCTTCGACTTCGCTTTTGCTCGGAGACGAGAGCAGCTGCCCGGCAGCGGCTGGCTTCCCTGTGGCGGAGAGGGAAGCCTGTGGAACGCCGCGCGGGGGCCTCTCGGCGACGCTGGCTGAGGAGGAGAAGGCGCTTGGCGGGAAGACCAGGCGCCGCCGCCGGCCGCGGTTTTTTCCCCCTCCCTCACACCGCCAGCCCCCTCCCCGTCTCCCCCGAAACTTTTGGGAAGGGCGAGTTGGAGGGAGCTGAGGGAAAGCGCCCCTTCCCTCGGCTCTCAGCGGAGTCCCGCTGGGCTGTGGAACTTCTCCAGCCGCCTCCTTCCCCGCCCCACTGCTGGCTTTTGCAGCATTTCTGCAAAACAGACCGTGGGGGGGGGGTAGGGAAGGCGTCGCCTTCTCGGGCCGGCGGGAACCCAAAAGTTCCCCTTGCGCTTTGGCTCCGCTCTCCAACTCCTAGGCTCCCAGTCCCCCCCCCATAGAAAATACTTGACCCCCCCATCCCAAGTTGATGGGCATCGCCATCAGAATCGCGCACCGAGTCACGTGATCGGTTGTGCGGGGCGGGGCTTACCTGCTCCCCCTTTCCCGCCCCGATATTGTAGTCGAGTTGTTCCCCGGTTCCTCCATCTCTGCAGCCGGTTGGTTGGGGTTTTTTTTGCAGCGAGATCTCCGCTCCTGTGTAAAGGTTGCGATCCTTGGCTTTGCTTCGAAGTGGGACTTCTGTGTGAACCCTCCCCCCCCACCGGGTGTAACAGGGGGGACTGTGTGCTTGGAGGCTGAGCTCGGTCCCGCCACCGACTTTTTTTGGGTACTCTGCTTAAGCGCTTTGTGGATCGCGCTTTGCTCGGGTGGAGCTGCGCCTCTGCCCGGCCGGTTGCGGCTTTCCCTGCCCGTTTGTTTATAAGAGAGGTCTGCGGGGTAGGTAGTAATTATCTAAGGCTGCAGTTGTGGGTTTTTTAATATATATATATATATATATATATATAATACTTGTGCCGCAGGCTGCGATCCAGGGATAGAGTGAGTGTCAGCAAGTGCCAATCAGGTGGATTCTCCCTCTCTCCCCACCCCCCGCCGGGGAGGGATCTGCTTGGGAACGAGGCTTTGGAGGGGTTAGAAAAGGAAACTGGTGTAGCACGCAATGCTTATGGAAAGAGACCCGAAGACAGGAAGATGCTTCCAAGTACAGGAAGTATTCGCTATTTTTGGTGCAAACTGTTTGCCTCCTGCATGTGTCTGACGATCGGGGGTGATCTGATATGATTCAGGCTGCGGATCTGTAGCCACTTGCCCCTTTAAGTTCGGTAAAACTTCGCATGCAGGGTTGCAGTATTGGCATGTGTAGCTTGCCGTTTGCCGGTCCCCTTTTTGATGGTATAGTCGTGTGGGAAGAACTGGCATTATGCTCTGTCGACTAGAATGCATTTTTAAAATCCTTTATTGTCTTACAGGGGAAGATGTGGGGTGTGTCTGTGTGTGTGCACCTCCTCAATCTGCATTTTTTTTTATGTTGCACATACAGTAGCAATCCTAGGCAAGCTTACTGATGAGTACTAACCTCTAAATTCAGCGAATCTTTCTAGTAAGTGTGTTTATGATTGTAGCCTAAAAGCTACAACAAATGAGCACATTTGAAAGCAAAATGTGAAGGAAAAAACGGTTTCTTGAATTCTGAAGATACGAAAGGGTATGATGAGTGGTTTGAGAATTAGAGAAAAGGATATTTGCTTTTTGTTGCCCCACAGTGACCATCTTCTGCTGGCTCAGCCAATGTGCTCAGTGTCTTGAGAGCAAAACTGACACCACTGCTGGGACTAATGAACACAGGGATAGTTTTGCAAAGTCAACCTTCTGTGCATATACAGACAAAAGCACCGCAGGTGACTTAATTCCATAAGACACAGGACTTGTGGGGGGATGGGGCATCAGCATTAGTTTCTCATTTGAGAAGCGCTGAAGTAACAAACCTAGGGCTGCCATATGTCCTGATTTTCTAGGACATGCCCTGGAATTTGCCCCTGGAAATGGGGTCCCGAAAATCAGGCAAATGTCGTGGAAAACCGGCAAGAGGGGTTAAATCGTGCCCAAAATGCCTTTTTTAAAAAGTTCCCAAACTCAATAATTCTTGTAGCTTTTACTAAAAAAAGCTTTGGTCAGTCCCCCCTGCAAAACCCCACAACTCTGTCCTGATTTTCACTTTCGAAGATATGGCAACCTTAAACAAACCTTGAGCTCTGGGTTCCAGAGTTGTAGAAGAGGGGCAAAGTTAAAACATTGAAGAATTAAGCTTCTGTGACATTTCTTCAACTCAGTCAATAGCATATATTTCCTAATGTCACTCCAGCTCGATCTAGTGATAAATGAACATACAAAAGTCAATGTAAAACTCATTTTCATGCAAGGGATGAAAGTCGGTCAGAACAAAGAAGGTTAATTGCAGTCTTGAAAGTTTTGACATTCATTAAGCTTTCCTCTGCCTAAATGTTAAAACTGGAGAAAGATGGGAAAACATCTATATTCATAACAATCTCTTTGTCTTTTATCGTTTTCCCCCCTTCTGTTGCTCTAATAGAAATTTGAAACTTTTGTCTCAATGCGATGCCCTTAAAGAGAGCAATATTGCCTTGCTGTCATGAAGAAATGGTCCCTGTAGCTCACCCTACTGTTCCCAACAAAGGTTGCTCATTGCCTCTGAGAAGTTCACAAATGAGACAAGCAGCCACTGTTGCTTGTGCCACACTTTGCTTGTGCCACACGTTGCTTGTGCCACACGTGCCAAACTTCCTTTGAGTACAGAGCTCTGTTTCTAGCAGTTGTTCCAGTGAGTGCACAATACTGAAATAACTAAGAAGTTAGCAAATCGTAGGAGTCGCTGATGTGGCTTTAGTTTGCACTATGGAGAAAACTGGTATTTAACGTACATATGTTTCAGCAGGCTTTTAATAATTCGAAGTGTTTTAACAATGATCTATCTGATGCTTTTGCAACTTCTCTGTGAAAGGCAAAGCTTGGTGATGGTATCAACCTTTTTTTATAACACCGGTTTTATTTACATGTTTGCAAGCTGAACAGAGAGACAGTGGGTAGGCACCCTGCTCTGCTGGGGCTTGGGGCCTGCAGCAAAAGTGGTAATAATTCCTGGGCCTCTTCCAGTACACATCAAAGCAGATCAGGACCTAGGGCAGCTCCCTGTGGACCCTGCTGGCCAGATAGGGAAGATGTATCAGCCATTGGAGACTTGAGCAGTAAGCCATCTTTAAAGGGCCTGCGGCGTATTCTGCAATTGCATGCTCATCTGTGGTGGTGGAGCAACAGATGCTTCAGGAGGCTCATCCTCAGACGTTGAAGACAATAGGATTACCACACCCTGAAGCCAAGGCAGTATAGAAGGAGGTGCTGAGAGTTTTCCCTTGAATCGGGGTGTCTGTTGTATTGTTTGAATCAGAGTCTTCCACAGACTGAAACTGGGGCCCTGAGACAGTAAACAGGCACCCAGATAGTACCAGGTTCAGTGGTACCTCTGGTTATGTACTTAATTTGTTCCAGAGATCCTTTCATAACCTGAAACTGTTCTTAACCTGAAGCACCACTTTAGCTAATGGGGCCGCGTCACTGCAGCGCAATTTCTGTTCTCATCTTGAAGCAAAGTTCTTCACCCGAGGTATTATTTCTGGGTTAGCGGAGTGTAACCTGAAGCATATGTAACCTGAAGCGTATGTAACCCGAGGTACTACTGTATTAAAGAAGCAGTCAGTAGATTTTTGTTTAAGATGTATTTCTTTTGTCGGTGACATTCCACCTACCTAATCTATTTGGAGCCCTCATCCAAGCACGGGGGGGGGGGGGGGTAAGCTCTAGCTAGCAGCAGCAGCCAGGCACTGAGGCCATTGAAGAAAAATATTTCATTATCAGCCAGACAAGAGATTTGGGGGGAGAGGGTTATTCCCTGTCTTGAGCGCTATGACATAATGCTCTATTTTAAAGAAGAAAGTAGAGGTGGTAGGTGGTTCTGCATGAATATAGTGCCGCACATCATATTGCCATTGGCAAGCAGCATGGCCCAATTGTTTCATTGGGTTGTGGCTATCAGGTGTTGTTTTATGTAGTCCACTGTGGGCTGACTTTTTCTCTATCACCCCTGCATTTTCCAGAGTGACCAGGATCTCTCTGTTTGCCTTCATTGACTGGTCACAGGTACACAATTTGTACCCTTCATAACTTGAGGGCTGGCTGGTGGTCCTGGCAAACTGCTGTCTACTAAAGTACAGTGGTAACTCGGGTTACAGACGCTTCAGGTTACAGACTCCTCTAACTCAGAAATAGTACCTCAGGTTAAGAACTTTGCTTCAGGATGAGAACAGAAATCTCGCAGCGGCGGCAGCAGGAGGCCCCATTAGCTAAAGTGGTACCTCAGGTTAAGAACAGTTTCAGGTTAAGAACGGACCTCCAGAACGAATTAAGTTCTTAACCCGAAGTACCAGTGTATGCACATTGGTTATAACTCAGTTCTATTCTATTTTGTTTGAACATTGTGTTTACAATTACTGTTTGATATAATTTGACACAATCAAATTGATACAATTTGATACAAAAGATGCTACACAATTGAATGTTTTCTTGTTATTTGTCAAAGTGTCTCAATTTTAGTAGGGATGTACATTTTGATCAGGCAAACCCCCTTTAAAGTTAATTTGTAATGAGCAAATAAAGCATTTGTTTTACACTTAATAAAGTTACATTTACCTTGTTATACTTCAGGATTAGCAGTTCCTTGTATGTATTTAGCCCCAAGAAAGTAGTGCATCAAGGTAGGGAATAATGAAAAGTAGTGACCTGTGTGTGTGTGTTGCTTATATACGCATTTGTTAATCAATGGGATACATGGGATTTATTAGCTCTCAGGTTTCCTTAAAGAAATTTCCCTTAACAACAGAAACATTTGTAGGATTTTGAAGGATGTGCTGAAGGTGCATTAAGAGTGATTACTTCTCATGGTCATCTTCATAGGCCTTGTGAATTCCATGGAGCACAGACCCATTTCTCCATTTCATAGTTAGTTGTTAACTACTAAAGCTAAATGTATAAAAATAAACCCAGCCACTCCAGTCTTATGCACTCTTATTTAAGGCTACTACTGATGTGACTACCATCATTTCTCCAACTGTCTTGTCGAAGGGGAACTAGAGTGGATTTTAGATAACTGTTCCCCACCCCCAGCAATATATTTATGACTTTCAGTTATTAGTGGGACTGGACTGTTTTGTAACTTCATATGAATGCTGATGGAGTTGAAAGTGGCTGCAACAATACATGGAAGAAATCTAGGAGTTGTACAGTTAGATCAAACATACCATTGGAAGTTGACTTTATTCAAGTACAGTGGTACCTCGGTTTATGAACTCAATCCATTCCTGAAGTCTGTTCTTAAACCAAAACTGTTCTTAAACCGAGGCACACTTTCCCTAATGAGCCTTCCCGCCGCCGGTGCCCTTCCACCTTTCGGATTCTGTTATTAGACCGAGGTAAAGTTCGCAAACCGGGACACTACTTCCGGTTTTGTGGAGTTCTTAAACCAAATAGTTCATACACAGGGCTGTTCTTAAACTGAGGTACCACTGTAGTAACACACATGACAAGCAAACACCTAGTATAATAATAATTAAAATAGCAGTTGTGCTAGGGCAGAGGTAGTCAACATGGTACCCTTCACATCTGGAGTACAACTCTGTCCATCTCAGACAGCATGGTCAATGGTTACAGATGATGGTAGTTGAAGCCTGCATAATCCACACTCGCTATTCCTGATCAAGAAGTTGCACAGTATACTGTATTTTCCGCTCTATAAGACGCACCAGACCATAAGACGCACATAGTTTTTGGAGGAGGAAAACAAGAAAAAAAATATTCTGAATCTCAGAAGCCAGAACAGCAAGAGGGATCGCTGCACAGCGAAAGCTTCTGGGATAGCTGCGCAGCCTGCATTCGCTCTATAAGACGCACAAACATTTCCCCTTACTTTTTAGGAGGGGAAAAGTGAGTCTTATAGAGCAAAAAATACGGTATATTTCAGGTACAAGACACCCATTAGATGTGGGCGTTGTGCCACACTAAGAACAAGAGTGCCTGCTAGTAGAATGGCTGTTGTTCAAGTGGGCTGTCACAGCTGGATATCGCCCATTATCTAAAATTCATGGAGAAGCACAGCTGCAGTCTTGGGAAAGAAAATGCAGATTCTTAGAAAATGGATTGCAAATCAAACAGCAAACATTGCATTGCCATATAGGTTGTGCTTGCATTAAGAACAGTGTTCTTCTCATTTGAAAGGATATTTTGAAGTTAGATAAAGAACAGAAGAGAGCACCTACAATAGCTAAGGTATCAGTGGTATAAGGTATTTCTGGACTTTACCTTAGCTCGAATATAATGCATCCATAACATGTCAGGAATAAAATTCACCTATGAGGCACTGGAGAAGACAGCAGGGGCTCAATAAGTCCCAAAGCACCAATAATGAACCGTAGTATCCTCTAGCACACATGAAATGTTTACTTCCCTTCTGCTTGATGAATCTGAGTTTTGTTATTTTTGTGCCTATTTTTGTGTGCGTTTTTTCACACGCCTTGGCCTCTCTGGCCCATCCAACCTGGTAAAAAAACCACTATATTTAGAAATGAATAAGCATTTTTGTAACTGGGAATGGTGGCTTGTTCTGAATATAAAATACTAGTTTTCAAATTAAAAACAACCCTTGATGGTTGTTTTGGGGCAGATTTGGCAGAAAGTATATTTTTTGTAACATCCAGGCAACAACAGCTTGTTGTTGTTTTTTAAAAAAATCTGCCAAAGTCTTAGATGATTAAAGTGAACTGTCAATTAAGTTAATGGAAAAGGACTCATAATGTCTATATAATAGTTAAAGGAGCAGAGGCAGTGAAGGAGGTCAAGCCAACAGCAGTGCTTCCTGGATAGCTTAGTAGGTTGCGCGTTCTGAAAACCACCCCATGGAAATAAGACACAGTGGAGACAGAATTTTAGTTTAAAGGTTAATGGGCAAATTTAGGCCACAGCTTTATTGAATACACAAGTGTGACTGGTATTGGCTTAGGCATTGGTATCTAATGACTATACTGGTTCTTGCTCACCCAGCAGGGAGCCTGCAAGGGTAAACTACCAGCAGAGGGAGCTCCATCAATGCACCCCTGGGGTTCCCAGCATTCTGGCATGGCCCTAGCCCCTCCCTGGGCTTCGGACAAGAACCAGACCCCGGATTCCTTTAACGGAATACCCTATCAAATGGAGAAGCAGGTGATGGCCGCACCTCCCCTCCCCGCATCTCCCTAAAACCAATGCCTAACTGCCAAACCTTACAAAGTTGTGATGGTTGCTAAGAGATAGGCAAAAACCAAGTGGCCACTGCCAATCTGCCACATTGGGAAAAATTCTTACCCGGCCCCCCTTCCAAAACAGGTGATCAACCGAAGTCCAAAGCAGGGCAAGACACGACCTAACTAATGAGTGGGTGGGCAGGTGTTTAGCAGTGCGAAGCAAGAGGAGGTCCCCACGTTGCACTGCCGATTAAGTACCCCCCAACCCCCAGCCCCTGCCAAGTCGCCGATTGGCTAAAGGCCAGTGGCATGATCATGGCACCACCTGCCTCCAAGCTGGTTGGGGAGAGTTCCAGGGCCACACGCAACATGGACCATCTGTTAGGAGGATCCAACTTAGAGTGTGGTGCTGATAACACCAAGGTTGCAGGTTTGGTCCCTGTATGAGACAACTGCATATTCCTGCATTGTAGGGGGTTGGACTAGATGATGGTAAGGGTCCCTTCCAACTCTACAGTTCTATGATTCGATAACCTGTTTTACACCTGCATAGTTTAGGAGATGGTGCCCATTGTTGTCTTCTTCTGCTTATAACTTTAAGCACAAGGAAGCTCATGAAGAAAAAGTTACAAACTTCAGCATTAATATTTTAATTCTGCAATGCATCCAGTGGTACCTGTTGTACAAAGAGTAGACGAAGCACTTCTTAAAAGCTCATTTTGATACTAATACTCTTATCTCTCTGTGCCATACAGTAATTGTAGTTAATTGGCAGCACTAGCTGCTTCTGCTGCATGGTTGCGGTATGTGATTGCAATGTGCCAACCCTGCTAATAAATCACAATATTACTGTGCATGATGTGAAGGTTCGGAGGGACACAGCTTTGTTTTTTATCTGTCATTCATCCTAGAAGCACATTTTATTTGTATTTCCAGATCAGGTGTTCCTCAATTTATTTCAGATAGACTGTTGTTAGTTTACTTATTCAACTTCTGCTGGCTTCAGACAATGCACTTTGCAATGATACCCCGTTGTGCAAATATCAGGAGGTCCCTAGAATTCTAAAAGGTTGGTTTAAAAACAGCAGGTTTAGAATTTGTTTTAATTTACCTTTGACTTTCAGAAAGGTTTTGTTCACATAGGCAGACTTTCCCCAGCAAATTGAAGTCAGAGAATATACCTGAAAAACAACACGAATCTAGAAACTGAATAGAAAGAGCAAGTAGCAGACTTATTGTGCCTTCAGCATAGTGTGGGGTGGTGAAAGGGCATCATTGTGATGTGAGAACCAAAACTACACATACAGAACTGAGCCGGGGGTTAAAATAGGTGCACAACTTTTAATTGCAACAGGCAGAGATTTTAGGATGACAAAGTATTTAAACTGCAGACAGCCCAGGTTACCATGACCTTCAGTCCCAATGTCAAGAATCATATTGATTCTGAATCTATAGAGTGGACAGCACTGTGTTCTCAGGATGTGAGTGGTTTGGGTGGCATGTTTGCCCCGTTGTGGGTGGTGGGTAGGTCCCACGGGACAATGAAGGACAGATATTACCCAGCTGCTCATTTGTTCTTTTTGCATGGTCTCTGGCATGTTGGCATTGTATTTTTGTAGATATTGTCTTGCTGGGTTATTTTTTAAACTTGTTTGCCATTGATGATTTGCTCCTCCAAAATGCCATCTATTCTCATAGTGTCCTGTTAATTATGTGACAATGAGTGGAATGTTTTCCACTGAAGCTGAAGTGTGTGATAATGTCAAGGATAATTACCTAACACTTTAAAGATTCTGAAGCGGTGCTGAAGTAGTGCTTAATTTCAGATAAACATTGGGGTCACACCACTTTTTTTAAAAAAATCTTAAATACCACAATATGCTGCCTGTGCTCATTGATCAAATTCATCAGTATTGCAGCGTGTTAGAATGACCTTTGAGCTGCCTAAATAATGGGGAAGAAACCCTGAGAGCCAATCTATACATCATGCAAAGTTAGGTGGTAAAATAATGGACTCTGTCATTTCAGATGGCAGGGAAGGTGCCACATTTTGCATGCTCCTTGCACATAGTATACCATCAGTGGGGAAGTAAGGCAAAATAGTGACACTTTGCTTGAAATCTAAACTGCTACTGTCCATAATTCTACAACCTGTGCAGGTTAAACAGCATTGCAAGTTAAAAAAATGCTGACTTCTACCCACAACACAATGTCACCGTGAAACATGGTTGAGGATATAAAATTGTCTAATAACCTTGAAACTTCCATAGAAGGTGGGTGGGAGAAAAATGCACGACTGAATAACAACCTCCATCTCCAGTAACAATCTGGGAGAACATGAAAGATCTTATAGGTAATAACACAAAATAGTGTGCGTATTTATGCAGAATTATGCCTCTTTTTAGTTTTTAGTCATTCAGTGGTTACAAGCACACTTGGTGTTGCACCCTAAGGGATACTTAAATATTACCTTTATGAAAGGCAAAAAGCAAGTAAAAAAGTGATTGTAATGAAAACGAAGGGAAGTAATGCTATTTAGACTTATAAAGAGTCTGTTGACACTCTTGTGAAAGTTACTTGAACTTTCATCTTGACTTTTGAGTGAAGGACGGATGAAAGGGGTACCCAGAAATTGAGAGCAGTTTGCTGCTGCAGTGGAGCACCTTTCAGCAGCTGCCATTCCTTCCCCCACAAATGTTGCTAGTGTGACACCACACAGTCTCATTCCAGGGGCATTGCTGGCTGGTAGCTTCTAGAGCCAGGGGTCAGCAAAGTTTTTCTTGTAGGGGGCTGGTCTACTGTCCCTCAGACCTTGTGGGGGGCCGGACTATACAGTCATACCTCGGGTTACAGACGCTTCAGGTTGTGCATTTTCGGGTTGCGCACCACGCCGAACCCGGAAGTACGGGTTACTTCCAGGTTTCGGTGCTTGTGCATGCGCAGAAGCACTAAATCACGCTTTGCGCATGCGCAAAAGCACCGAATCACAACCCGCACGTGCACAGATGTGGCACTACGGGTTGTGAACGTGCCTCCCGCACTGATCACGTTCATAACCCGAGCATCCACTGTTATTTTGAAAAAAATAATAATGAATGAATTCCTATGCCCCACAAATAAACCAGAGATGCATTTTAAATAAAAGCACACATTCTACTCATGTAAAAACACCAGGCAGGCGCCACAAATAACACAGAGATGCATTTTAAATAAAAGGACACACCCTACTCATTTAAAAACACGCTGATTCCCGGACTGTCCATGGGATGGATTTAGAAGACGATTGGGCCGGATCCGGGCCCCAGGCCTTAGTTTGCCTACCCATGCTCTAGAGGAGTTTTACTGTTGCTGCAGCCAATGTCAGGAAGGTTTTTTGGGGGAAAGTGGGTGAAAAGAAGTCACAGCACATGGTAATCACTCCTTCAACCATTTAATTGCACCTTCGTTTCCATCACTTGCAAATGGAGGTGGGGGTGGAGAGAGGAGAATTTGGTCTTGACCCTTGATGAATCAGGCTGATAGCTGAACGTCCCTGTATCACAAAACAATTCCATTGAGCATGTTGAAAAGGAATACATTTAATGAAATATTCCTTTCTCCCTCCCCTCCTCTTCTAAGGTTTTCCTATCAAGCCTTGTGGGACTCCCCTCCCCCCCTCCCCGGGCTTCCTTCTCCTGTGTTTTTGGGCCTTTACATTTCTAAGCACCATATAATTTTCTTTAAAGCATTGCCATTTCAAGGGCTGAGTGAGATCCACCCTAGTGGAATGTTTCAGGAGGTAGTTTAAATAAAATTGTAGTTTTAAATAATGCAGCTTATTGATATTGCTTTCCACTAGTGGCTTGTATCTACATTAGGAAGAAAGGAAATAATAAAGATTCCTCTGGAGATGTTAGTGTCTCGCAGAGAGAAAATCAACAAAACAGAAGAGACTTGGAAAATATATAGACTCTGGAGGCACAACATTAAAAGATGACTCTTGCAAAATCCAAAGAAGCTATCAGACGTTCAACAGTTAGCAAGTTATTATATCTGTATATCTGTACATGTGTTTTCAACATCCACCACTCTCTAGCTCATGGTTAGTCAATGAGATACCCTCCAGATGTTGTTGGACTCCAACTCTCGTCCACTTGGCATAGAGGCAATCCATTGTGGCCAGTGCTCAGGGATGGTATGAGTTGTCCAACAGCATATGGGAGGCACAGTATTGGCTATCTCTGCTCTGGTTTGACAGAAGGCCAAGCTAGAGGTCACTGTAGCAGTTTCATAGTATTTCAGTAGGAGATTGCCTCAATTATATAGGAAGAAATGACTGGTGGGTAGGTCTGGGCGATATATTGCCCCAAACTGGATTGAAGTCCATATCATGATACAGATCTCATAATTTTTGACCTGGCAATATATTGCAAATCATGATATGTGTTAGGGCTGGGTTTCAGAACTCTGCAATGCAGGAATATACAGCTGTCCCATACGGGGCTCGAACTTGTAACCTTGTCATTATAAGCACTATGCTCTAGTCCATAGCATGATGTTGGTTTCATTATATTTGACCTGCCAATATATCATGAATCATGATGTGTGTGTGCACGCTATGCAGAAATCACAATGTGGGGGAAACCGTGAAGCCAGCCAGTGTTTCTACATAGCTCCGTTCTTATTTCAGACATCTTGATACAGTCGTACCTTGGATCCTGAACGCCTTGCAAGTCGAACGTTTTGACTCCCGAACGCTGCAAACCTGGAAGTGAGTGTTCTGGTTTGCAAACGTTCTTTGGAACCTGAGTGTCCTCCGTGGCTTCTGATTGGCTGCAGGAGCTTTCTGCAACCAATCAGAAGCTGTGCCTTGGTTTCTGAATGTTTTGGATGGGCTTCCAGAACGGATTCCGTTCAACTTCTGAGGTACCACTGTATATCGGTGTATCACGATGTTGAACTGGTGATATATCGCTGGTGATATATGTTGAAAACCAGATATTTCCCAGCCCTACTGGTGGGTCCAATTTTTAAAGCAAAGGGAGAGCATGGATAAGAAATATATCGAACCACTTTGCCTCCTGTGGCTTACTCCCTGCATCCTATCTCTCAAAATGTTTTTTTCCACAGCCAAAGTCACTTCCACTATCAGGGTTTGACTGAGGATAAAAGCACTTGGAGAGAGAAGCTTCAGGGAGATAAGCCATGTGTGAGAGAGATCTACACATCTTCCGCAAGCATCTCCCCTGCTTTTAAAACCAGACCTTCATTACTTACTCTTACTCGCTGGCGCAGTTTCAAGTTTCAACATACGAGAATGGTTCCATAAGGTCTAGTTCGGCCCTAAGAAGTCAGGATTGATTCTCAAAAATGGCTCGCAAATTTGACCCCCTTCTTTGCCCTTTTGCTTCCCTGACTCACATTTTACCTCTGCAAGGGGCATAGCTGAGAGTAATAGGGCAGGCAGGTAGGGTAACCTATTCATTTATTTAAAAACATACCTTTTGTTCTCCAAGCAGCTTACAAAATAATTCCACAGAAACATAAAGCCCAATAAAAACCTGCCCAGCATATTGAAGTCAACTTCATATAATAAAAACAAGGACAGGACAGGATAGTCCAACATAAAAACAGGAAGGCAGAACTTTAATGCACATTTTAAAAGTTGGCAAAATAAAAAGATTTTAGCAGCCCACCTGAAGTGTATGAGAAAATGAAGTTCCACTACTCAGATGCCACAATAGAAAGTTGAAATGATGCTTGGAAGTTCCATTTCCTGGTAAAATTAAGGGATTTGTAATTTTTCTCTGTGCAGAGAAAACTGCATGTTCTTTAAACTTCAGTACCTCTGGAGTCAGCTAGGCTGGCAGGATGTCCAACCTGTCTAGAATAGTGACTGGGGTTGTTTTTGCTGCCAATTTACTTTCTGTCCTGTTGCTTTCCAGAGATAAGGAGTAGGTGGGCTGCCAAGTGACATTTGTGATCACTCCGTGTGATCTCTTGCAATTTGTAGGATTGCGCGCTCTCTCTCTCTCTCTCTCTCTCACACACACACACACACACACACACAGGTTCTGTGGCTGTCCCTAAAAATAATTTGCTACTCTTGCCTCATGTGAATCTTTATCTCTTTTTATAATGGTGGTTTATTTGATAACTTTGTCCTCTTAATTTATCTTCTTCCTGCATCTGGCTGCTTTGTCTGTTAGACTCCCATACTGAACATTCATAAACAGAAACTTTGCAGAGCCAGAGGGATGTTAACTAGCCTTACAGACATAACAGCTCAAGGCAGTTGAGAGAATGGGTGAGTGGATGTGTGTTATTTAAAGGCTATAACTGCTGAGGTCAGTTTGATCTTCGGAATGCTTAATAAGATTGAGAAGTCTCTGTAGCTGTAGAAAACCCACACCCTAAATGTCAGCCTGCCTTTGACAGCCCAGTCACTCTAAACTTCAGCTCTTGTGTGTGTGTGTGGAGGGGAAATATAACGTAAGAGGCACGATCACTTTCATCCATTTTATTCGGCTTTGCTTGATTAAAGGGCAGTGGGGCCCTCCTGACAGCCATGCATTTGGTGTGGATGTCTGATAAGAAGTCCATGCATGCAGACAGGGCCAGCGCAAGACATTTTGGCACCAGAGGCAATACACAAATTGGCAAAAAATAACCCTCCACCAGGGAAGAACAGATGAGTGAAGATCTGCATCAGGAACAAGGGACGAATATAGATCTACACGGGGAACAAAGGCGGGAGGAGACCAGCAGTGTCTCCTGTTCACCAAGATGGCAACGTAGAGGCAGCATTGGGGAGGCCCGAGCTCCCACAAAAAAATTTGTTGTGGGCACTCAGCACCCACACCGCAGGGCCTCCGGCGCAACGTCCAGTGCCTGAACTGAACTGAGATGTAGACCTAAGACTGAACCACAACCATGCTTATTTGCTGGGAATTTCTAGCAGGAATAATTTTCGCCAAGCAAGTCCCCCAAAGCAAGTCTACTGTCACTGCCAATTTATAAGCCAATGCTTGAATTCTTTTGAAAGCGTTTTCCTGTTAAGATCCTTCAGGATTCTATGTATGATATGATAAAATATTCCTTTTGGCAGTAATGTGGCATTGGGAGGACATGCTTGAATGCATCAATGGAATATTATGTATAAAACTAAGCTACTTAGGGTACAGAGTATTAGAGTTGAGTGCTGTGGATGGTGTTCGCATTTTCATTTGGGATGTTTTTGAGAACAACAGTCTCTCCTTTCCACCTCTCAGTGGGAAGTCAGTGCAACCCGTCTTTCTGCCAGCTGCTCTCAAGCAGGCGTTCTGTTGGAAAAGTTGCATGCATCTAAACCAAGCATCTGCTTGGAGATGGTGGAAGCATTTGGTGGTCCAATTTGTGCCTTTGATTTTGAGAAACAGGAGAGTCACAGAGAGTTATCTCTAAATTAGTGCTTAGAATAACACACACACACACACACACACACACACTTTCTTCCCAAAGAATTCAGATCATAACATTTGCTGGGCTAAAAAAGCATTATGTCATAAAGAAAACAAGGTTTGCCGGGGGGGGGGGAATTGAAAATGATAAACTTCTTTCCCCCCCTCTTGACCTCAACACTCTTAATTGTATTTAGGCAATCCTCGGAGACAATTGTATTTTGTTAAACTAGAATAAATTTGCTGAATGTTTTCCTTAATATAATTTCTACTCCCACATTATTCTGTTTTTAAACCCCCAATTTCATAAATAAGATATCAGCCCCTGTTTTGCTTAGAGAAGATAAGAGAAAGATGTATTAAAAACTGAGAAATGTATGCAGCGTTTTCCTATATCTGTTGTATCCAAAAGCCATGGCTAGTGCAGCTAGTGGGAGTGAGGTGTTAATTTGAAGAAGAATCGTGGCTATATGGAAAGGACTGTCCTCCGGGCCACCACCCAATATTGACAACTGCATTTCATAACACAGGGTGCCTACATACCACTTTTTCAGGGCAGGTAGCCAAGCCTTTTTAGTTTACCATTACCATGTCTATAATTTAATCTGCAGCATTGAGTCTTTGATCTTAAACATGGCAGGACTGTTATTACATTTTCTAGTCAGGGGTTGTCCTGGAAAATTCCCTTCAGAGCTGAGGTGATAGTTGTGCACTTTCTTGTTTTCCACATTGGTGCTTTCCCTTTCTTGTTACAGTGATGCTCTGATAAGCTCTATATTATCGATTCTGAGACATCTTTCTTGTAAGCGTCTTCCTTAAAAGAACCCAAGTGTTCACAAGCAAGGCTAAACCTCAGTCCTGATAATACTAATTTATATGGAAGGAGGGTGGTTTGTCTTTTTGTTGTTGCCGGCAGTTGACTAATCCACTTGTAGTACTTGGTGAAACTGTACAGTGGTACCTCTGGTTAAGAACTTAATTCATTCTGGAAGTCCATTCTTAACCTGAAACTGTTCTTAACCTGAGGTACCACTTTAGCTAATGGGGCCTCCTGCTTCCGCTGTGCCGCTGCCACACGATTTCTGTTCTTATCCTGAAGCAAAGTTCTTAACCTGAGGTACTATTTCTGGGTTAGCGGAGTCTGTAACCCTAAGCGTCTGTAACCCAAGGTACCACTGTATTTTGAGAAGGATTAAGGAAGGGGGTGAAGGAAAAGGAGAATATTTAGTAGGAGTCTTAAAAACTCATTCGTCTACACTTTCTCTTCCTTGTAAATTTTGAGATTTCAGGTCTACCTGAGGACTTGTATATGTTTGCTCAAGAGCAGTGAAACATTTCCCTATCTGACCTCAGTATACAGATATAGAAGTATGGTATCAGAGACTCTTTCTTTCTTTCTTTCTTTCTTTCTTTCTTTCTTTCTTTCTTTCT
>JAXCMG010000008.1:31972954-32067538 GCA_034642415.1 Podarcis siculus
TTCTTTCTTTCTTTCTTTCTTTCTTTCTTTCTTTCTTTCTTTCTTTCCCTGCTTTCCAGCTTCCACTTTCCAGATGCATAGCAGGTATGCAACAGAGGAGGAGGAGGCCAACAAGACCTTTTTCACTTTCAGGTCCTCACTGAAATCCTGAAATCCAGGGTACGCCTTTGGCCAGGCTCATCTTTTAGCTTTTCATAAACTCACAGATTGCAGCATTGTATACTCTGCTCCTCCCCAAAATTTTGAAACAGGAATTCCAGGAATTCATTAGTGATTCCAAGCATAGTGGCATTTGTTTTCCTGCAGATATCCTGCAGGTATGGACCGGAGGTCCATACTTAACCTGAAACTGTTCTTAACCTGAAGCACCACTTTAGCTAATGGGGCCTCCTGCTGCTACCGCACTGCTAGAGCCAGATTTCTGTTCTCATCCTGAAGCAAAGTTCTTAACCTGAAGCACTATTTCTGGTTTAGCGGAGTCTGTAACCTGAAGCGCATGTAACCTGAAGCGTATGTAACCTGAGGTACCACTGTAGTTGTAGTAGTACCCCATTACTAGTAACTCTTGGTTTTATGAAGCATCTGTAAGTTGTTTCGTGAAAGCGTCATCCACATCCTTTCTTTGGTTTGGCAGGCTGCAGCAGACTCTGACCACAATTAGATTTAAAAAAAAAATATTTCTCGGATGCTCTTTACACAGCTGCCATGTTTACTCTTTCTAAGTTCTGTGGAGGTGTGCACAGTTATTTATTTTTTACATATCTCTCCCCGCCCCCCTTTTAGTTGCGTCTGTTCTTTTGGAACAAGTGATATCTTTCAGTTGCTACATTCCAATTGTGGGTGTAGTTCCACAAAATCTGCCTCCCAGATTACAGGAATTGATTTTAAGACCTTCAGTTCTGCAAAGCATGGTCTGTCTCACTGAACTGTGGCACACCCACACCCTGGACTTTTATTGGATCCCATTTTCTGGATAAACTCAGAAACTTTACAGTGGTACCTCGGGTTACATACGCTTCAGGTTACATACACCTCGGGTTACAGACTCTGCTAACCCAGAAATAGTGCTTCAGGTTAAGAACTTTGCTTCAGGATGAGAACAGAAATTGTGCTCCGGCGGCGTGGCAGCAACAACAGGAGGCCCCATTAGCTAAAGTGGTGCTTCAGGTTAAGAACAGTTTCAGGTTAAGTACGGACCTCTGGAATGAATTAAGTACTTAACCCGAGGTACCACTGTATTCTGAGTGAAAGATCAATGTAGGGGAAATTAGGGTACCAGAGCTAGATTGCTGGTATCCCAATTTCTTTGAATAGTTTTCATCGTGTTTCATCTGTGAACATAAATTGAAGTGATAGCATGCCTATGAAGTATGCTTTATCTTTATCAATACTTGATCTTCTCCTTATGTGTGCAAGCCCATTAATTCTGAATAGTGTATTTTATTGCATTGAACATTAGGTGTGCCAGATCGAGTTCCCGTAACTACAGGATATGGACAACTGTAACACCCATTGGTGGGTTACAGCTCAGCTGGCAATGATCTGGATAGGAATTGCATTTTGCAGGGGCTTTGTTTTTCTCAGCATGGAGAACCCTTTGAAGTCAGGGAAATTCATTACAGCCAGGAACATCTGGCAGCCATACTGAGGCTTTCTGAAAGCCATGCTCAAGCTTCCAGTAGTAAGGGAACATCAACACTTCATGATCAGAGGCTTGCACAAAGCTTCAGAACCATGTGTAGGACTAATAGGTAGAGTTTGAAAGTAGTAAAAAAAGGGGGGGGGGAATGGGAGCGACTGGAATGTTACAGTAGGTAGGAGTAATAATTGAGAGAGGCAGGACTATTGTACTGAGAGCAAATTCAATTATTGGAGTGTCAGTGTTCAGGTAACCCGAGAAGCAAAGGCACAAGGTTTGACAAAGGCCAGCCAGTGATATTAGTGACTGAGGTGAGATTTGAATAAGTCAGTTTCTGGATTACAGTTTGCAGTGTTAGCCACTGTGGTACCCCAGCCAATATCCCAAAATAAGGATTGAGGCAATAAAGAAAGAATAAGCTTTGGAAATGCAATTTGAGCTTCCCTCCTTGAATACAAGCAACTCTAGTCTCTGTGAGTAAGAATGGGTTTCAGTTTCTGATTTTTCCCCCATCTTGAATTGTTCACGTTTCCACTTCAGCTTCAAATTTGGTTTTTGTTTATAAAAGTCCTAGTGAAATTCAAGAAAACTCATTAGCATTTTAGTGCAGAATTCTCTTCATATACACAATGCTGCCTCATTTTATCTAATATAAGGCATTTTTACATGTCATTTTCACTGATATATCCATTTATATGCACGCTGCATTTGGAGAATTGTGTTACGTCATTTGGCCAGTTTTGTGCCAGTTTTGAAGGCCATGTTTTAGTTATCAGCTTATGTTAGAAAGGTCAATTTAGGTAGGTTCACCTTCAAATGTGAACTGAATCTAATTTCTCCCCCATTCTTATTTTTGAGTGATGTGAAAAGAGGCATCACATGAATACCAGGGAGAGGGTGGTTCTGGCCCTGCTGCCTGATGGCCACACTACATTCTAGGATGGAGCCAATGTACCTGACAAAGTACATTGTCAAAGTACATTGACAAAGATGGAGATAGCAGCTCCATCTTCCCTAGTAATCAACTGATGCCCCTTCATTTGCAAAGGAGCCTCCTGTGCGCCATGGCTAAATATGTTGAGTATTGTACTTGCATTTGAGGATCCCTGCCTAACTTTCCTCCCCTGCAGCTTTGTCTCAGCTGTTGCTCAGGCATGGAGGAAGCTACTGATTCTTCTACTGGTAGTGAGAAAGTTGGATATGGGCCACTCCATGATAGCCATGGCAAAGGGAAAAGTGAGGCAGGGGTTTGGAAGTTTCCTGCCATAGCATAGACTGTTCCTGTCAACTAAGCATGTTAATATGTTGCTGTCAGGCTTCGGGGAAGCAGTTTTCTCCCTCCCTTTGTCCGTGGATAAGCAGAACAAAGCAAAAATAGTCTCTTACCATTTAAAGAGATTTTAATGATCACAGTGAAAGAACGAAGAGTCCATTCTCAGAGTGAAGGTGCTCCCAATTAAGGTTTCCACCCACTTCCCCCCAAGTCACCCGAGTCACTTCCTCGTCTTGCAAACTGATCTCGTGACCACTGTGCCTTCTGTGCAGCTACCTTATCAAATCTTGGTGACCTTGGACTGATCGGCTGGACACTTTCCAGCAAACCAGAGTCTGTTAATTCTCTCTCTCCTGGTTCTTCTCCTCCTAACTGTTCACCACTCAGTTCTTCCCAACTTTTGTCTTCTGAACTATGTCCCTCTGTGAACCACTGTTTCAAATCTTAACTGTCCCACTGCTCCTGAGAAGATTCAGGATCCTGATCAGGAGCAGGGGGAGGGGGAGGCTCCCACCATTCCTCATCTGTGCAGCCCTCCTCATCACAGTCCCTGACAGTTGCCCACAGAGTCAGTTCACTAATGTGGAGCATGGTGGTGGAAATGAGTAACAACTTGCCATCAGGAGTTGGTAGGACAATATCCTGCTTGTCCCTGACCGGACTTGATCTACATATGCATAGTTCTCGATATCTACTCACACGCTGATCTATATATGCATAGATCAAGCTTGAAGTTGATGCGGTAGAATGAGGAAAGAATGAGAGGGTAAAAACCTGAGGAGGTGGGAGAATGGACTGCACCATTTCAAGTTATGGTTGGGCTGTTCTCCTTTTTTGCATGAGTGAAAAACTCCCTGCAGATAGACAGCTATCACAATCTGCCCGACTCATTCTCCTAAAGTGCAGGATGTTTTATTAGCGGTGTACTTTTTTTTAACGGGTGAACGTTAAACTTCAGGTAGGGTCACCAGATTTGAAAGTGATGCAGGTGGCTGTACCATCTCAAGGTTCTTCTTCCCTCTCCATGCATAGAACAGACCCAAGTCTCAGTGATCAACATGTTTTAGGTGGTTGGGGAAGCACAATATGGCTCTATGTGCAGGCCACACAGAGAACATTGCGCTTTCCCCAAGAGCCCCTGCAATATACTTGATGCTAAGGTGACCTATTCCGCTTCCCATAATGGCCATTTTTCTAGTACTATAATAAACCAAACCCTTTTTCATCGCATTGTTCATTCAGTTTAGTTTGCACCATTATCACAATTCCATGTCCTCTAAAACACTTTCTTTCACTGAGCTCTGCTTAAATAATGTAGAAGCATTCTTTACATTTCGGCTTCCTCTCCAAGTAGTGATCGTACACTGTGCTCTAATCATCTTCTATGGAATACATGTAGTATCATTTGGCACTAATCTTTCCTCCACTATAAAATATCTTAAATAAAAAAAATCTTACTGCTCTGATACCCTTGCTTTGATTTAAGATTCACCAAGAGACTTTTGATAACACCGTTAAAAAGAAGGCAGAGAATCATGAATCTTTTTGAGATTCATAATGTTTCATATCCACCATTTTGTGCTTAGAATGACAATTATCAGTGGTAATATATTTTATAGCCACAGTGAAGGGTCTACACTATCAACAAACAAAAACATACACAAAGGACCTATAGTTGTATTTTTATTAGATTGCCCTTAAGTTATATATGTTTTTTTTTGCACATGCCTTGTTATATCTGATTGTTTCCTCTGTGTGTTTCTTTCTAGCTTTCTGTCATTTCAGATAATAATTAACAAATGCACTGGTGGGATTTCTGAAAGAGGGTAAAAAGATTTATTTACATAAACAGTTGAAAAATTAAGAGTCTTCATAACAACTTGAACTAAGCTCTGTTCGAGTATTCAGTTTCCTCACATACAAACAAGCATGCAAGCAGAAACAGGAATGTGCTTCTAAGCCCTGTCCCCTCAGGTGCACCATTCCAGGCTGAAGGTCTTCTACTCATGAAGGCTCTCTTCACAGTATAGAATCCTGCTTGTGCAGGGTTCAAAATCACACAGTTAGCCTCCACAAATAGGCCCCCCACTTCAGATTTTCAACCTCAGACTCATGAATGACTTCAAACTGTGTAGAGATAATGTGACAGCGTATAGCAAGGGGCGGGGCTTAGCCGTATACTCATCATCTGTTTCTTTAGACATTGAGAGATTGGATGCCTGGAATAAGGCTCCTACTGATTAAAATCTGGGGGGAGGGAAGGTAAAGGACCCCTGACAGTTAAGTCTAGTCACAAACGACTCTGGGGTTGCTGTGCTCATCTCGCTTTACTGGCCGAGGTAGCCAACGTTTGTCCGCAGACAGTTTTTCCGGGTCATGTGGCCAGCATGACTAAGCCGCTTCTGACGAAACCAGAGCAGCACACAGAAATGTCGTTTACCTTCCCGCTGGAGTGGTACCTATTTATCTACTTGCACTTTGACGTGCTTTCAAACTGCTAGGTTGGCAGGAGCTGGGACCGAGCAACGGGAGTTCACCCCATCGCGGGGATTTGAACCGCCGACCTTCCAATCAGCAAGCGCTAGGCTCAGTGGTTTATACCACAGCTCCACCTGTGTCCCGATTAAAACCTAGCAGTGGTTAAATAATCTGTGCAGCAGATTTCTATATTAATCACAGAATAAAACTGTGGATTTTTTTTAAAAAATGTAATCACAGGTGAGCTGGGAGAAGAGTTGGCTATCACCATTATAACTTCTTATTGTTATTACATATATCAGATAAAGCATGGCAGCTGTTCATAAAAGCCCATCATCCAGGTGTGTCGGGTTCCGTCCCACTTTGGGGAGACCTGGCGCACATATGTGATGTCACACAGTGGGAGGAAGCCCAATGCGTCCTGCTGCACCCTCTGAAAGGCCCGACGGGGCCTAATTGCAGCTGCAGGAGGGCCTGACGGAGCCCACCCAGCTGCAGAATATTGAGGGCCCCCCTCAGTTAAAATTGGACGGGGGGGGCTCAAACCCCACAGCCCCATATAGATAGTACTCCTGCCATCACCAGTTGACAGCTTTACTAAAAGTGTACCAAATACATACTCAAAACTCTAGTCTTCTATGTGCTCTCTATAGTTAACACAATGCATACTTTCCATAGTACTCTTTGTGTGCTAATTACATATGGCAAGAGCCCAGCAGAGGCACAATACTGCCAAGAAATGTAAGGTTGCCAGAATATAAATAATGCTACTTAAAGCTGCTTTAGAATGAAAGGGACGTCTATAATGGATCATGGGCTTGTGTGTTCCTTCACTCCCTTCATCCTTGTGGCCTTAACCATGGTATAGTGTTATCTTTGTACCACTGGTAGCCATGGTTCACCTTCCAACGATTGTCTGAAGCGAAGGGTTTTAGTCCCCGTTTGAGAAAACTGGGTAGTGTCGTCCCAGCCACCAGAACTAAACCAAGATTAAGGGAGGCAGAGTGACTCAAAGAAGGGAGTGGGCAGTGTAGAGATCTTGAAAGTCTGCGGCTCATTCCTAATTTCTAATTAGAGCCAGTGTGGTGTAGTGGTTAAGAGCGGTGGATTCTATAATCTGGTGAACCGGGTTCACGTCCCTTTTCCTCCACATGCAGCTGTTGGGTGACCTTGGGCTAGTCACACTTCTCTGAAGTCTCTCAGCCCCACTCACCTCACAGAGTGTTTGTTGTGGGGGAGGAAGGGAAAGGAGATTGTTAGCCGCTTGGAGACTTCTTAAGGGGAGTGAAAGGCAGGATATCAAGTCCAAACTCCTCCTCCTCCTCTTCAAAAGTTGTGTGCACACTTCATCTTCAGACCGCATAAGGAGTATGCTCATCTTTGGAAGACAGTTTGGATTCCTACTTGCATTCATTCCATCCCATAAAAGCCAGCTTAAATATATTTTATCATCAGTGTTTACCTATATTTTGTAATGGGAGTAAAGAAGAAAGTTTGCAGTTCAGCAGGGCAATTACTTACTGACAAAATCCTGTTTGGTAATGATATACATTTTTGGAATTTAATTAAAAAGAAATTGGCTACTGAGGAGAATGCAAGGAGAGCTCTTAAGAGCACTTTTTTTATAAACTAGTGAAGCTAAGCATATTGTTTAAATCTGGTCTATAAAAAAAGGCATTGTGAGGTTTCATATTAAACTCCCATGGCACATGTGTTTAATTTGCAAGTTAAAACCTATTTCATAACTTTTGCCACCCCTTCAAGCTCATGCAAACCTCTGGATGGCAGGCTGAGTTCTGCAGTCTTCCTGAGCTTTGCTGGTTAGCTAGCCTACTTAGCAAATTCTCTTTGATATGTGTCAGCAACTTCTCTACATTCCATAGTTGGGCACTCACAAAAAGCAAGTCTCTTTTTCCTTCCGTGCTTAATAATCCTTGCTTAGAAGATTAAGGGAAGAAATATGCGATAGGAATCATTGCTTAAATATATGGAGGGTATTTTAACAAATATTTTAGAGAAGAGAATGTTAGACAGGACTTTGTCTAGTATTGTTGCATTGACATAAACCACGCAAAAGGTGTTTCAAATTTAAAGAGGACTTTTAGCAGGAATGAAGTAAAACATCTTCCATGATGAAGCAACAACCACTTCCCATTATAAAGACAATCTACAGTGGTACCTCGGGTTACATATGCTTCAGGTTACAGACTCCGCTAACCCAGAAATAGTACCTCGGGTTAAGAACTTTGCTTCAGGATGAGAACAGAAATTGTGCAGTGGCGGCGCAGCGGCAGCAGGAGGCCCCATTAGCTAAAGTGGTGCTTCAGGTTAAAAACAGTTTCAGATTAAGAACAGACCTCCAGAACGAATTAAGTTCTTAACCCGAGGTACCACTGTATTTATTATGGTTTTGCCCCATTCTTTGTCCAGAAAAAACCTCAGGGCAATGTACATGCCTCTCTTATTTTATTCTTGCAATAAGTGGAGTAGGTTTAGCTGAGAGTGTTAATGGTCCAAGGTCATCCAGGAAGGTTCTTGGTTGGTGGGAATTTGAACCTGGGGCTCTATGTTCGTTATCCAAAACTTTAACCACTATATAATGCTGCCTTTTACAACATTGCTTTGATTGCTTACAATTGACATACAAGTTTATAATCATTTCTTTGGAGGCTTGCCATGGAGGACAAAAGCCCTAGAAATCTATGTCTGTGTACTTGGAACTGAGCAAATGTAGTCTCCTTTAGTGTACTCCTGCAGGTCACTTCCTGTGTGACAGTTCAGTCTGTGGAGAACACGCTTCTGTAGGAAAGGCACACGTAGATAATTGTAGTGACAAGCTAGGAATAGAGGACAATTTCCTTTTGTCTGCATTTTAAACTGAACTGACCTAGTTTGTACCTACTAAATTAATACATGGACAGTATTATCCTTTGGATTTCACACTTCTCCAATTTGTCCCATACAGTTCTTCATTAAAAAAATTAAGTATTGTAAGGTAGCATACATTTGGAAAACTCACTCCCATATCTCTAGGGAAGTTTACAAAATGGTTTTTCAATAAATCCAGCTGCTGCTTGGAAATTCCTGAATAAGCAAAAATATGTTGATTGTTACATGTAGATGATGTGAAAAGTAGCTGTGTAGTATTTTTTTTATAATATCCACAAAGTAATCTTCCTGTAAATGCTTCAGAGCAGCAGGTGGAACTGTTGCTACTGCCACATTTGTAGGATTAGACTTTCTATTATTGCAAATTTGCAAACCTAACACTTTCTTTTGCTACAAATTAGCATGAACACATTTTCTTGGGTAATGACTACACAGTATCTTCTGAATTTTTATTTGTACAGAACCATCTGTGAATATTTAAAGAACGTAAACTGGTTAAGACAACAGTGTGCATTGGTTTTTAATTAAAAAATTGGAAGTGTGAGGGTAAGTTGCGCATTGCACCCAAATGTGCATTCCCTCTCCCACCTCTTTCGTTATGAAAAACAGCACAGAAGCTGTGTGCGCACTATACTTCTAAAGCACTTTTGAAACACATTCTATCCCTCACAGAATTCTGGGCACTGTAGTTTGTTAAGGGTACTGGGAACTGTAAATCTGCGAGAGGAAACTACAGTGCCCATAATTCTTTGAGGGGTAGAATGTGTTTTGAATGTGCTTTAATGATGAATATGTGTATGTGTGGGTCATCTGGAAGTTTTCTCTCTCTCCCAAAACATTGCCTTTGATCCTAAACTTGAAATGGGTTAATATTAGCAAAGTAATAGAACTGGTTGAAATAAGATGACTATGCCAGATGTTACAGAAACTTCACATGCACTGGATAGATTGGGGGGCAGAACTGTATGAGGAAATCATGTGTAACACCCACTCCCCTCCCCACCCCCTGCAGCTGAACTCTCTCTAGAGAGCACTTTTGTTACACATGCATGCACATATAATGTATATTTAGGTCCTGCAGCTGTGAACTGAATGAGGCGCAAATCTTTCTAACTTGCAGCCAGCGTGCTTTAATGGTAAGTGTCAGACTAGGACAGTGTTTATCAAACAAGGGTCCCCAGCTGTTGCGTGTTGAGTCCCACAATGCCACCCCCCAAAAAATTCACACTTCACACATCAATTTTTGTTTAAGGTTTTTGGCATAATTTTGGCCACAACTTTATTAAAAATACAAAAAATGTGAGTGGTTGCTTAGGCATTGGTTATGACTATCTGTCCTTGCCCTCAGGGACAGAGCTGGCCTTCCGGACTCCGGTGGAAGCCAGCGTGGGAAACAAGTATTGGGTGAGAAAATGAAGCTGGGCATCAGTCCCTCACTTCTCACCCTCATGTTCCTGTGGGGCTTGCACGGCCCAAGTCCGACGCCAGGGACAAGGACGAAAAGAATGGCAAGCCCCTGGATTCCTTTAATGGAATTCCCTTTCCGCATCATTTGGAGGGGTAGGCACTTACCCCTCCAAGCACCAATTTAACCAATGCCTAACCGCCAACCTTACAAGTTGTGACGATTTGCTACGCAGTAGGCAAAAACCAAATGGCACCAGCCAATCAGCCAGATGGCAAAATTCCTACCAGGCCCCCGCTCCAAGGCGGACGACCCCATGACAGGCATAGCAAGGTCAAGCGATCAAGAAAAAACCACCCTATTAAAGGGAGGGAGGGCGGGTGATCCGGTGCAAAATGGCCAAGAGGACGTCCAACGTCTGGCCCCTGTATTTAAAGACTCTGACCCCTCCTCCAAATTGGCAACAATCAAAACTCCCCAGCAACCCAATTTTAACCACTTAAAGGCTTGGGTTCCTCACCAAATTTGCCTAGTCACGGCAGGGTGGCTTGTTCCCCCAACCGCAACACGTGCTCTCTGTTAGGGAGAACACGCTTTGTCGGACTCCAACTCCCATCATCCCTGACCACTGGTCCTTCTAGCTAGGGGTGATGGGAGTTGTAGTCTAAAGACAGCTGGGGGACTCACGTTTGAGAAACACTGGACTAGGACCTGGAAGACCATGGCTGAAATCTGCATTTAGCCATGAAGCTTGCTTGCTGACCTTGAGCCATTCTCTGCCTGGGCTACTTCACAGAGATGTCGTGGGGATTCAGTGAGGAGAGGGTGAACCACGTATACCACCTTGAACTCCTTGGACAAAAGGTGGGAAAGAAAGAAAGAAAGAGAAAAAGAAAGGAAGAACTGCAGTGTTATTCCATTCCCAATCACCATTCACAATGGTAGCCTTGTCCTCCTACATTTTCAAGTTCCATTGTTTTAACTACTTTAGAATAACTGGTGCTAAACTACTGCTGGCATATTTTTCATCAATGTGCTTGAAATCTATAAAGTTCTGCGGTAGAAACTTTTCCATCATAAATATATGCACATAAAAATACTTGGCATACTTGCTCATGAAATGATGTGTTAGGTACAATCAAAGAACTTGAGGGGGGTGGATATTAGTTTTATTGTAGATGTCACTTCAGCATGAAATTTCTTTCCTAATAGGGTTATATATCCCGTTTTAATTAAAGGATAAAAAATATCTTACAGTGATCGCCTCATAGTTCTCAACAGACTGACAAGTCTCGATGGTAGCGACTAATTTTGAAGAGATTTAGTAATACCCCAGCATGTGTATCCCCAAAGACTTCCTTTGATCCTATAAGAGAAAATGTTATTTTTAGCACACACAAAAAAGAAGAGCAGGTCAATTAACTTTCAGTATGGGCAACTCTGTCCCTATTTAGATTGGGTGGTTCTGTGTCATTGTCAGTTGGCAATCTTTCATGTGTATTTTCCCTGTGGCCTGCTTAACGCTTTAAAGCAGGGGTCAGCAACCTTTTTCAGCCATGGGTCGGTCCCCCATCCCTCAGACCATGTGGTGGGCCGGACTATATTTTTTTGGGGGGGGGGGGTGAACGAATTCCTATGCCCCACAAATAAACCAGAGATGCATTTTAAATAAAAGCACACATTCTACTCATGTAAAAACACCAGACAGGCCCCAGAAATAACCTAGAGATGCATTTTCAATAAAAGGACACATTCTACTCATGTAAAAACACGCTGATTTCCAGACTGTCCATGGGCCGGACTGAGAAGGTGATTGGGCCGCATCTGGTCCCCGGGCCATAGGTTGCCTACCCCTGCTTTAAAGGATATGCCTGAGGTTTTCAAAAGAAAGATGGGATCTCTCTTATTCTGCATCAGTGTAGAACAAGATGAGTGCTTATGTATTAAGCTGTAGTTACAAATCTTTCACCTTGAGCAGTCCTGCTGTATTCATTGGAGGTTTTTTTTAAAACGATAAGTGCCTAGGCGTCCAAGGGAGTTGTTTGCGACTTGACATAAGCTACTTCTGTGCTGCAACACCACTTTTTTGACAATTTGTTTTTCCATTCAAAATTAATGTTCTTTCATGCTACAGGAGCAGTCATTTCCCCTTTTTAAAGCATTTCTTGGTGTGTGTGTGTTTCTTCTGCTATTGCCTGATAAAAATATGTTCAAAGAGGATATAACTCTGGATGATGCCTGTCAAGATTAAAGTTAGCACAACATGTTAGATTTTTTTTAAAAAAAATATTGTAAGGGAGCATATAAGATAGTTTGGCAGGAAGAATCTGGAGGAAGATGGTGGAATCATTTCTGTGATATTGCAGATTATTATTCTTTAGTATAGTATGTTAATTTACTACATTAATTCATAGAAGAATAACTTTTGCTTATAAAATAAAAATAAATGGATTGGAGCTCAAATAAGGTTGAACTGACTGTTGACCCCAGGGCTCTAAAATCAACCACTGCCTTCAAAATCTGTATTTGGTGAAAAAAGGACAAAACATTCTATACATAAGATGTTGTTTGGTATTGGCTGACCTGATTGTGTGGTTGTTTTTCTTGGATGGTTACAGAGCACGTCATGGCTTCTGTGCTTTATTTTATTTTGCGAAAATTCAGCTGCTCTTGCAAAAAGAAAAAGAAAAAAAGACTTATGATATTCATGGTGCCAAGGCCAAGCAAAGTAAAATTAGGGTTTTGGCAACCTTCAGATGCATTCAGAAAAGAAGCATTAATATTAACACAAGTCTCTGGCAAATATTTGTCAGAACGGAATGGGCAATGCTGCAGTTTGAATGCAATACACTAATCCTTTACAAGGATGAGGCCAGGAATAGTATAAACATCTTACTGGGTATGTCAAAACTGAGAGTTCAGCCTCCTGCTACCAAAAACCATGGAAAATCACTTGTGAGGATATTTTAACAGTATGCAGTTTATTGGAGGAGCATTTCCCCGTGTGATTCCCCATGTATCATCTGAAGTGGTGCATCTCAGGTGGTTTGTTGCCCAAGTAAGAACTAGGCCTGGACCATTTGCCTGAGATGTGACGAGGCAGCACATATATATCTGCAGTTATTTGAACAAATTATTGGGCCTGTTTTTGACCCATCACAATTATGCAAACCTCCATAGATGTCCTACCCTCATGCCTATGGGACAAGGCATGGAGCTGTCCAAGCAGCTTGCCACAACAATATCTGGGACTTGACTGAAACTCTTTTATGACTCTATGGCCAATGTGCTTCCCATGTTCTACCCCTTCTTTCAGGACTGGAGGTCCTTCTAGCTGGTTGCCTAGCACTTGTCCTCCCCTCTGACAGTTTTCTCAGGACTCATTGCCTACATAAATGGACTGACATGGGAATGTTAATCCATGGCATGAAGGGGTGGTAGTTCCTCAAGTGTGTAGCTTCTTAAGGTACAAACTGATTCAGGGGTCCCTAATCCCAAGGGCCCAACAATCTGACAGGCTCAGTCATGATGTTTGGATATGGATTAATTTCAAGCCCCTTTGTTGTCAGTAGTCTGATGGTGCTCCTTCATTGTCTGAGGTGCAGTCACAGCTCGGGACGTGTCTCAAAGCTGACGTCCTGATAGCTGAAGGTGATTTTCATTGATTGCTCCTTCTCCTTGCAGCCTTTTGTGTCCCTGGCAAATCTGCTTCTGAATGTTGAGGACCCTTTAGAAGAGTGTAGGAAGTGGTGACGTGTTGGACCAAAGAGGGAGTTGGCAAGAATGGTCCCTGTCGCCTTCCATAAATAGCTGACTTTGCTGAACTGCATATGCTTCTGAAAACAGAGTTGGGCTGGTCTGGAACGGAGCTTCTATGTTTCCTCTACTAAGGTGTATTTTGCCTATGAATACTATAACGACAGTCACCTATTTTGAACCCCGTTTTGAATTTTAAAAGGAGTTAGACTCGACAATTGAATATTTCGCTACAGCTGAAGTTTCACAATGAATCTGAAGGTTACATTTCAATGAAAATTAGTTCCTTATTGCTGACACTTGGGGCAGGAGAAAAAAAGCTGTAACGAAAGGGCTTCAGACTGGATAAGCTTGATCCGGAGATGGCTTACACAATTGGCATTTGAAGGTTGTTCTCTCAGGGTTATTTTGAAGGCCATCTTCTGTGTGTGCATATAATGAATTGCAGAGTATTACAGTCATACCCCTTAGGAGTCCATTCATTATTGCATACTGGGGATAACCCTACTGTTGTCTTAATTCTGGGCTAGCTAGCTCTCAATCAGAGGTTCAGCCTCCTTCACTGAATAAACAAATAACATTCAAGACGTAGCAACATGGTTACACAGGCTCAGCCATCATAACGCTACTTAGCACAAGGATGGAAAAGAAGAACATATGATTTATTACGCGATTTGCTTTTCCTGCTAGTGTATCCCAGTGGGTCTATTTTTAATTCGATAAGCATCATTATCTTAGCTAGAAAATGTGTTGATACCTGTGCTATGAGCAAGAAGAAGAAGAACAGATGGATAGATAATTCAGTATTATAGAATTCAGTTTTCATATCTATGATAAATGGCTAAATAACAGCTTTATCTGACATGAAACATGTTTTCCTTTCCTTAAAAAAACAAAAGACCCCTTTCTGGAACATCCATCAAATTCTAATTGATGCTCAGTAATAAACTGTGGCATCACCTGATATCCACAGAGGGGGGAAACACGACATCTTCCCCCCTCAATAAACATTAATAAATTAGCATTAATTAGTTGGTTCATATGAGTAAGGATGGCAGACGTAACTATAGCAATTAGCTGAATGTTAAGTAAAACCATAAATGCAGTCCTCATCCTCCAGTATCTACTGTTAGAAAAAGGTAAAGTTTTCTATTTCACTTCTCTAATCAAGTATCATTCTATTAAGATCCCCCTCCCTCATTCTTAGTAAACGTTTACTGTTTTTCAAGCATACAAACAATCAAGTTATTCCTGACTGCAAAAAAATACCAGTCATGCAGAAAGGAAAGGAAGCACTGAAGTAGCTTCCCTTTTGCCAGTGAATGTTTCACAGGAAGGTGTGCTGAGGGCATCAGCGGAGGAAGCCGCTCGGGTGCCTGGGGTGGCGCACCCAGGCACGGGGCGAGCTGCCCATAGGGGTGGGGTGCACCGTGGGGCCTCCGGAGTCTGCCTGCATCCTCCCACTCAGCTGCCCTACAGCTGGGGGGGGAGGCAGAGGGCGGGTTGTTTGGGCAGCGTGGAACCTGCGTGTGCCCAAGCCACCGTGTGTTTCTCGGGAGAGACTCATGGCTTGGGCGCGCTGCAGGACCCGCAGTGAGTGCCGCCTGGCATTTTGTCACCCCCCTCAGTGGTGAAACCCAGGGCGGCCCGCACCCACCGCACCCCCCTTCCTCCACCCCGGCTGAGAGTGCAAACTAAGTCCACTGAGAATAGTAAACATGAACTCTAGGAAAGTACAGCACTTTCTGATGATTCATTTGTCAGGCTAATTTGGATGTTCCAATTGGATGGGCAGTTTTGAGTACCTGTTTCAGTTGAAAATTAAGCATATGTGGCACTTTGTGGTCAAATAAGTTCTTACTAGTCTCATTTGGCGCAGTTGCTTTTGACTTCAGTATATATATATTTCATCATTTGTTTAAAATAGTTATAGTGTAAATCCATATTTTATATATATGCCAAACTCCCCTCCCCCCTCTGTGTAAACCACTGAGCAAGACCATAGAGTTGAAACATGTTTGGTTATATTTCATTTTTTTTACTACGTAAGAAATTTTATATTTTGTCTGATAGTAATTGTTCCTATTACTTACATACAATCCTTTCATAATACTAGTTTTGCAATTAATAAGCTTAACTCATAATGCCATTTTTGCAATTAATAAACTTAGCTTGCATTATTTGGAAGTTCAGATCCCAGTTTGTTCACAATCAATTCTATTTGTTTGTTGAGGCTTGTTTCCTTTTCGTTTAGCCAGAATAGATCCCTGCATGCTGGGAAATTTTCATACAGTAAAATCTTTTGTGGAAAATATGCACACAAAAATTGGTGGGGGCAGGGGTATGCATGAATGCTGCCCTTGTAACGCATCAAAAAGTTGTAGCCTGGGGAAGAGGACTTGTTTTCTCAAGCGTATATTCCCTGAGGCCAGATTCCTTCAGAATTGTTTCATGATTTTCATTGCATGGGCAATGCACACTCACATGTTAAAAGTCTGTATGCATAGGTGAAAACTGGTCTGGTTGAGTGTACACTGTCAGGTTTGAAGATGGTTGCTCGTGAGTAACCAGGCAGAACTCCAACCTGTCTTTTGCAGGTTTTATTGGTGCAAACTATTTACAGTGCAAACCCCAAAGTTCATGTCCGTCTCAGTCACTTGCAGATTCCGGAAGTGCTCCTTTCCAGTTTCTCCCCCAGCATAAGAACTTAGACACCCCAAATCTCTGCCTCCCCTCCTCACGTTTCACCCCTCTGTGCAAGCAGGGCGATGGAAGCAGCATGTGTGCCTCCTGGTCGGCTGGGCTAGGTGAGGCGCTTGGGCTCTCTGTAGCATCTTTGAGACCTCCCTTCACCTGGCTACCCTCCTCCCTCTTGGCTCCACTGGAGGTGTGGCTTTCTCCACTGCCAGACAAGGAGCTGCTTCTCAGAATCACTGGAGGCTCTGCCTCCCTCCTCTGTTCCAATGGCAGTCCCCTGACATACACCTTCGAGTGTATACCTTCCATATGGCATAATTCAAGCAGGGCACTTGTTGGTATCAGGCTTCTGCATTGTGTCACTTGCTGGTTCAAGAACCAGAGTGTGTCAGATGTGCACCCAATTTTTGCCTGTGGTTTCAGATCAAGGGAGTGATAATTGCATTGCTTAGAGCACTGTAATTGGAGCGATATAAGGAAGTATTGGATGTTTGGGGCAGCGGCAGGTTAAGAAGTCAAAAATGTTCTCTTTTACCCTGCTTCTCTTCCTTCCATCATTCCCCCCCCCTATGGCTTCCTCATGAATATGTAGTTAATAACACAATCTTATACATATTGACTCAGAAGTAAGCCCATCTGATTTCATTGAGGTTTAATCCAATGCGTGAGTGTATACGATTAAAGACTTATGTAGTTTTCTTTTTTTTAAAAAAGCATGTGAGTTTACATTGATACTTAGATGTTTGCCAAAGCCTTTGCATTGTTCACTTTTGCACAATGACAGAGCTGGCAATTTCCCCTTTCTTTTGCTTGTAGAAGCTAAAACTCTAGCAACATTGCATAGGCATATACGTATTGCACATACTATTAATAATATAACACAAGGCATTGTTAAACTTCCCTCCTTAAACCTTGATGGATTTAAACTCTTTAATGTTTGCTCAAGTAAAGTTAGAAGTGGAAGTGATATCAATTAATATTTATGTCGGTACTGAAGCTATCTTAAACCTCTTTAAAAGATGTTGTTGTATTTGTGTCGACCTCAGTTTACTAAATGCATTATTTGTATTTTCCCCTGCTCATCCCCATTCTGCTTCTTATTTTTCTTGCTCCCTGACAAGGGTAACTCAAAATATATAGTAATCTGTGTGAAGCAGACATGGGGTCAGCCATGCACATATGAAAAAGAGGACGTTATGCAGCGCTGAAAAGGAGGACACAAATTTGCAGGAAATTTACATGTGCTAATTTATGGGTATAGATGTGAATATAGAAATGATTACTTGAATTTAAATTTAACAGTATCAAAGTTAATTAATTTCCCATCAAGAGTGCCCAAACTCAGTTAATTTGCACCCTGCTCTCCAGTGACTAACCCCAAATCCATCCTTCTCTGCACTGTCAACCCTTCTCCTCCGCCTTCTCCTCCATGAAAACAAAAGAACCACAAAATTGCCTTTTCCTTGTGCATGAGGGAAAGCTAGGTGGGCGTTGAGTAGCTGCGTAAGCAACAAGAGGACACAGTTCAAAGCCAGAGGACTGTGTGAGTATGATTAAGAATGTTTTTTTTTTTCTGGCTTGGCTGGTGGGTCTTCATGCGTTCTTGCAGAGGAACCTCCATCCAGGAGGTAAATTCCAATTAAGGGTTCACTTCTCCAACCTTCATTCACTTTTGGAGGCTCCTTTAACCCAAGAAGCTATTTGTGTGATGACACACTTTGTCAGGTCAAATGATCTACCAGGATTAGAAAGATAAATGGGGATATTTAGTATATGAAAGAGTTGTTGAGCTATATTGGTGCATTTATTTGTTGTATTTATCAGGCAAACTGACATGATAAAGGAGATGGTAGTAAATAATCGCTCTCAGGAAGTCAGTTTATATGCGGCTGACATTTTTCAGTAATTAGGTATGAACAGTTTAACAGTGACTTGGATAACTCCATTACATTTTATAGTAGGATATCGGGCTATAAATTTGCATTTTGAAAATGGAAGCAATCATGGTAAATGTTAATAAAAAAACAACAACCAACATTAACCCACAAACTTTTAAAGAGCAACTTGAATGAACAATCAATCAGACATCTGGGGTGCATACCACAAAAATGATAGACATGCAAAGAACCTATTCAATTCATGGCAACGATTCAGAAAAGTATCTTCATATGGTCTGCTTTAAATGTCATATTTCTAGATCAGACTGACACAGTTAAATTGCCAGTTTTACCTATACTGAATTTTATATTGATAGTGTAAAAAGGTAAAGATAAAGGACCCCTAAGAGTTAAATTCAGTCGCAGACAACTCTGGGGTTGCGGCGCTCATCTTGCTTTACAGGCTGAGGGAGCTGGCGTTTGTCCGCAGATAGTTTTTCCAGGTCATGTGGCCAGCATGACTAAGCCGCTTTTGGCAAAACACTGTTTACCTTCCCTCCAGAGCGGTACCTATTTATCTACTTGCACTGGTGTGCTTTTGAACTGCTAGGTTGGCAGGAGCTGGGACCGAGCAACGGGAGCTCACCCTATTGTGGGGATTTGAACCGCCAACCTTCTGATTGGCAAGCCCAAGAGGCTCAGTGGTTTAAACCACAGCACCACCTGCATTCCCTGATAGTGTAATCATATGCATATATACTTAGAGGTTAACCCCACTGAGTCCAATGGGACCTACTCCCAGGATAGTGTGAATAGGATTATGTCTTAAGATAAGTGTATATAGGATTGCAGCCTGAGACCACAGTTCTATACACACTTACCTAGAAATTTCACGAGACCTCCTTCTGAGTAGGCATTTATGGGTTTCCCCATCTCAGTAGCAACAACGCTGATTAAATAATAACAGCAGATAAAGTACATAAGAGCCGGCAAAAAAATGGTATCATAAATTTAGTTAACATTCTCTGCTATCTTCAAAAACATTTTGGAGAATAAAGGTAGTACTTCTGACAAAACAATTACACAAGATTGGTGAGCTCGCAAGATTATGTAACGCCAAAGATTAAACTTTTACTACCATTTAGTTGTGAGAAAATAAAAATGGTTTCTAGTTGCTATAGAGTAGGGGGTCACGCTTTTTTTGGCCATTGGGCATATTTGTAGTTTTGAGTGAGTACCATCAGCATCACCTTTGGTCACTTCTCCCTTTCTGCTTTCAGAAAGTTAGGAAGAAGAAAAAGGTTTTGTGTGTGCAAACTTTGCTTTTTCATGGGATATGTCTTTGGACACCGGACAAAGGCATTTCACTTTGATCAGGCCTTTGGCTGATTGACATTCTATTTTCTTTTAAATGTGTTTGTGGGAGGGGGCTTAGTAGCTTGTATTTGTTCTCGTTTTATTGTGTATTTTTATATTTTTATGTTGTGAAGTGCCCAGTGGTGTTGGAAGGCATAAAGAATATGCAAAAAGAAGTAAATCCCAACCAACTAGAAATATGAGAGAGAATTGGGATAAAAATGTTAATCAACTGATATAGTTGGAAGACATAATTCATACCTCCCTGCTCCTCCATTCCTGCTGGAAATCCCAGCAGAAAATTCCCTCAGTGCTGTCTATGTGGACGTAAAAAAGCATTCTTTCATTGGAAGTATATGGATCTCTAGCGGTTTTTTTAAGCATTCACATACCACTTTGGCCAATCAATGAACTTATTTTGATGATCCTTACATTAATCTCGTAAGGTAATTAATTATCATGTTTATTTCCATATTGCAGATGGGAACTGGGGTTGAGTGACAATGGCCTAGTCGACACATGTTGCCAAGCCATGATTTATTGGAGAGACTCAGTGGTTTAGCCATGGTTTATTTGCCGTGAATAAAATGTGTATTTAAGCCATGACTTTTTCTATAAACCTTTAGTTTATGTTAACCGTATCCAAACCCAGCCAATGCCTTACCTAAGACAACCAAATGTTTTTAGATAATAAACTGAAAGCTAATTTTGGATCTGAACCCATGCACTCGCAGATCAAAGTGCATACTCTTAGACATGATATAATGCTGCCTTTCATATATAGCCAAAAGCTCTTTAGCCTAGAGCATCTCCTGAAAAGACTAATATATCGTGGCTCAGTTATTTTGAGACCTTGTTGCTTATTCCTCACTCCTGAGAATTGTAAATTTTGCGAGCCCATCAAATACATTTCCTTTCACTTTCTCATTTTTTGATTGCATGTTGCCTTGTCAGTGAGTGACATCTTGCTGAGTGGTACGATGTGCTTGGCAGTGCTTGAGAGGTTTTGAAGCAAGGATATCTGTTATTGAAATGTCTGCTGTGTGATCCAGCCATTGCTGTGCTAATCCTGACTGCGAATTCCACACCAGCAAATTGTCCGACATGAAGGAGCCTGCCCTGTGGGAATTGTTTGCCTGCAAGAGGACAGCATGACACTCAGTAGGATTATTTTCAACACTAATGCTAATTGCTGCCTTCTCCAGGAAGCACAGAGCTGTTGCGATATTTTATTTCACTCCATTCATGCAGTTGGAAACTGTACCAATGGGATTACATGCACACTGATTAGTTCAAGAAACCACTTACTCGTGTGGAGCGTTGCCTTCAGTAGGGCTACTTCTGGCCAAACTAAACAGCATTGCAGCACCATGCTCCAGTGCTCACTGAGCTTCAGATTGGTTCAAGTCCTTTTTGATTCAGTCGGGCTTTGCAAGCACACTGCTTTGAGGATTCTTAAGCCTTTTATGAAGCTTTGATTTATTCAGGAGCAATATACAATGCATGTCATAAAGAGTTAGGCAGGCTTCCTGATGTAGTGGATAAATTCCTATGGTAACCTTCACAAGTAATACTTCTTGATTTAGCAGTTGAGATCAAGTTCCCTAGGTTTCTTACCAGCTCTATGCTGCAGTGCTGGTTACAGTTAGAGGCTGAGACTTGCGGCCTTATGAATTATCTCTGATCTATATAACATTGTGAATTACAAGGAAAGTTCTTAAAATACATTGCCGGGCTGAAAGTTATTCTTGAGTATAACCCTGAGTGGCCTTTCGTTCTTTCAATAACAGTCCCCACCCTGAATCTGAAATTGTACTTCAGCTTCCTGTTTGGGTGGAATGCCAAACCAAGAAACATGGGAAGATGCTCCTGTTTACTTTATTTATTAAAAACTCCCCACCCCTTGCCTTTCAACTTTAGAAACAAGCATTAGTAAACAATACAAAACAGAAAAACCATAATCAGTACAAGAAGTTGGCTGGGGAAAACCCAGCCAGATGGGCAGGGTATAAATAATAAATTATTATTAATAATTATTATAAGTTAAGAAGAATAAGAAGTTATGCATCAGCTTTGTCTGTCGAAACAGGAGAAAACGCCATTAAAAGAAGCAAGTTGTCACAAACCCTTAAGCATTGTTGTGCAGTGCTTAATACCTGTCTGAACAACACTACTTAAACCGGCCATCCAAAAGACAATATGCTATGGGGGCACTGAAACAGTATTGGTTTCACTGCAGAGAAGCTCTATCACATAACTAGCCCCTATATGTTGGATGGAGGGGGCTTTTGAAAATGATCTTACTATGTGGATAGTCTCATATGCGAGAAGAAGGTCATTCGAATATCAAATATTCGGGGAAGTTTTTAATGTTTGATGTTTTATTATGCTTTCATATGTGTTGAAAGCCACCCAGAGCGTCTGGGGCAACTCAGCCAGATTGGTGAGGTATATAATCCTAATCATAACCATAATCATAAAGGCATTTTGAATTCAGTCCTGAAACCAAGTGGGAGCCAATAGTACTGCTGTTGGAAGATCACTGAATGTGCAGCGAGCACCCAACTCAAGTTAGTAACCTGGCAGCCACATTCTATACTAATTGAGATTTCCAATTTCTTTTCAAAGTACATAGGCTATACATCCAACCTGAATGTGACCAAGGCATGAATGATTGGGTGAGCCAGATTCCCTAACTCAACAACTTCCATCTTTTCCTTTTCCTTTAAAAAAAAATTAAGCAAAGCAATAAATTAAAAAAAATAAAAATGTGCACCCTACCCCTGAGACCATTCCATTGTAACTATCCAACTTCCCAAAATTTCAACACCTCTTGTGATGGTTTGACCCCTTTCCATTTTAACAGTACAAATTCTACAAACACCCTCCATATCTCCCCAGAATCATTTCTCCTTCATATTCCCTTCTTAATTTATCATTAAAATCTATATCCCACACCTCTTTATACCATATCCTTCCATTTTATATTCACCTTGCCCCTTCCACTTCCTAGTTATAATAACTCATGCAGCTATCAATAAATTTGTGAGCAAGTCCTCCATAGCCTGTGAATGTTCTATCTTGTCTGGGTTAAGTTTCCACTCGATCACCTTAATGTTGTGTATCATTGGACCTGATGCTGATTGAGGACATCAACTTTGCCCCTAGGATTTGATGGGAATAGGGATGCAGGTGGCGCTGTGGGTTAAACCACAGAGCCTAGGACTTGCTGATCAGAAGGTCAGCGGTTCGAGTCCCCATGATGGGGTAAGCTCCCGTTGCTCGGTCCCTGCACCTGCCAACCTAGCAGTTCGAAAGCACCTCAAAATGCAAGTAGATAAATAGGTACCGCTCCAGCGGGAAGGTAAAGGGCGTTTCCGTGTGCTGCTCTGGTTCGCCCGAAGCGGCTTAGTCATGCTGGCCACATGACCCAGAAGCTGTACGCCAGCTCCCTCGGCCAATAAAGCGAGATGAGCGCCGCAACCCCAGAGTCGGTCACGACTGGACCTAACGGTCAAGGGTCCCTTTACCTTTACCTTAGAGGAGGGAATCCTTGCCACACCCCATAAGCCAAAGGGACAGAGGTGCAGCAGCAATCCCTCAGCTCCAGTTTCTGATATCTATCCACCAAGAAGGACAGCAACCATTGCAAAACAGTACCCCTCCATATATGTGAGCAGTGAACCCCTTATGCAAATGCTACATGCATGAAAAATCAGTGCAGCAATTCATTTGCCACATAGCTAAAAAACAAAAACCTATTAGAGTAGTTTGAAAAAAGCAAGAAAGTGTGATTGTTATCTTAAGAACTTCATATGTCCTGCTGCATTCTTCCTGTCTGACCATCATATAGTTGAGATGTTTCTTGGTATCCTTGAGGACAAGAGAAGAGAGCTTGACAAATCTGTCATGTTACGTAACCATTGCTTTTTGAGGCTGTGGGGAAAAAATTGAGAATGTAATCTAACAACTTTAGAGCACTATCTTTAGATTTACATGATTGTGGAGTCTAAAAGTAGCCAGATTTCTTGGGAACATGTCACAAGAGGCATGATCTGACTTTCTGGCTTAATGGAAGTTACGTGTTGACTGTATGGTTGAATAGCTGTGATTATTTCAGTTTTCTGCTGAAGTTCCTTTTTAGACTGTTGATGTTTCAGAGCTAAGTACTGTCTATGGTGGTCTCGCCTCATACTCAGAAACTTAGTATGTTTCATCACTCATGCTGTTTTTAAAGTAAAGGACAGTGAAATATTAATTCCACTTTGAAGTAAGCGTTAATGTTTTGTTGAGCTCCAGTTCCAGCTATTAGAAATAGGAATAATGAAGAGGGAAAATGGTGAAGATTGGCTGATTTAGTGGTAGGGAGGGAATAATCTTCATGAAAGACAAGAGGTGGAGGTCAGATGATGACCAGGAAGAGGGACAACAAACCTCAATTTGGGTCAATTGTTTATGTGATGTGTGTGTGTGTGTGTGTGTGTGAGAGAGAGAGAGAGAGAGAGAGAGAGAATGAACTGCAGTGTAGATTATGTCCTCATTTTACAACTCACCCCCCAAATATCAGCATTAGCTTGTATGAAAGCACCCACAGAATTTTGATGCACCCACAGAATTATTTGGGGGGTGGCAAGGGATCTTGATGGGTTACGTACTTTTCCAATCACAAAACTTGCACTTGATACCTTGGTGATATGCCTGCAAAGCTATTGAGGGGGAACAACATTCCCAATTCAATGCCAAATCTAGGAATGCTAGACACGTCTGATAAACAATAAGCAATATAATGTAACTACAGAAATCTAGGGTGGGGGAAAACTCCCCCAAATGTTGCTCTTTTCTCAGAAGGGGAGGCCATTTGTCCCTCCCACGCTTCTTGGACTAGAATCTAGTTCTTTATAAAATGTTCAGGCATATACCTTGTTACCTGACTATTTCTGTCCAAAAGTAGCTAATGTCCTGAAGACGTCAAGGATCCAATTTGCCATGTTTTAGAAAGCAAATAGAGGAGGCGATAACTATATAACATTAGTGCATTTATGAAATCAGATTTTAACACAGGAATATGGTACTACAGTGGTACCTCGGGTTACAGACGCTTCAGGTTACAGACACTTCAGGTTACAGACTCCACTAACCCAGAAATAGTACCTCGGGTTAAGAACTTTGCTTCAGGATGAGAACAGAAATCGTGTGGCAGCGGCACGGCGGCAGCAGGAGGCCCCATTAGCTAAAGTGGTGCTTCAGGTTAAGAACAGTTTCAGGTTAAGAACGGACCTCCGGAACGAATTAAGTTCTTAACCCAAGGTACCACTGTATATAAATCCTGGAAAACAGCTAGTGGAACATTCGACCAATAAAAGCGAAGTACTTGAATAAATGTCTGGAGAAGATGAAACCATATTTCTGTAATTAACTTACTGATTTATTTATTTATTTTTGCACTTTTTATTCTTATGGCCTTCAACACTCACCCCTCAAGCAAACACAATTCAATTCTGGCTGCAAATGGAAAGCTTAATATGAAGTGCCATTTTTAGTTAAAAATTTGTTACTTTATCGTAGACCAAGAAAGGACTGTTGCCTCCCCTGAATTGTTGTCTTCGGTGAATCATAGTTATTTATTTACCATGAACTTGGCGTCTGGCTTCGCATTTCATCTGAACTGGGATTGTGGTTTGTTTTGCTCCAAACAAATCACAATTTGTAAATTAAGAACAAACCTTATGGTTTGTTTGGAGTGAAGCAAACCATAATCCCTGTTTCAGATGTAATGCTAAGCCATGGATTGTAGTTTGCACTAGGGGAGAAGCAAAGCCATTAAGGCGAACCATTAACTATGGCTTGCCATGATGTGTGCATGCTGTCACAATCTCCCATTGATTAGAATGCAACACAGACTTCCCGAGATGTGGACTTTCCTGTTACTACCTTGTTTTGAAATCCGTCCATATGTAGTAATTGACAGGGTTGTTTCTTACAAGTAAACCCTCCAGTTTCCTTTTCTCTCTGTTTTCTCCTCTTCCTTTTCTTTTTAAATAATTGGCTTTGTGAGAAACAGACTCCATCATTTTCCATGCAGGACACCTGCTGATAGAATGTGACTCGTGCTTGAAAAAAACAAGGGTGTATGCAACCTGGCTGGAGATTGATAAACAGAATTTGTCATTCTGCTCTGTTTTCGTATAAGCAGTTCTAGGCTGCAAATGCCATCCCATCTTGTGGCCTTACCTGTTAAAAAATGGGAAAAGTAAGACCAGTCTATGTTACTAATCACCTGAAATCTTTATGGTGTTGAGTGTAGAGTGTAGTTGATTTGACAAAGCAAGCCAGTCATACAAAAGCTGATTGCTTAATCTTGTATCTTCTGATTTGGTACATTTCATAGAAATCTGAGCAACAGAGTTTGTTATTGATGTTCTGAAGTTTATTCGTAAGATCGTCATGGTTAGTGACGCTCAAGAATGGGCAGTGTGCTGCCCGTGGTGTGATTTTAACAAGGTAAGGTAAAAGGTAAATTACCCCTGGACGGTTAAGTCCAGTCAAAGGCGACTATGGGGTTGAAGCACTCATCTCGCTTTTCATGCTAAGAGAGCCGGCATTTGTCCACAGACAGCTTTCCGGGTCATGTGGCCAGCATGACTAAACCACTTCTGGCACAATGGGACACCGGGACAGAAACCAGAGTGCATGGAAATGCTGTTTACCTTCCTGCTGCAGCGGTCCCTATTTATCTGCTTGCACTGGTGTGCTTTTTAACTGCTAGGTTGGCAGGAGTTGGGATAAACCAACAAGAGCTCACTCCATCGCGGGGATTCAAACCACCGACCTTCCAGTTGGCAAGCCCAAGAGGCTCAGTGATTTAGACCACAGCGCCACCTGCACCCTTGAATTTTAACAAGAGCGCAGTTCAGACCCACTGCCAAGTGTGATCTGTTCATTCCCCCAGCAGCCAGCCTGCTGGGGTAGAGAAGAAGGAGCAAGGGAGACGAGTGGATGGCAGAAAAGGAAGGAAAAAGAGGTGACCACATCCACACTTGTCCCTGGCCCTGCACACCATAGGATTCTCCTACTAGCACCGTGACAGATTAACCCCTGAGAGAACATGCCTTTGGAAAGAAAATAGGTCCCACAGGTGTGTTGAGTTTGAGTCCCACAACATCTGGAGAGCTACAGATTCCCCATTCCTGGCTTGAAGCAGCATAGCACGAGAGAATTTTTTAAAAAAAGATGTGCCATATTTATTTATGGAGGTGCGCAGGCATGAGAAGGTTTCCCAACTTAATTTTCTGTTTCAGTAGCAGAGACCCCTCACTTGTCAAATGCTATTGCATTCTTTACATGGTAAATGAGTCCCAGAAGTACTTTCATATAACAGCAGCATCCTCATTTGAAATACATGGTGTCAGATTTTTCATAAAAAGCATTGCTGTTTTTACTTCTGTTCATTGGTACCAGCATGTTATTTCCTGCTTATATAAATTTGTGTGTGTGTGTGTGCCTATTAAACATCCTAATGTAAATTTTCTAGATAACAAGTACGCCACTGACCAGCCAAAATTGCTCATAATTATGATGGCCAGAGCGTAGGGTTATATATTTGGTTCCATATTTCATGGGATTCTTCTCCCATGGGAGCCCTCTAAGTGCAAACACTCCCTGTCCAGTATGAGTAGCCAGGTTTTGTACTTGCCACAGCAATGTCCCCAACATTACAGGAGAGGTGGCTGAGTTAACCTGACTCTCAACTTTACACTACTTTACTTTGTCCTATAGAGCTCAGTAGGGATGCGGATGGCGCTGTGGGTTAAACCACTGAGCCTCTTGGGCTTGCCGATCAGAAGGTCAGTGGTTCGAATCCCCATGACGGGGTGAGCTCCCGTTGCTCGGTCCCTGCTCCTGCCAATCTAGCAGTTCGAAAGCACGTCAAAGTGCAAGTAGATAAATAGGTACCGCTTCGGCGGGAAGGTAAACGCCGTTTCCGTGTGCTGCTCTGGTTCGCCAGAAGTGGCTTAGTCATGCTGGCCTCATGACCTGGAAGCTGTACGCTGGCTCCCTCGGCCAATAAAGCGAGATGAACGCTGCAACCCCAGAGTCGACCTAATGGTCAGGGGTCTCTTTACCTTTACCTATAGAGCTCAGTGGTAGTTAATAAGCCAACCTTGCTCTACATCAGTGGTCAGCAAACTTTTTCAGCCAGGGGCTGGTCCACTGTCCCTCAGACCTTGTGGGGGGCCGGACTATATTTTTTTTTTGGGGGGGGAGAACGAATTCCTATGCCCTACAAATAACCCAGAGATGCATTTTAAATAAAAGCACACATTCTACTCGTGTAAAAATACCAGGCAGCCCCCACAAATAACCCAGAGAAACATTTTAAATAAAAGGACACATTCTACTCATGTAAAAACATGCTGATTGCCAGACCGTTAGCGGGCTGGATTTAGAAGGCTATTGGGCTGGCTCCTACTCCCGGGCCTTAGTTTGCCTACCCATGGTCTACATACTCCTTCCATAGGTTGTTTCTTGAGCATAGTAAAGTAGGATGGAATGCTAGCTAATTGTGTTTACACATAAAAATGTATGGAAAACACCAGAAGAACTGCAAGAACTGAAGGACAAAAGCACTAAATCAGGCATAGGCAAACTCGGCCCTCCGGATGTTTTGAGACTACAGTTCCCATCATCCCTGACAACTGGTCCTGTTAGCTAGGGGTGATGGGAGTTCTAGTCCCAAACCATCTGGAGGGCCGAGTTTGCCTATGCCTGCACTAAATAGATGAAGTCTAGGAAACAATGGGCAAAACAAATGGGCCCCGGTGAAAGGCAACTAGATGGTTTGAGGCAGAAGGCAGAAATGTGGGATTAGAAGAAAAGAACAGTATAATTCTATGGTACAGGCTTGGTCCTCTTCTTTTATGCTTCTGATTAGATTTGCACTGTAACCATACTAAAATATGTGTTTTTCCTGTCTCACTTAGGTGCAATCTACACACGCATTAAAAACCATTCTGGAAATGCTTTTTAAAAAAGTGTTTTTAAAAATACATTGAATTTTCCATAAGACTCACCATCGCCATCTAGTGTCGCATTGTATATTGCACTTAAAACACCACTTAAAACGTTTTATTTGCAGCTGTATAGCTGAATCCTTATAGTTTGGGTAGAGCTTTACGTGGTGGGATTTATGAAACAAAGAAGAATGAAACAGTGAATCCATCACTAGAGGACCAGGTGATTTAGGATGGGAGTGATCTATATTAAGAAGGAAATGTGATTTTAAAAAGTTTCTAATATATATGGATAGATGACTTCTGAAAAATTATATTGAGCATAGTTTCCATCTAAGGATGCGCTGTAACCAAACAGTGTTTTGATTCATTCCTTTGTTCAATGCAGTGTTCTCAAGCAATATTGATTTACAGACATCAAAGAGGATAATTATGTTAAGGATCGAAGCCGAAACAGCGAGGAAAAAATAGGTACAGAAGTGGACAAGAATAATTGCTTGTTTTTTTTTAAAAAAAATATATATCTGAAACTTTATTCTAGAGCTAATTACAGCTCAAGAAAAGTAATGAGGGCTGGAGGAAGTTATACGTGCTACTGCATTTAAACCTGGATGCTAGCAGATGATAGATGGGCAGTGATTCTATATCTTTGACAATAATCAAATTGTTGAATCAACAGCCTAATTGTTTTAGAAACTGCAGTGGTTCCAGCATTTAAATTCTACTACCCTGGGTATAAAACAATTACTTAGCAATTGAGCTTAAATAATGAGCATGGGGTGACTTATTATGGTGGCACAAATGATGTTAGAAATTATTGGCCAGAAATAACTGGTAATCAAATTGAACTGACATGAATATACCATGATCCCAAAGCAGCATAAAAAAGGATGTCTGAGTTATCAGGGATCTTGATACTTCATAGCATAAAGATGGGGTGAACAGACAAGAGACCTGAGTTGTTCAAAATGTTTAGTTTCTCGTCACAGGGAGAAACGAGCAATGTAACCATGACAATCATAGGCGGCTGTATATTAGAAATGTGGTAGCATGTAGCAGCTTTTAAGCAAATGGATTGCTAGCTTCACTTCTGCTTCAAGAGGAGCACAGTTTCTAGATATGGTGATTCCTCAAGTTTAGTTTCTGTTAACTAGGTGGAAAGGTGCTGATCCATTCTACCCCACAGTACTGGCATTTTTTAAATTATTTATTTATAACACTTTCATTCAAGCAGCTCAGAGTTAGAGCTGAGGGATATATCAATATATTATCCAAAACCAGTTTGAAGTCCATAACATGATATCGGTTTCATTATGTTTGACCAGGCAATATATCACGAATCATGGTGTGTGTGTGTGTGTGCATGTGCGCGTGTGTGTGCTATGTAAAAATCACAATGTGGGAAAACTGTGAAGCCAGCCAATGCCTCTACATATTTCCATCCTTATTTCAGACATCATGATATATTGATACATCACTGTGTTTAGCTGGTGATACATTGTGATGTTGAATATCAGATATTGCCCAGCCCTATTCAGAGCAGCATAATGTAGTCTTCAAGCATGGTAATAATAATAATGCTAATAATAATTATTTATTATTTATACCCTGCACATCTGGCTGGGTTTCCCCAGCCACTCTTGGTGGCTTCTAACAAAATATTAAAATACAGTAGTCCATCAAACATTAAAAGCTTCACTAAACAGGGCTGCCTTCAGATGTCTTCTAAAAGTCAGATAGTTGTTTATTTCCTTGACATCTGGTGGGAGGGCGTTCCACAGGGCAGGTGCCACTACTGAGAAGGCCCTCTGCCTGGTTCCCTGTAACTTGGCTTCTCGCAGTGAGAGAACCATCAGAAGGCCCTCGGCGCTGGACCTCAGTGTCTGGGTAGAACAATGGGGGTGGAGACGCTCCTTCAGGAATACTGGACCGAGACCGTTTAGGGCTTTCAAGGTCAGCACCAATGCTTTGAATTGTACTTGGAAACATCATACCCACAGATTGCAATACTTTACTGTATATTCTCCCCATTCTATGCTTGAATTGGCTAAAAAGTCAAGGGAACAGTCCTCTATTTGTTTAAATTTATGTAGTATCTTTAAAGGTAAAGGTAAAGGACCCCTGACAGTTAAGTCCAGTCACGAATGACTCTGGGGTTGCGGCGCTCATCTCGCTTTAGTGGCTGAGGGAGACGATGTTTGTCCGTAGACAGTTTTTCCAGGTCATGCGGCCAGCATGACTAAGCTGCTTCTGGCGAAACCAGGGCAGTGCACTGAAATGCCATTTACCTTCCCACCATAGTGATACCTATTTATCTACTTGCACTTTGAAGTGCTTTTGAACTGCTAGGTTGGCAGGAGCTGGGACCGAGCAATGGGAGCTCACCCCGTCATGGGGATTCGAACCGCCAACCTTCTAATCGGCAAGCCCTAGGCTCAGTGGTTTAGACCACAGCACCACCCATGTCCCTTGTAGTGTCTTTATAAATGCCCTAATTTTGTGGTGTAAAGGGTATATTGGCCCATGTAGTATGTGAATCCTTCTAGCCTATTTCCACAAGCTCTGTATGCCACCTTCCCCAATATGGTGTCCTCCAGATGTTTTGGACCGTAACTCCCATCATCCCAAATTATCTGTACTGAGTGGTTGGTTCCAAAGGGCACCTGGTTCAGTCCTAGAAAGCACAGGAATCCTTGAGCAGCTTAGCAGACCTTTCCAACAGACCTTTCAGGCCTACTGATTTGAAAAGATGCACATTAGAAGGGGAAAGCAGATCTAGTTTCCCTGTCTCTCCTCCCCCAACTCAAAATAGCAACCAGGAATCTATTGTATCGCTGAACAGAATTCTGTAAGTACTTCTGAGACATTGCTTCGGTGCTTCAGTCCATGGCCCTGATTTTGCAAATACTAAAAAGGGTAACTGTTGTAACACTTAACAGTGTTAAAATTAAATGGAGCTGCTGGGAAGATTTATTTAACTTGGCAAAACACAGCCATTGTATTACGTCTGGCTCATGTGAAGTAGAATGCACAGCATGATGGTATAGCCTTCTGTCAAAATTATTTAGTTCTTCCCTTCTGTGTGAGTTCAGGATGCCTGGCAGTCTTCCTGAAGGTCACCGAGACCTGAAGAATTCTGTGCTGAGAGTCTCTTCCCTCTCACTGCCAAAGACTCCTTGGCCAAGCTCTATTAAATCCATTCATCCAGTAAATCTTTAGTTTGCAATCTCCTTGCAACTTTCAGAGGGGTGTGTGTTTTACCTGTATCTACATAAACTCACGCGGGTGGTGCTGTGGTCTAAACCACTGAGCCTAGGGCTTGCTGATCAGAAGGTCAGCGGTTCGAATCCCCATGATGGGGTGAGCTCCCGTTGCTCGGTCCCAGCTCCTTCCAACCTATCAGTTTGAAAGCACGTCAAATAAGTGCAAGTAGATAAATAGGTACCACTCCGGCGGGAAGGTAAATGGCGTTTCCGTGTGCTGCCCTGGTTTTGCCAGAAGCGGCTTAGTCATGCTGGCCACATGACCCGGAAAAACTGTTTGTGGAAGTGGACAAATGCCAGCTCCCTCGGCCTGTAAAGTGAGATGAGCACCGCAACCCCAGAGTCGTTCGCAACTGGACTTAACTTCCAGGGGTCCTTTACCTTTATTGCATAAACTCATATCTATGTTACATTTACTAAACTAATTTGCTGTCACTTTAAGACGCTCCCCATGCATTTGTTCCTAGGCAATGATGATGTTAGGTAAATCCTCCCCCTCACCATCAGATGCTTGAAGACCCCATTATGTGGGAAACATGTCAGCTTGGAAGAAAAAAGAGGGTGTGTGTACTTTTTCACAGCAGAAACTTTTTTTGATCCTGCTTCTGTGCAAGATGACTAAGGTTGAAAAGACTTTTTGTTGTAGCTGCCCATCAGTCCACAAAGTCAGGGTGTTGCTGAAGAGACAAAAGGTTGATGTTGCAGCTGCCCGGGGATGTTAAAGAACCACCCAATAAACAAATGGAAATGTTAAAAGATATTGTGGTCAACAATACTGTTCCATTTCAAGTTTAAAATTTTACCCTTTATTAAATCCTCATACATCTGATGAAGTTTACAAAAGCTTTCACCAAAATATATTTGTTCGGGTTGCATTCAACCAAGTCCTACTCAGAATAGCTCCACTGAAATTAACGGACCTAAGTTAGTCATGTTTATTAACTCCATATTGGTTTACTCTGAGTAGGACAAAGGACTTATTGACAGTTACCTTTTGCCCTACTCTTTCCAAGCAGAGTGGGATGCAGGTGGCACTGTGGGTTAAACCACAGAGCCTAGGACTTGCCGATCAGAAGGTCAGCGGTTCGAATCCCCGCAACGGGGTGAGCTCCCATTGCTCAGTCCCTGCTCCTGTTAACCTAGCAGTTCGAAAGCACATCAAAGTGCAAGTAGATAAATAGGTACCGCTCCAGCGGGAAGGCAAACGGTGTTTCCGTGCACTGCTCTGGTTCGCCAGAAGTGGCTTAGTCATGCTGGCCACATGACCTGGAAGCTGTACGCTGGCTCCCTCAGCCAATAAAGCGAGATGAGCACCACAACCCCAGAGTCGGTCACGACTGGACCTAATGGTCAGGGGTCCCTTTACCTTTACCTTCTAAGCAGAGGTCAACACTTTAATTCTCTTTGTCAGAACATTGTTGTTGTTATTTAGCCCCCCCAAAAACTTTCACAGCAAAAACCTACTCTTAAAAGCTGAATCAGAGCAAATGTCAATTTGGGTTTTTTTGCAGATTGACATTTGCTCTGATTGAGCTTTAAAGGGTGTGTTTTCATGGGGAAAGCTTAGGAACAAAAACAGAACAAAACAGGTGTGTGTGCTTGGACGCAGAGCTTTAAATTGTGGACCATGCCTGGAAAGAGCAGGGGAAAGGTAACACTGAATACTATCCTTAGTCTTGTAAGACTTCATTGTTTTTGCAACAAGAAATTGACATAGTTGTGCCTCTGGTTTCTCTTGGCAAATGCTGTTCTTTGCAGAAACAATCTGTTATGTCTGCTGCACAGTAAGGCTACCCTCATCCTGTTCTGCCAGCAGTAGCAGCACCAAATTAAGTGGGTTTCTGCTAGCAGGTACCAAACTTCAAATCTTTGCAATTCTGCTATAGCGTATAAAATACTAACCAGAATGAAGGAAACTGGGACAAAAAAATGAATAGATGAGGGCAACTATGACATTGATTTTCACACTTTATGAATGGCATAATTTAATTTTAATTCTGTCCCAGAAACATGAATGCTCATAAAATGGATGGCAATTCCATAATTCCTCAGACACTTCTTTAAGATAACTTGTTTCCATATTATATTATATTTTGGACAAAGACCTTGAACATAGACGATCCCAAATTCAGCCCTTAGGCCCTCTGCTAAAATGTATCTCAAGAGAATAGGGATGGGAACTGCTTCTTCCTAAGAGTTTGGATGTAAGACAGACTGAGTAGGCTAGATTAGTTTTTACTTAGAATAAGGAAGCCTCTTATGTTGCATGCACAAATATTCTGTAAACAAATGGACCAATTCCATTCCTTGCACGGAGCTCACATATGCATGAGACTGGCAGATTTGGGGAGGAGGGAAGAAAGCAATGCTAGCCAGATGAATCTTTGTCCAACCTGCAAAAAATAAAAATATTCAGTTCTTGGTATGACTTCACAACTCATTGTGGAGTATACTCCTGCTGAGCCAGGAACCAATGCTGTTATACTACATTAGTGCAGAGACTGTATTTTATTATCCTATTCTGAAAGAACACTAGCTTTATTGCATACTTTGTATTATTGTTTGACTGTTGTAAACTCATTTCTAAGGTCAGCGACAGAAAATTAGCAACTCTGGTTATACCAGTCAAGAGCAGGGACTTCAGGATGAGAGGCTGATTCTTAACTCAGGCAGCCCAATTCCTTTTGAAGTTAAGGAGCCTTACACACACTGGAGTTGTGTTCTGTCTCCTGGCAATAATATAAAGAAGTGTACCACTCATGTCAAAGGAAGCTCAATATACTGCTTTGTACAAATCCTCTCTTGAAGAAGCTCAATATACGGTTTTGTGGAAATCCTCTAAAAGTTTTAAGTCTTTTGTTTTTGAACATTTGGAAAGCTTGCTTTGTAAATACTGGGGGCCCAGGAAGTGATATACAAATGTTAATAATATTGAAGATCTGGAGCTCTGAAGTTCTGTTCTAGGGTCCTCTGTGCTGCTGGAAACAGCAAGTGAAACACTTGCCTAGGTAAACCACTTCTGACTTGTGTTTCTTTATTGTAAAATACTGCGTCTTGCCCATGGTGGATGAGAAGCAGAGAAGGGGAGAAAACAGTTCTGAGTGTTCAGTTCCTGTGGCTACAGCACTTTGCAGGTACTTTTGTTTAAATTGCGTCTGGGAGCTTGAGTTGTGGAACAAAACCATGGCAGGATTTTAGCCTTGGGCAGTAGAGTATTGTTTGGCTTCCTGAGTCTTGACCACATCAGGAAGGGACATTTGGTGTGAGTGGTGAATAGCAATCACACTAATTTCAAAGATGGACCAAGAAGATTTTTCACCATTCTGTATTCAGTCTCCGTATAAGCCTGGTAGTAGCTGCTGGGGACCTGGGATAGATTTCCGTTTTAAATGCCTTAGAATCAGACAGTCTTTGAATCATAGAGTTGGAAGAAGAAGAAGAAGAAGTGTTTGGATTTGATATCCGGCTTTATCACTACCCTAAGGAGTCTCAAAATGGCCAACAATCTCGTTTCCCTTCCTCCCCCACAACAAACACTCTGTGAGGTGAGTGAGGCTGAGAGACTTCAGAGAAGTGTGACTGGCCCAAGGTCACCCAGCAGCTGCATGTGGAGGAGCGGGGAAGCGAACCCAGTTCACCAGATTACAAGTCTACCGCTCCTAACCACTACACCATACTGGAAGAGACGCCAAGGGTCATTTAGCTCAACCCCCTTAGTTCAGCATCAGTTTTTTTTTTCTTTTTCGAGGGACGTGTACATTTTTTAAGCTGCAGCTTTCCCTCTAGCTTTCTTGCTTGCTTGTTTGCTTGCTTGCTTATGTATGTATGTATTTGGCTTGTTCCAAGGACTGGCTGAATAATTAACACATTCTTGTTGAAAAAATGTCATTTTTTAAGGCTGCAGCTTTGTGCTGGGGCTGAAAAAGAATTTGGCCAACCTCGGGCCTGGGGACCTAGTGCACCCCTACAAACCTCTTTATATGCCCCCGAGCCACACACCTCAGCCAGCCCTGCTTTGCAGTTTTCTTGATTCCCCCCCCCCATGGCAGGAATGTGTTATTGAACTCTGATAATGCTTCTTGGTAGCCCGGATGGAGGATAGAAAGGGATGTGACTGTGTAGAAATGAGCCTACTGTTAAAAGAAAATCCACATCTATTGCTCTGTCCCCTTTGGCTTCTGGCATATGGCCCTCAGAAAGTTGCTGATACAGGAATGTGGCCCTGTGAATGAAAAAAGAAGGGTCCCAACCCTTGTTTTAAATGGTGTGGCACCTGTATCTTATAGATAGGGTTTTTCCAGCTCTGTTAGTATCTCACTCATGGTCTGTTGCTACAGGTAAGGCGGGGTGGGGTGGGGAGGAATTTTGAGTCTGGGCTGAGGGATGGAATTATCCTTTTCAAGGTTCATTGACTTCTATTATATAGTGCTCTGTTAGCTCAATAAAATAGTTCCCTGAAGTCTGCAGTTTCCTTACCTTCTGCAGTAACACAATAATATAGAGAGAGGACTGCAAACACCTTTTTTTGGTCTCACATTATAGAAATAGAATTTCTTTTGCCTTCTACATAGCACCCGGTTGCTTCTCTTTTTCCACCTTCATTTCAGATGTACATGATGCTATGCGTTGTGCTTTGAATGTGGAGAAGATCCTTCTGTACTTTCTGCTTTGTTATAGAGGTCCATGCATGTGAGCTCAGGATAATACTTTTTATAATTTCTTCGTTGGCTAACTTGATTGTTGTTGTCGTTTAGTCATGTCCGACTCTTCGTGACCCCATGGACCAGAGCACGCCAGGCACTTCTGTCTTCCACTGCCTCCCGCAGTTTGGTCAAACTCATGCTGGTAGCTTCGAGAACACTGTCCAACCACCTCGTCCTCTGTCGTCCCCTTCTCCTCGTGCCCTCCATCTTTCCCAGCATCAGGGTCTTTTCCAGGGAGTCTTCTCTTCTCATGAGGTGGCCAAAGTATTGGAGCCTCAGCTTCACGATCTGTCCTTCCAGTGAGCACTCAGGGCTGATTTCCTTAAGAATGGATAGGTTTGATCTTCTTGCAGTCCATGGGACTCTCAAGAGTCTCCTCCAGCACCATAATTCAAAAGCATCAATTCTTTGGTGATCAGCCTTCTTTATGGTCCAGTATGGAAGTGAAAGCTGGCTAACTTGATGAACTTGATTCAAAGAAACAAATGGCTAGAGATGGCCTCTCCACCTGCTTTATTGTTTGTTTCCTAGCTCTCAATGTGTGTGGTTTTTTCCTTGCCACTCCTCAAGGAAAACAAACTTCTTTATTCCCATAAGTATTCTAAAGAACAGTGTTTTTCTAGGCTTTTAACAAATATTGTTTGCGTTTATTAAATTTCTTCTTATTTCTTAGAAGCATAACTTGCTGAATTGTATTGCTTCCATGCTGCCAGCCACTTCTGAAGCTGAGTGTTTATGAAAGGATGGCTGAGTATGAGACACTCAAGAGCCCCATTGTTCTTGAACTGCTTTCTGCATGGCTCTTTCAGTTGTGGCTAGTGTATGGAATTCATGGTGAATTTAGGTGACATCGTCTCGTTTACTGACTTTTGAAAACACTGTCAGAAACATATTATTAAGTAGTTCTGTAACTGCAACAGAAGTTGTGAAGCAGTTGTGAAGATGTGCTCAGAATCAGGCGAAAAGATTCACAGTAGCTGGGGGAAAGTGGTCTGTTCCCCCCACCTCTTTAAAGATGTGTGTGTGTGTGTGTGTGTTTTCACACGGGTAGTGCTGTGGTTTAAACCACTGAGCCTCTTGGGCTTGCCAATCAGAAGGTCAGTGGTTCAAATCCCAGTGTGAGCTCCCATTGTTCTGTCCCGGCTCCTGCCAACGTAGCAGCTCGAAAGCACGCCAGTGCAAGTAAATAAATAGGTACCACTGCAGCGGGAAGGTAAACGGCATTTCAATGCTCTCTGGTTTCTGTCACGGTGTTCCGTTGTGTCAGAAGGGGTTTAGTCAAGCTGGTCACATGACTTGGAAAGCTGGCTCCCTTGGCCTGAATGCGAGATGAGCGCCGCAACCCTGTAGTCGCCTTTGACTGGACTTAACAGTCCAGGGGTCCTTTACCTTTGCCTTTTTATATTTTTGGGCCAATGCATGCAGAATATTGCTAGTTCTGTCAGCCTTAACGTGCAGTCTGACAAAGTGAGAAGAGCAGAGTGGAATCTGCAACAGCACGCTCACAGGAAGTGACAGCTACAGTCTCAAGAAGTCCTTTTGACTTTGTTCCTCACGAGGCTTTGCCCACATACACTCACTGATCCAACTGTGGGTCGGACATGTGAATCCCGATATGAGAAATGCAGGCTGACAAACTGTCGGGTCTTGATGAGATGAAGAGTTAAGAGAAAGGAGGTCTGGCAATGGTCTGGCAAGGTAGTAAGAGAAAATAATTGAAATGCAGGGACCTTGGGCGGTATCTGAAATTCCCATTCTGCTAGTGCAAGAGGCCTGTGCTAGTGGGACAAAACATAATCCCCCTCCTCCCCTCCTCAGTGCCCTGCACTTCTTTAAAATCATCCCCAGGTTGCTGGGGGGCCACTAGGAGACGATTTTGGGAGTGGAGGGTGAGAGAAAAGGAACCAGAAGTGTCTCTGCACCAATGGAACTCTGATGGTGCTGCTTTGGATAGAACCCTGTGTACCTATCTACTTAAAGCATGACAATCAGAACCTGGAGACAGGCGTGGCTAGAGACAGATCCTTCAGAACCCTGGACAGATCCAAGGCTCTAGTTGTGTAAAACTGGGTCTGTTAAGTGTTTCATGTTTAGTCCTTATATTTGTGGGAATTAGACTCTCGTTTCCATTTGCAGAATACGTGGAAGACAACCCTGGGTTGTTTGACCTTTTAATTACCGTACATCTCTTTTCTCCTCCTTTAAAAGCTACGCAAGATGCTCTCTTTTTTAAAGCTTAAAGAATTATTATTATTTTATTCTTAGTGTACTTGCAGATTAAATATACAATGCAGGCAGGTGATTATTAAGTTGCTACAGCATCTTCCATAGATTTATATTTAAGACTGGCTGACATTTGCAGATGGGCTGATTCTCTGACTCTGAGGCAGACAGCAGCATAACAGTTCGTAAGGTTGTTCAACTAACTGCCATAACTGAACCAACGACCATGACTGACACAGAGTGTCATTGAGTTCTACAGCTCTTGCAATTAACCCTTTACGTATGCATTTTGGATGCTAACATCCCACAATATTGGGTGGGAGAATACCCTTTTTAGTCCAAGGACCATAGTCCCTCTTGGTCAACCTTTCGGGGGCTTCTTGACAAAAGTGGGCATAGTTCGACCAAAAGTGTGCATGACTTCCACAAACAGGACACCTCACACACATATACAGTCAAACCTCGGTTGTTGAATGTAATCCATTCTGGAAGCCTATTCGGCTTCCGAAATGTTTTGAGAACCGAGGTGCAGCTTTCAATTGGCTGCAGGAGCTTCCTGCACTCAAGCGAAAGCCACATTGGATGTTCGGCTTCTGAAAAACATTTGAAAACCAGGACACTTACTTCTGGGCTTTCGGCGTTTGGGATCCAAAACGTTCCAGAACAGAGGCATATGGGAACTGAGGGTTGACTGTACTCACCTGTGTGTCATGCAGAACACACACTCCCTCTCTCCCTCTCTCTCCCCACCCTCCCTTTCTCTCTCTCTCTCTCACACCCTTAAAAAGAAAGCAATTAGGCTTAATGAAATCATGGTAGCTTTTTTTTTCCAGGTTCTGGTGGGAGTGAGCTTTCCAGGCAGATTGAGGGTCTCTAGTTTAGGTTTTTTGTTTGCTGAGCTTAGGTTCTGTGCCAGGGCCATAATAATCCAGTTCTTCAAGTCAAACTGACTTAGAATCATAGAATCATAGAATCATAGAGTTGGAATAGACCACAAAGGCCATCGAGTCCAACCCCCTGCCAAGCAGGAAACACCATCAGAGCACTCCTAACATATGGTTGTCAAGCCTCTGCTTAAAGTCCTCCAAAGAAGGAGACTCCACCACACTCCTTGGCAGCAAATTCCACTGTCGAACAGCTTGTTTGACTCAGCTGGCCTTTCTCCACCTGAGTTGGTGTCCAAGTCACTGCCCTTGTCCACCATGCACCTGATGCAGATCCACCCTTTATGGCTTGGCTTAGCTTGTGCACCCAGCCTCTAATTGTATTTTGCCCCACACATAAAATAAATCACATAGAATGGGATGGAGGGGCAACAGTATCAATATGTTTGATTTGGTGGATTACTGTGATTTCTTCAAATTGAAGTTTCATGGCAAAGAGACAGGAGAAGAGAATATCTTCTGTAGTTTACAAAGACATATCCATGTCATGGGACCAAGACTTGTTTGGAGCCAAAGTGAGATAATGGCTTATTTTATATGGCAAGAGCTGGATTTGCCAGAAGCTAGGATGGCACCCATGCTCCATTTTTTAAGTGACAAGAAATGTAATAAATGTGGAAGAAAATGCAATAAGGTGAAGTGATGAAATAACAGGATCACCAAAAGTTAGTCCATGATGGTGGTTTCCAGATGACCGACTGATCAAGAAAAATGTCATTATCAACTTATAAAGGTGTAAAACCAATCCAAGACTACTTGTCATGGTAAAGCTCTGCTGCAGTCCTAAATGCACCCTTTGAGAATTTTGTGATTAACATTCACTTTTCACTCCATTCACTCCAGTAATTAACATTCCTTTTATGAAGTTGCCTATAGATGTCATGAAGCCTTTACTTCTGTTTGTGTGTTTCTCTTATACAAACATAGGTGAGTGCATGGGTATTGTCCCTAGTGATATAAGGTGAGACTATTCTCGAGAATGAGAATTCTCCAGAGAATATTCTCCACAAACTGTAAATTCTAATGTAAGAACCAGTTTTACAACCCACATTTTTAAAAATCTAGTAAATAGTAAGTTAAGCTGTGGTATTGCCAGTGTAAGTAATGAATAATGATCATTGTGTTTTCTTTTCTGGAAATAATAGCATTTATTTTAAACTTTATATAGTATTTATTAATGTTGTAGTATTTATTAATGTTGCACTGAAAATACAGTGCCATGTAGATATGCTTATTAAAGAACGTACTCATGTAGCATACCTGAATTTTTTTATATATATTCCTTTTACTTTAAAAGCTACATTTCATACATGCACAACATAATTGGAATTCAAAGTTGACGGTAAATATATGGTTAGTGGCAGGCTTAGTGATTAACCTGAGTCATTCATGTTGAATTTTCAGTTTCAAGTTTGGTGCAAAAAATCAAGGAATGTGAATTCGCTTCATTGTTCCATTGAATAAAAGTATCTGTACAGTTTTTGGTTGCTATCTGAACAAGTTTATCCATGAATAAACATGTATATTAACTAAGTATATTATTTTCAATGCATTAAAATTATATCCTTTTCAGTGCATTAAAATAAATATTCTCCATTTTAAATGAAAATTCTCTAATATTCTTATTAATCGAGAATATTCTTGAGAATATTCTCCAAAAGATTATTCTCAAATTTATTTTTTTTTTTTTTTTTTTTTTATAATAATATTTATTAAAGTTTCCAAAATACAGAAAGGAAGAAAAGAAAAGAAAAATAAAGATACGTTCGTAACCTTGTTTTCAAACATCCACTTTCTGGGACTCCCCCCTTCCCCCACCCCTACCGTATTCCCCTTTCATATTGTTGTTTCCACAAGTTCCATCTCTAATTTAAAACTTAATTTGTGTACCCCATTATTCAAATTTAAATTTGTACAAAACTTATGCCAACCCTTTGATAGCAAGACAAAAGATCTCTCCCCATGGCCCACCCCTTTTCTTTCCACAATGTCCCCCCTTTTTTTCCATTAACATAAAAGCACACAGAATAAGAATATAAAACATAAAAATATAGTAGAGAAAAAAAAAGACCAATTCAGAAAGTAGTTGCAAGCCTTTGGATTCTAATTCTCCCCCCCCCCTTCCCCGGTTTAATTTCCCCTATCCACCAATCTATGTTTTCTGCCTGGAAATCCTAAATCCATCTATCCCATTTTTCCCCCAACTCCTTGCAGGATTATTTCCCATTTTTAGGATTATTTTTTAAAAAATAATTCCTTAATCTTCAAAACTGTCAAATTATAAAGCTCCCCCCATTGTTCTTTCAAGATTGTAGTCCAGCTTTCTCTTGTTCCACTGCTAAAACTTCCTTATTCAAATGTTTAGTAACTCTACATGGGTTGTTGTTATTCAAGAACAAAAACTTGCGTTCAGTCCCTTCCTTTCTTCATAGAGAATTCTATTGTCTTCTTTTAGTCAAAACACCCTGTAGACGAAATTCAGTTTCAGTTTTGCCGCTTTCCCAGGAGATAACCAGTTCTGTAAAATTCCGAAGTGTTGTTTTTTTTCCCGGCTTGCGCCCATCTTTGTAATATCCCGAAGCTCCTCTAGGGGGTTGTTGTAACTTTGTTTCCAAAAGTCCGATTGTTATCCGTGTTTTCGCCATTTTGTATTCAAGTCTTAACAAATTATATCAAATTGTAACAAATTTAACCAGCAAGGTCCTCGTAATAAAATCCTCTTTAAAATTCCGACTTTGACAGCTACTTTGACAGCTGTCAAAATCACCGGCTCTTCTCACCAGGCTCACTCGTCAATCGCCCCGGTTCCCAGGGGGGGGGGTGCATTTTCCTTCTCCTTCAATTCTTCCTCCAGCACAGTTCTTGTAATTTCCCATCATGGAATTCTTAATTTTAGCAAAAATGCCGTTCTTTTTGGGCCTTGGCTTCCCGTTCCTTGTTTTAAAATGTCTACAATAGGGGGGGGGACTGACTTCCTTTTTAGATCCCCCCCCGCTCGTCTCCAATCCAAAAATTTTTTCCTCTTTCAAACCCGATTTCCAATTTACTCACGGGTTGTTGTTAAAAGTCCGAATTCTTAATGGAAGAAGTCAGCGCTCTCCGCCGGATGGCATGCGGCTTCGCTCGGCAGGGATGGCAGAGGACTCAAAGCACCACGCTTCTCCCCGGCACCCGATCCGTAGCCTTTAAAAAGGCTCCTTCACGAGTCGGGAGGGCGCTAACGGTGCAAGCCGAGTCTCCAAGTCCACGGCCCCCGTGGCCGTGGTTTTTAAGGGTCCCCGCATCGCCGGTGCGGTAGAACCCAGCCCCTGCCGAGCAGGCTCCCTCCGGAGCTCGGAGGGAGTCCGCCATTCGGCGATGGCGCCAACCCGGAAGTCCTCAATTATTCTCAAATTTAGCATCACTAATTGTCCCCAGTGGCACCGTGCCAGATTGGAAGACCCAACGTGAGTGAGGCCATGTGGTTGAGATATATATGCACACACACTCCCCATTAGCATGGGCAGAAGACCTTCTCGCTGCCGTGTTTATATGTAGGAGAAAAGCTGTGTGTGTGTGTGTGTGTGTGTGCGCGCGCACGCACGCACGCTAGGTGGGAATAGGATCTTTCCTTGCCCAGATATGAGTAATGTGCATTTTCTGCAGAGCAAACCTATCCACAGGTGTTGAATATGGAGTTTTAAACTCCAGATTCAAAGGTCAATAGCACAAAAAGTTAAACTGCCATGTCTAATAATACTTGAGTATTTTAGGATCCTTATACGTTATAGCAAAACAATAGTGGCTCCAAAAAATGACTGACTATGCTGAATTAGACAGCCTATCCAAAAAATTAAAGAACAAGCCAAGGAAAGAATTTATTTCAAAATGGGAAGCATTTATTTGAAAATAAATAATAATGACTTAAAATCCGTTGCGGCATTTGAATAATACCAGCAATATCGTTCATTAGGCATATGATATAATACATTTTGAACTGATTTGAGATGATAGCAATAACATGTATTGGCAGCAAAGAATGGTAATTAGATTTATGGAGTAGATGGGAAGTCAGATTTAAAAGGAAGAGACCATTACAGTTTATGGATTATGGAATTTATATTAATTCTTTATGTAATGCGCAACTGATGATATTCTTATTATGGTGTAATATGTCTTTTTGTTGTTGTTGTTATTATGTGTTGAGCAAATAAAATAAAATATATATACATGTTATAGCAAAACAAACTAGTCACTACACTAATATGGAAATAAAGCTGGTAATTAAGAACATAAGAATAGCAGATTCAGGTTAAAATGAATGATACTATCCAGTGACCAGAATGAATGGTAATGTGCTCTCACACATTGAATTAGCATTGTTTAAACTTTTTTGATGAATCATAATTTAACAAAGCAAGTAGGATAAAGGCAAAAAAAGGTACTTTGCAGCACTACTGTACATCGCTTTTCTGTGTCTCTACATAAGACACGTTCCTACTGAATTCATCATTCCTAATGAAATATTGATCTTGTAGTTATTGTTCTGTAAACATTTCCTACTCATCTCCCTGCCCCGCCAGTGAAGATACTCATACTTGAGCTCTACTATTCGCTGTGTTGCTTATAGGCTACTTCCAAATAATCAGTTTTGTTTTGCAGTATTATTGAAATATGCTTCCATGTAGCTTAATCATTATATTTTGCTGTGGAGGTGGGGAACTAGAGAGGATCTGGAGGGGGAAAAAGATGATTAATTATATGTAGCTGTAGCTGGCGAAATAATTGCCTGCAGCCCTGACCCAAGGTGGAAGTCAATGTGGGTGTAAGATGGATTCTGCAGATTGACAGACCATAAAGCATAGCTGCAGTTTTTTGACTCTCTATATTTGGCAACTGTAAGGAAAAGCAGCAGTCCAAGAGACAAAAGGGTGGGATATACTTTATAAACAAATGGAAGACAGGCTGGACATAAGTTTCCTCTATGTCCTTCTGTAATATATTTCATACAGTCACACAGGTAGACTCTGAAACCAAGGCTACAATACACACCATACTTTTAAAAAACTCTGGGAGTTCTTATTTGAACTCTGGGAGTTCTTGTTTGAAGTGTAGTTTGTTAAGGGTCCTGGAAGTTGTAACTGGTGGTGCTTTAAATACATGGTGTGTACTCAACACTTATTACCCACTAGTGCTTGAAGGCTATGATGGGTTGAATGTCGGCCACTGAACTGAAGTGGAATCTTAAAAAGACAGAAGTGTTGTTATGTCTGGGACTTGCAGAGATGGCCTGGTCCTGGATAGGGTTGTACTTCTCTGGAAGTAGCAGATACGCAGCTTGGAGGGTGCTCCTGGATTCAGCACTAGAGACTCAGGTGAACAGTTGCTAGCAGCGCCTTTTTCCAGCTATGGCTTGTTTGCCAGTTATGGCCCCTTTTGGACAGGAATAACTTGGCCACTCTACCCCTCCATGCTCCTGTAACCTCCAGACTGGATTATTGCAATGCACTCTACATGGGGCTGCCCTTGAAGATGACTTTAGGGTTCTTTATGGTGCTCACATTAGTGTTTCAACTACCCAGGCTCACAATATTTATTTATTACTTGAAGGTCTGCTTCCTTTCTTACAGACCCTTGCAAGTGTTGAGATTGGCAGAGAGGGCTCTTTTGGTTGTTCCACTGCCCTCAGGGGATGGAGTGCATACCCTGTGGAAGACCCCCAAATTGTGGAACTCCCTCCTCACAGAGGTGCATCTGGCAACTTCATTATGCTGCTATTGGCAAATGCTGAAGACATATCTCTGTACCATGGCTTTTGACATTGGGTATATATAGCTTTAGGATCCACCCTAAATTGTTTTAAACAGTTTTAACATTGCTTTAATTGTTGTGAACCACTCTGGGACCTTGGGGTGAAGGGCGGGGGTGGCAATGACAACAACAACAACAACGAGAATTCACTAAAGACTGACTTGTTATCTAGAATATACAGTGGTACCTCGGGTTAAGTACTTAATTCGTTCCGGAGGTCCGTTCTTAACCAGAAACTGTTCTTAACCTGAAGCACCACTTTAGCTAATGGGGCCTTCCGCTGCTGCCGCGCCACTGGAGCATGATTTCTGTTCTCATCCTGAAGCAAAGTTCTTAACCTGAAGCACTATTTCTGGTTTAGTGGAGTCTGTAACCTGAAGCGTATGTAACCTGAAGCGTATGTAACCCTTGGTACCACTGTAAAGGTTCATAAGAGAATAGCAGCAAGAGTAATATGCGAAAGGTACTTGTCTGTTTTAAGGGACGCGGGTGGCGCTGTGGGTTAAACCACAGAGCCTACGACTTGCTGATCAGAAGGTTGGCGGTTCAAATGGCCACGACGGGGTGAGCTCCCGTTGCTCAGTCCCTGCTCCTGCCAACCTAGCAGTTCGAATGCATGTCAAAGTGCAAGTAGATAAATAGGTACTGCTCCAGCAGGAAAGTAAACATTGTTTCTGTGTGCTGCTCTGGTTCACCAGAAGCGGCTTAGTCATGCTGGCCGCATGACCTGGAAGCTGTACACCGGCTCCCTCAGCCAATAAAGCGAGATGAGCGCCGCAACCCCAGAGTCGGCCACAACTGGACCTAATGGTCAGGGGTCCCTTTACCTTTACCTTTACCTTTACTTGCCTGTTTTACTAACGTGAGGACAAGGTGTGTTGGGGTGGGGGTGTCTTCCTGGACAAGACAATAGTCCTAAGCCACTTGGATCTAAGAAATGTTCCTCCTTGACCTTAGATTTGCAGTCAAAGGTCAAACCTATCCACCAGGACTGTCTTTGCATTTATTTGTATCCTCCACTTTGAACATATGGAGCTGGTTTTTACTGTGTCACACCGCTGAGCAGTATAATCTCATATCCTGTTTGAATCTCTAGGGCCTGGGGTTGAGTGCTTTCTTTGCCCTGCTACACAAAATTCTTGTTAAAGGAGATGCCAGTGGACGAACCTGCATACTTTTGCATGTGATGCATGATCTGCGCTACTGGGCTTTGTGCATTTTCACAGTAATGGGGGCTTCCAGAAAGGTGTTTATCATGAGATCAGTGCACTTCATATATGCAGGTTTTTGCAGCCTCTGCGCAACAGCATTGGCATCAAAATGCCAGGCTGCATTTATATATCAACAAGTTGCCATTCACCTGTTTGTGGTATCTCAGTGATCCACTTGCAAATTAAGCCCCTGTCTGGAAGCACCCACTGTATTGTTATTAAACCTCCAATTTATGTTTGTTAGTCTTCTGCCTCAAATATTCCACCCTTACAGTAATATTTTCTCCAGCTTGTGCTGCAGTCTGCCAAGCGTGTCTGCTCAGCGGTGCTATCAAGCAATCTCCTCTACTGTAATAACATTGTTGCTCTTAATTGGAATAGTATGGTGTTTGACTCCAGTAATAATGAAATCTGCTGTCATGTTTTTTCCCAGTTAGAAAGAAGCCTGTTGCAAAGAAAAGGGAGCAGCCCTTGGCTAAAAAAAACCCACAAAGGGAAATCAATGAATGACTCAACATTGCTCAGCACAGCTCAGGAGCACACTGATTGTCAATATCTTTAGCGCAGGCAGAAAAAGGTGGGGAATAGCACAGGCAAGTAACAAGGAGGCTAAGCAAAATTGGCACTTGGCAGTGAAAAAGGTAGGAGGGTGAACTATAGACAGGAGTGCCAACTTGGCCCGGTGACTGTGGGTGCCTGGGGCCTTGGGTGTCATGCAGTGTGTAAAGCCCTGGCACCGAAAATTGTGCCCGGCCCCTTCATGGGGAATTTTGTGGGTGCTTGGGCACCTAGTGCCCCATGGAGTTGGCACCTATGACTACAGAGAGAGAAAGTAGGGTGAGCAAGGATTTTTGTTGTTGTTGTATTTAGTTGTTTAGTCGTGTCCGACTCTTCGTGACCCCATGGACCAGAGCACGCCAGGCACTCCTGTCTTCCACTGCCTCCCACAGTTTGGTCAAACTCATGCTGGTAGCTTCGAGAACACTATCCAACCATCTCGTCCTCTGTTGTCCCCTTCTCCTTGTGCCTTCAATCTTTCCCAACATCAGGGTCTTTTCCAGGGAGTCTTCTCTTCTCATGAGGTGGCCAAAGTATTGGAGCCTCAGCTTCAGGATCTGTCCTTCCAGTGAGCACTCAGGGCTGATTTCCTTCAGAATGGATAGGTTTGATCTTCTTGCAGTCCATGGGACTCTCAAGAGTCTCCTCCAGCACCATAATTCAAAAGCATCAATTCTTTGGCGATCAGCCTTCTTTATGGTCCAGCTCTGACTTCCATACATCACTACTGGGAAAACCATAGCTTTAACTATACAGACCTTTGTTGGCAAGGTGATGTCTCTGCTTTTTAAGATGCTGTCTAGGTTTGTCATTGCTTTTCTCCCAAGAAGCAGGCGTCTTTTAATTTCGTGGCTGCTGTCACCATCTGCAGTGATCATGGAGCCCAAGAAAGTAAAATCTCTCACTGCCTCCATTTCTTCCCCTTCTATTTGCCAGGAGGTGATGGGACCAGTGGCCATGATCTTCGTTTTTTTGATGTTGAGCTTCAAACCATATTTTGCGCTCATGAGCAAGGATAAAAGGTCCCAAATCTGTCATTTCTATAACAAGAGGGAGAGAAAGGAATCTTCCCAAAGCCTCATTAAAGAAACAAAATCAATTGCAGATAACCATTTGGTTTTTTATTCAAATATCTCCATTTACAGGTTTTGTCATTTCTAAAGAGAAATCAGTTTATTTGGGGGGCAGTACAGTCATACCTTGGAAGTCAAATGGAATCTGTTCCAGAAGCCTGTTTGACTTCCAAAATGTTTGGAAGCTCCTGCAGCCAATTGGAACCCGCTGAAGCCCTGTTCAATGTTTGGCTTCCAAAAATAGTTTGCAAACCAGAACAGTCACAGTTTGCGGCATTTGGGAACCAAAACGTTTAAGAACTAAGCTGTTAAAAAACCAAGGTACGACTGTATTTAGTAACCCAGTAGTAAAGTAATTCAGCTTTCTGAAATTAAAAAGAAGCAGTGCTCTTCAACATGTTCTCCCCCCCAAAAAAGGGTAATATACTACTTTATTGCTTTATTCAGGCAAGCATTATTATTCCTTACAAAAGATTGTGCTCCAAGTAAACCAGAGAAGATGCCAGAGAATTTATTACATTTGGGAAGTCATAGCCTTTATTGGACTCTTTAAACACCTGTAGCAACTATGTGTAAGGTGGGCAATTATTCACATTCAGAAGCCCCAGGAAGCAGCTAGTTACTTAAAGCAAGAATAAAAGGACTGACTTTACACTTAAATAATTTGTTTTGATACCTGCTGGTTCTTTTCTTGGTGGAAATAATTAGAATAGGCAGGTGCTAATGCTACCTTTACTGTTCTCTTTAGGAATGGGAAATATGCCTTACTACAATGAAGCAAGTTTATTCAAGTTAATCAGAATGAAAACGCATGTGCTGATCCCCTCTTGACTGTAGAATTAGAGTAATGGGGGATGGTGGTTTTGTTATCTAAGGATTCAGTGCTAATAGATTTTGCAATACTTAACATGCAGTTTTTATTCATAGGGCACAAAGATTTCATGACATAGTGCTCCAGGGTTTGCACATGGGAGAAATCTTCTAATCTCTCTTTCCATGTTTGGAAAACTAGGGACAGCTCTCTCTGTCATTCATTCATTTGTTTTCTACATGGTTTGCAACCATAATATAATAAGAATAAGAATTTATTATTTATACCCCGCCCATTTGGCTGGGTTTCCCCAACCACTCTGGGCTGCTTCCAGCAGAATATTAAAAACACAATAAAATGTCAAACATTCAAACTTCCATAAACAGGACTGCCTTCGGGTGTCTTCTAAAAGTCATATATTGTTTATTTCCTTGACATCTGATGGGAGGGCATTCCACAGGGTGCGCCACTACCGAGAAGGCCCTCTGCCTGGTTCCCTGTAAACTCACTTCTTGCAGGACCTCAGTGTCTGGGCTGAACGATGGGAGTGGAGACGCTCCTTCAGATATACTGGACCGAGGCCATTTAGGGCTTTAAAGGTCAGCACCAACATCTTGAATTGTGCTCAGAAATGTACTGGGGGCCAATGTAGGTCTTTCAGGACCTGTGACATATGGTCTCAATGAAACAAATACATACTTAAAATACCCACTAACAATTCCATCATAGCGTTAAAACATCCTCAATTAAAATATACAATAAAACAATCCATTCAAAAAGCGTAATGTTTTTAATCTATGTAAGCCTAAAGCATACATCTGTACTGCATCCACTGTGCAAAGTGATAAACAAAGTTATTCCTGGGGACTTTGATACGCCTAAAAGATCCCCTTGTAGCTTTGCTATAAGGAAGCTGCAGTACCAGGAGCGTTCATATTCTTCTAAAAACTGTAAATGTGAGTTCTCTCTGCTTTATTCTGTATGCTGAAGCTTGTGTGTTGTGATATGCTCATCTGAAGGACAAGGATGTTAGACCTCTAGTAAAATTATCTTCCTATCTTCGTCCCGGCTGGGCCATTTGAGAAGAGATTTACTGTGGCTTTCAGTGACAGGAGGTGCATTTATAATTGCGATCACCAGCCAGATTGCTTCAGCCAAGGTTGAAATACATTTACATTTTGTAACCATTATCTGTAATCTGTTGTTATTGGCTTTAATGAAGGACATGTGCGGCGTGTCAGAACGTTACATGCAAAGGATGATTAGAAGACCTTTTTGCAGTGTAAGCCGCAACACAGTATATCAGTCTCATTCGTCTGAGGGACACATTCATATTTTGAACTAATACTTCTGCTAGAGTATCTGTGCTGCTTCTTTAACCACGTCCCGGTTTTCTTTTTCTTTTTTTTAAAAAAGGAACCCATTGGCAGTATTGATGGTAGTGCATTCATTGCTACCGCTATCCTTACGGTAGTGTCTCATGCTATAGGGTACCACATCAGTTGTAAAGGTATCAAGCAAGGCCTAGTAGAGCATAAAGGTAAAGGACCCCGACAGTTAAGTCCAGTCGTGAATGACTCTGGGGTTGCAACACTCATCTCGCTTTACTGGCTGAGGGAGCTGACGTTTGTCTGCAGACAGTTTTTCTGGGTCATGTGGCCAGCATGACTAAGCCACTTCTGGCAAAACCAGAGCAGTGCACGGAAACACCATTTACCTTCCCGCCAGGGCGGTACCTATTTATCTACTTGCACTTTGACATGCTTTCGAACAGCTAGGTTGGCAGGATTAGTTGTAGTTTCTGGGTCACCTTCAAAGGTAGCCCCAGGTAGAGCGCATTGCAGTAGTCCAAGCGGGAGATAACTAGAGCATGCATCACTCTGGTGAGACAGTCCGTGGGCAGGTAGGGTCTCAGCCTGTGTACCAGATGGAGCTGGTAGACAGCTGCCCCGGACACAGAATTGACCTGCGCCTCCATGGACTCCCAGGCTGCGCACCTGGTCCTTCAGGGGCACAGTTACCCCATTCTGGACCAGGGAGTCCTCCACGCCTGCCTGCCTCCTGTCCCCCCAAAACAGTACTTCTGTCTTGTCAGGATTCAACCTCAAACTGTTTAGCTGCCATCCATCCACCAACCCTCTCCAGGCCATTTCCAGTATTATTTAAGAACTTACGTATTCATCTGCTTCTTTGTTTCATGCTGTTGGTGTGCACTTAAATGCTGAATGGCTTGGTTGTCAATGGCTGCAGTGATGAAAATCAGCCGCTGATTCTCATCATTGCAACCTCACTGCAATATTTAATGTATTCGCAGATAGCATTGTGTGATATACAGCTTACTTCAGTTTCCTTGTTCTGTGAAATAACAACTTTTTAAGAGGAAGCCAAGGTGATACACAATGCTTGTTTTGATAATGCAGTATCAAACCACAAATAGGAATGTAGCACTCCTTAATACAGGAGAGCCTTTCTCTTTCAGTGAAAGTAGAAGCCTCGTGGTTTAGACCTTACTTTATTGTCTCACTTAGCAATGCTCCAAAACACAGTGCTCCAAAACTTTTCTGGTCCTTTTTTCTTCCAGTTAGGGCTTCAACAGCACCTGTTTCTTATGGAAAGATGGCAACTTAATTGGTTGCTGGGACTATTTAGTTAAGCTAGTTAAGCTTAATCACCTAGTTAAGCTTCTCGTCAGAAGTCCACATTTCTTTGGCAATAGAACTTTTGACTTAGATTTCCAGGCTGATCTGTGCTTGTAGCATTCTCTGCCCCTGCTTACCCCCGCCCCGAAACTCTGCTTGACCTGCTTTCCTACAAGTTGCTTGTCTCAGAAAAAAACCCACACTATATCTAACAGCCTGCTTGCATTTTTCACTTCTATCTAAAACAATTAACGTCATATAGGAAATCAGGGTTATGTAGGACTTGTATTTGAATTCTAGTGCCGTAAATGAACAGTTTGGATTAGTGATATGCATCTCCCCGGTTCGATGTGGAAAGGACCGGACTCAAATGAGATCATTTAGGCAATTTGAATCATGCCTGAATTCATTTCATTTAGGTCTGGCTCCATTCCAAGCGAACAGCTCATCATGTTCCCAATGATGTCACCAGACGCATGATGGGGATTAGAAAACTTGCTATCCCTCCTTTCCCAAGCTTAATTACTGCAGCTGATATACTGCGAAGTCTAGCGCTCTGCTTTCACTTGGTCAACAGAGGAGTGCATTCTCCTTAATACGTTTCAGACTCAGGCCATGGATTTGAGGAAACTTTGTTGGGAAGGCAGCACACTTTTCTGGTGTGAATTTGAATGCGGCTGCCCATTCCCCAAGCCCTGACACATGCACCCAGTGCACTTCACCATTGAGGGAGGATTTGAACTCAAGACCTACAGTTTGAAGTCCAACATTGCATAATGTTGTATGATGTAATAGCTACAAATCCTTCCAGCTGACTAAACAGCAAGTATAACACTCTTGTGTTCGTTTATCAGGAGCAGGACTGTCATAATGATGAAATGGTGTAAAGGAAAAACCACACATTGCAGCCCCATCTCCATCTTTCAAAAAGCCATGCACATTTGGTATCTGCATGATATACATCATTAAATACATGGTGTAGGGTTACGAAGACATAATGAAAATAAGTGAGACAAATGTGTGTGATTAACGAAACTGACTTTCTTCTGGCTCGGCACAATAAACACATAACACAATTTTTTATTCTTTTTTTAAAAAAAGAATTATGTGTCAAGATACACTGTAGATATCTTGAACCTCTTGAACTGTTTTGTTTGTAACATTTATATACAGTCGTACCTTGGTTTTCGAACAGCTTGGTTCTCAAACGTTTTGGCTCCCGAACGTCACAAACCCGGAAGTGGCTGTTCCGGTTTGTGAACGATTTTTGGAAGCTGAATGTCCGACGGGGCTTCCGGGGCTTCCGATTGGTTGTAGGAGCTACCTGCAGCCAATCAGAAGTCGCGCTTGGGTTTCCAAACATTTTGGAAGTCGAATGGACTTTCAGAACAGATTCCGTTCGACTTCCAAGGTACGACTGTACTGCCTTTTATCCAGGATTTCAAGGCAGGGTACAAAAAGGCAACAAGTGAAGCAGTAACAAAGACATTCAAAATAACCAGCAGATAAAACACAATAAGGTTATGAAATACTTCTCAAAATGTTTTGAATTGCCTTCACACATTGCATTAGTTATACTATGGAATTTGTTAGCACAAGACGTAGTGATAGCCATCAACAGTGCAGAACCAGAGATACTCGACACATGATTATAATTCAGTTGCAATGTCAAATCCCAGTTCCGTTGCCCTGGAACTCAGGGTATGCAGAAGTTGGCCCCTCCTATAAAACAAAAGGGGGGAAACGCCAACTCTTAATGCTTAAATACCATTGCTGTTCACATTCCTGAATAAGTCCATTAAAAATATGCAAAAGAAATGAATAGGAATTCTCAAGTGCTTATTTTCTCTCTCTTATAAAATAGGATTTTAAGAACAATATTTACTCTGAAGTTCTTATTAATTAAAAAAACCCAGGTACAAGAATGTTTGGAACCATTATAGCGTAGGTAGTACATTGTGGGTGTTAAGGGAAATAGTTAATGAACCTATTGTTACTGCTGGCAATTATGAAATGTCATGGAAACCATGGTGCTCAAAGGCCAAGTAACAGCATTGCTTGGATTCAACATGAGTCCTCAGGGGAGAATAGCAATTGTCTTGCTAAGTTTCACTTGCCTTTAAATAAACTAATTAGAATCTGTATGCATGCACTGGACAAGGAAATGAGTTCTAGCAGACATCCCACTAAGACATGATTTTCAGCAGGGTCCCCCAACTTCCCAAAGGAGCTTTTTAGGGGTTTGGGGGCTGCAATGTGGGTGATAGGACTGGAAAAGAAAGCCCACTTCTGTGAAGTTACAATGGTTCATGGTTTGGGGGGTGCAAGAAGCTATGCTATGACATATTTTAGAGGCAATGCTGTCTATGACAGCACCAGCCCATTAAAAACCAAGAATGGACTCCCCCCACCCCCATTTATCTTCTGTAAACTATTGCCCTTTAACACAAGCCTGGTACATATATGAAATTCTGGATGTGTGTATATGAACATACAACATGTGTGCTGGCAGTGTACATGTGAGTCCAGATGCACACATCGTAATGTGTGGTTGCAGTAGTTTCGGCTGGGAATGTATATTTGAAGAAAGTGATGTTGGGATATCTCAACTTAGGTGTGCATTCCAGTGTTTTTTCATGTGCAGATTATTTTAATTCACCTGCTGATTATTATTTTTCCTAACAGAAAATACATTTGAATGAATAGTTCAGGGTAATTTGAAGACAGCAATTTCCACTTTGGAAATGTAACTTGGCTTGTTACCTTGGCATCCTTAAGTGCCCTGCATAACTTTTATCCTGGCTAGAAGAAGCAGACTGTATTAAGCAATATAGTAAGAATTGTAGAACAAATCATATAAAATAAGAAAAGCCATGCACATTTGCACAATTTATGTAGGCTGTGCATTCAAGTCTTCCTTGCTGCAGAATTTAGTTTACCCTAGTGCAAAATTCCTGCTCCCCAAGGGATAGAACTCTTCAATGTCATCAGTAAAACAAGTAAAAGGAATTAGTGTTCTGGACTCATAGATGTTTTCTATATTGGTATTCTCTGTGTTGCTGTTACCTATTTGAGAAAGAAATGTAGAATTCTCTTTCCAATAAAAACCTGTCAGAAAGTTTAAAGTGGATACAAGTGCTATGTGCAAAAGTCTAGAAATGGGCAAACTTTCAAAGATTGTTGTCGAAATTCATCAGGTTTCTCTCCCAGCCTTCACCCCCACAAACTGGAAGAACCTGGATATGTTTTGTGAGCCAATTGAAGGGAAAATGCTCCTGCTTGCAAACCCTTCCCTATCAACTCCCACAATTAGTCTTTTGCAGTCACTTACCTGACAAATGCTGCCAAGCAGGTGTGCAGGGAGAAGAAAGGAATATGGTTTGCCCTTTCCTCTCTCCTTCTCAGTGTCCCTGATCCATAAGGGGTGGCACTGCACCCTGATGGGCTGCAAAACCTGGCGATCATGGGAGAAGTAATTTCAAGGCTGCTGTCTTTGGCATGGTCCACCAGGTGTGGCATCCTGGCGTGCTGTTTATGTATCCTATCAAGCAGGGGAGCAGTTGGCGCTGTGGTCTAAACCACGGAGCCTCTTGGGCTTGCCAATCAGAACATCGGCAGTTCAAATCCGCACGATGGGGTGAGCTGCTGTTGCTCTGTCCCAGATCCTGCCAACCTAGCAGTTTGAAAGCACACCAGTGTAAGTAGATAAATAGATACTGCTGTGGCGGGAAGGTAAACTGTGTTTCCATGCGCTCTGGCTTTCGTCACGGTCTTCCGTTGTGCCAGAAGTGGTTTAGTCATGCTGGTCACATGACCTGGAAAGCTGTCTGCGGACAAACGCTGGCTCCCTCAGCCTGAAAGCGAGATGAGGGCCGCAACCCCATAGTCGCCTTTGACTGGACTTAACCGTCCAGGGGTCCTTTACCTTTACCTTTACCTTTTTACCTATCAAGTGAGGAAGGAGGAGTAGTAAAACACCCACTTTCTCTGTGCCCCGATGTTATGGCTCTGTTCAGGGGGTTGGCAGGGGTTGGCCAATTAGAATACAGATTCTAATTCTGTTTCACATGTCTCTGCCAGGGACTTGGCAGAGACATGTGAAATAGAAGGTAGAAAATTTTCTTTGGCTCATATTTTGATCCAAGCTGAATATTGAGTTATTATTTGCATTTATTAGTCACTAACTTTGATCTCAACCCTAACTCAAGAGAACGTCATTCGTAGTAAAGTCCTGCTCCTTATCTTTCTGCTCAAAGCTGCTGTCACAGTACCCTCACATAATTGAAACAAAATCCTCTGCAATTCAGACCAATTTCTTGCATTAGACCAGGGTGGTATTTTTAATTTCCACGTCATCAAAATAGTACTTCTGAATGTACTTGGGTTTTTATGATAATTCCCTACCCTCACAAATGCAACTCTTATCACTCTTACTATTTTTCAGAAGAAGAATAATGTTTCATTGAAATGTTCTGGCTAGCTTTATTTTAAGCATAAAATGTTCAACCATCTGCTTTTAAGGCTAAGGGTATATAGGCAAGAGAGATGCTTGCCACCCAAAACATGTCGCTTATATTTCCATGGGCCTTGGTTACTATTTTCTTTGCCCAGATTTTTCAAAAAGCAAGAGACCAAGGGCATGGTTCTTTGTGTTCTTCATGTCTGCTTCCTAACAAAACTAACCTGAGTGGATCATCTATAGATGGAGCAGGAGAATATTTTTTTAGAGTTAATGTTCCCTGAAATATTAGGGGAAAAAAGCTTCAGTGGGTGGGGCAATCCAGTCCCTTTTGTGCCGTGAGTTATCTTCTGGCCTTTCAGTGTGTGAGAGCATTCTGAAGGCAATTAATAATGCCTAGCATCTTCAGTCTCAAGAGGAAAAGGGGGGGGGACCCTTTGTTTTCTTTGGTGGCACACTAGCTTTTCAGCTGATGTTTCTTATTTCATTCTTTCAGCACACTCAACATAGAAGACATTAGAATACAGCGCCATGAGGACAAACATGTTGACAAACAAGTGATTTGTTTCCCATGAAAACAAGCTGCTGTTCTGACCCTTGGTGAAAATTTGGACCCATCACGGTAAGAGTTTAATGTTTAACCATTTGTTAATGTGAGCAGTGGGGACGCGGGTGACGCTGTGGGTAAAACCTCAGCGCCTAGGACTTGCCGATTGCATGGTCGGCGGTTCGAATCCCTGCGGCGGGGTGCGCTCCCGTCATTCGGTCCCAGCGCCTGCCAACCTAGCAGTTCGAAAGCACCCCCGGGTGCAAGTAGATAAATAGGGACCGCTTACCAGCGGGAAGGTAAACGGCGTTCTGTGTGCTGCGCTGGCTCGCCAGATGCAGCTTGTCACGCTGGCCACGTGACCTGGAAGTGTCTGCGGACAGCGCTGGCTCCCGGCCTATAGAATGAGATGAGTGCACAACCCTAGAGTCTGTCAAGACTGGCCCGTACGGGCAGGGGTACCTTTACCTTTAATGTGAGCAGTACAAGTGGTGCAATGCTAGAAGTCATCACACGGTGTGAACTTTTAAAACGACTGCTGTGACCTTGTCAGACAAAACTGTAAATGAAACTGATCCATCTTAGGACTGGTAAACATGATATATCATTCTTTTAATTACATATAAAACTGGATGTGTGAACTTTCTTCTTTAGAAAAAATATTGTATTTGGAACAGTATGGATGGCAGGAAAGTTTTGATCCATGCTTTTGGATCTTTCTTGGCTGTTCCCCAATTGCATGTCGTCATTTTATACTGTCATTGAATGATGATCATGCAGATGTAATTTGCCCTTTAATCAGATTCTTTCTTTTTTTTTACTGTTCTAGAGACATTGAATCAGCACCAATAGAAATGAGATGGAAAGTTTTAAAAAGCCTCTTGAAAAAATGTTACCATTATGAATAAATGGTATCTCAGATGTTTCCATGTAGCCTTGATGGTAGAAGCATGTATCTCCAGAGTTCAGATTTTGGTCAGCTTTCTACTTAGTATAAAAGCAAATACTATTTGTGTAGCCCATCCAAAATCATGGTCTTAATTAAACGAATGACAGGAGAATATTATGTATTAAATTTCATGGGTGACTCATTTTTCCCCATAACTTTTTTATATCAATAACACTAACTTTTTATTCTTGTTAACTTTTAATTTTGGAATGAATCACAAATATGATTCATAAGTGTAAACCATTTGCCTGACCACTGGCAGTAGGAAGGGCCAGATTTTGGGTTCTATTGGTGGTCACAAGGGAGCTGTTTCCCCGTTCACAAGCCCAAACTGCAGTTTTAGAACGATGCACTTTTGTGGTAAAGGGGTCCTTCTTGCAGGAATTAGGGTTCAACTGTCTTTTTCACTTTACCATGGTGGGTGGGAGGCTTGACACTGGTGAGTGAAGCGAGCTTGAGATGTCTTCTGAACCAGAAAGCTATAGAAGAGGTGGGATGAACACTGCCCCCTCCTCAGACTTCAAAGCTCACCCAAAGCCTGGAATTCATTTTGGCTTTGTGCCCGCTGGACACAATTGCAGAGTCTTCCACATTTTGTATCACGGGATGTAAACTCATCAAAACATCTTTCAGGCAGAGCAGGCTTGAAGCACTTTCCTCTCCAGCTTTGAACTGGAGGAGGAGACTAGAAGCATATGGGCTTGCCTCTAAGCTTGACGGGTGCTCTGTGCAGCTGATCAGAAACTGAGGCTGTGCAAGCCAAAGCTCCTTCTCCTGCCTTCAGCTCTGAAGTGGGAGCAGAATCCTTCTCCATGGCTCCAAGCCTTATCCAGAGCAGGAGATTTCCCCCTGATCTCATGCTGCACTTCAGAGATACCATATTTTTCGCTCTATAGGACACACCGGACGATAAGGCGCACCTAGCTTGGGGGGGAGGAAACAAGAAGAAGAAAATTCTGAACCCCGAAGCCAGAACAGCAAGAGGGATCTGGCTTCTGGGATAGCCTCTTGCAGTTCTGGCTTCGGGGACAACCTTTGAAGCCTCTGCAGGGCAGCAGGGTGCCTTCACCCCGCTGCCCTGTGGAGTCTTTGCGCAGCCATCCCCAAGCTTGAACAGCAAGACTGAGCACTGCGCAGCGCTCTGTCTCCCTGTTCTGGCTTTGGGCTTAGCCACGCAGCCTGCATTCGCTCCATAAGACGCACACACATTTTCCCTTACTTTTTAGAAGGGAAAAAGTGTGTCTTATAATACGGTAATAACAGGGGGCCAGAGTATGGGGTCTGTGTGTGCCTTGGTGACAACTATTTTTGTTTGGTCAGCTTGCGACGACAACACTCTCATTCTAGGGCTACACTCGGGCTACTGTTTTGTGCCCTGGTAGCTCTACTGCAGATCAGATGAACCTAGAATATGCATCAGTTTTGGGGTGCTCTTCCATTCATTCAGTTAACGTGCATAGGTAAAGGTAATGGTAAAGGACCCCTGAGCAGTTAGGTCCAGTCAAAGGTGACTATGGGGTTGCGGCGCTCATCTCGCTTTTCAGGCCGAAGGAGCTGGCGTTTGTCCACAGACAGCTTTCCGGGTCACATGGCCAGCATGACTAAACTGCTTCTGTCACAACGGGACACCATAATGGAAACCAGAGTGCACGGAAATGCCATTTACTTTCCCACCATAGCGGTACCAATTTATCTACTTGCACGGATGTGCTTTCAAACTGCTAGGTTGGCAGGAGCTGGGACAGAGCAACGGGCACTCACCCCGCCGCGGGGATTCGAATTGCCAACCTTCTGATATGCAAGCCCAAGAGGCTCAGTGGTTTAGATCACAGCGCCACCTGTATCCCTTTACCTTTACCTAACATGCATATGACAGTGGGGTTGGCATGATGACAGACATGTTTCATTCCTTTGCATGTCTGTAACATGAATATGCCTATATGAGCTTATATAGGCACAGGGATTGCTCCATGCATTGAGAGTTCGCTGTGGAAGGTTTGTGTACATGTTTGTGTGTCTGCATGAGATTGCTTGCAAAGTAGTGAGAATCCGCCACCCTGAAAATCAATAAAAAGAATTGGCAAGCAAAGAGAATCTGTCACCCTCATTACGTTGCCCAGAGGAGCATCAATAACATCCAAACAGAACGACAGTCTTTCTACCTTAAAGGCTCTGGGGGGCCAGTTCTCCACAATTGGGCATTTAGTGAGGTGTTGAGCAAAAGGGACACATGCCAGAGTGCTGACAGCCTTTCTGAAGTCCATGCAGAATGGAAATAAATGGCAGCTTCTGAACCGGCAGTGCCTCAGTTGTCTGAACAGAAAAACTCTTGGCTTTCTTAGCCATTCTTTTCGCTAGGCCTACCTTCTCCTGTTGCTAGGCGACAGCTCACAGTGGCTGTTATTTCTTGAAGGCTTACATAACTGTATGGGAGTGAATTACTATGCTAGATAAAGTGTTCCAGCTCCTGTGAAGATACCAGTCCCCTCTGCAACTTGGTGTTTTGTTTTTTAAAAAAAATTTGCTCTCTTCTTTGCCCATGCTGATCCGTTGTGTGTCCATAGACCTCTAAACAGATTGTAATCTATCTACAGGTAAAAGTTTTCTACACCACCTATTGGTTTGTCCCCACTTTTCCTGAAAGTTTGACCATCAATCTCTGTTTTCGGGTTACATTCTTAACTAAAATCTGTTTGGGAAATGTTACAAATTGGACTAACAAGGCTCTTCCATCATAAACTTGCAATGAGCTTGTAACTTGTGAGAAGAAACTTCTGTATATGTATATTGAAGGTTGTGGTTGTTGTTTTTCCTGTGATGGAAAAGTCTGCTTAAAATGCTGAACTGAACTGAATTTATGGCCATTGATATAATATCCATAATTAGGCCTTTAATTCCCCAACCCCTGCACATTTTTCCTGAGCTGGCATCTAGTTGCTTTCTCATCAACCCTTTATTTTCAATGCCCCCCCATGTTTCTTCTGTACCATCTAACAACTCATTATATTTTTCAAACCCAAGAAAAGGGCAATCACGGTAGCGCCATAGCTTCCTTGTAATGTTGAAATACAAGTACTGAAAATTTGTTGTTGTTGTTATAGTCATTAACACTGATATTTTGCAAAGCTCTGGGAAACTCATGCAACTTCTTCTCTGCTTCTCCCAAGTTGTATTTAACTTGGGTGGAGCCACTGGACTTAGAAGACAGATAAAGGTTGTGTACTGGATTTCCCCTTCTCAGCCTTGGAAAGCAACACACATGAGTTGCGTGACTCCATCAAAGTCAGAGAAAGCTTGGGATAAGGGGAGAAGGAATCTGTTTCTCTTGTTCAGAGTCCTACACATCTTTTGCAAAATATAGTCCTCTCTAGCTTCTGAAACTCTAATGAGTTGAACAAACAAAATAAAAAGCCTCCATCGATTACATTTCATTATAAAAGATATTTGCAATGGGTGGAGACCTTTCCTCCTTTCCCTACATTTCCAATTTCCCCCTTTCAACTTGCATAGACAGGCATTGCTGGTCTTGAGATTAAGCAAAATATATTAAATGCAGTCTTATCTGTTGGAAAATTCCTTTTCTTATGAAGTCCTCATGAACATTTGCCTGCTTTTTAGAATGAATGTCTCACAATAAACACATATAGTATGTGAAATACACAAATTTGCAACCAATTCCCCCTAACATAATGCATGTTTGTATGCTGTTTTCACTAAAATGTATGTTTTTATGCAGACATTACCAAGTATTTGCAGTTTTGTGCAGGTTATTTGGTTGTAGAGCGGCATTGCAAAATTGAGATAAGTGCAATTTTCAAAAGACAAGTGCAGTTTGGTTCACATATTGTCTCAGGAAGTGTGAGTTGAGTAGATTTGCATTTAAATGCAATCTGAATCAAATTCTCTGCCTCAAACACATCCCAATTCCTGCTCCCAAACCACCACTGTAATTTTGCTTGCAGCTGAGAATTGAAGAAGGATGTCTTGGCAAAGCTAAGGAGTCCAAATGTGGAAGGAGCCCAAAATCCTCTTATTTCCTCCATCCCTTCTTAGTTCTCTTAAGTAATTTAGAATGTTTGAATGGAAAGCATTGGATTTTGCGACTTTTATTTGGAGTTTAGTACAAATATTGGGGATAAAACAGGGTGGGCACTTTTGGGTTCGGTAGATGAATGATTGTGGGTAGAGGTCAGCTGGGTACCGTATTTTTTGCTCTATAAGACACATCAGACTATAAGGCGCACCTAGTTTTTGGAGGAGGAGAACAAGGGGGGAAAAATCTGAATCCCAGAAGCCAGAACATCAAGAGGGATTGCTGTGCAGCGAAAGCAATGATCCCTCTTGCTGTTCTGGCTTCTGGGATAGCTGTGCAGCCTGCATTCGCTCCATAAGATGCACACACATTTCCCCTTACTTTTTAGGAGGGAAAAAGTGTGTCTTATAGAGCAAAAAATACGGTAATTGTTTTGTGAGCAAGGGACTCACCAAACCTGGCAGTAGCTGACAGAGATCACCTAAAATGAAATCATAAATGTTTCCCATTACAACTGTTATATTGTTTTCCTAGCTATACGATCAGATAAAGGCTTTAGATTTTGCAAGCTGGGATGGTTTCAAGCTACATCCATAGACGGTGTGAGAAGGCAGTTCACCTGTGTCCATGGAGTTGTATTAGGGAGAGATTTTGCTGCCTGGACTGATGGAGATCAATGCCTAGTTTGCAGCCATCATTTTGTGCATCATTGCCGCTGATAGAGATGCAACCTCTGGGGTTTGGCTGCCCGTTTACGACAAGGTGACTGATGCCTTTCATGTTTGTCTTGTAAAAAAAAGCACATATTTCTGCTGAAGAAAAGGACACAAGCACTGTGCAAATACTCCACAATTCACATGCACTATTGACTGTTAGTAATGTAGTGAGCAAAGATTGACCTCGATGAGATTCATTGCTCCATAAACAGAAGATGTCAAATTAGGACAATAGCCTTGAATTTACAGCTCCTGACATAGCTGCTGAGGCCTTGAGATATCACTAAAATTTAAGGCAACTTCCTGAGTTTTATTCGTTTAGGAGGATGGTTTCAACACAGTTTTCTTTAAACCTCCCTTTGTAGAAGTTTTAAGTCAAGCTTTGCAGCTAATTTTGTTACAGGTTTTGTAGATCATCTGTTTTGTAGATCATCATAGGGTTTTCCCCCTCCATTTTCCATTGCTTATTAAGCTCTTTCCACATACATACCAAGGCAGTTTACAAAATATAAGAAAAACTGATTGACTGCTGCTGTGTGGCCATTTCTGTGCTCATTTGATTTATTAGCCTCAGTCTGGCCAGCAGGTGCTTCTTCTGAAGAATAAAGGCTCAATAATTATTGGAGAAATAAAGCATATTTCCAGTTCATGCTTTTGATTTGACCCTTCAGAAGTTGTATATGGCTGTTAATAGGCAAACAAAGAAGAATTCACAATGGGGCGTAAACTTAGTAGGCCAGGGGGTTGGGTCTCTAGAGTATCCCTATATCATTTCCAGTTAATATAATTTCTTATTTCTAATTAATTGTACTTTCCATGACTTATCAATGGCAGATTTTGGGTATTAAAATTTCAGCGGTGCTCTGTGATATGCCCACCCCACCTCTTGCCTTCTGTTCTGTGGGGCTGCCCCCTTTGGTACCCTCTCAGCTCAGTGCCCAGTGTGGGCAATCTTCCCTAAACCACACTTCCCTAAATTTACCTCTGGTCTTATGATATAAGATCATAGGTACTTTGCTAAAGCAGTTGGGGAGAGAGATAACATATGCAGAACCACTTTTGGAGCTAAGAACAGGGAATGTAGATAAAACTGTAGGAGTCAACATTGCTTAAGGTTATTATTTTGGAGTCTAGTTCCAAACTAACTCAAGTCAAATAATTAATAATAAGGCGCTGTGGGTTAAACCACAGATCTTGGACTTGCTGATCAGAAGGTCGGCGGTTTGAATCCCCGCAACGGGGTAAGCTCCTGTTGCTCGATCCCTGCTCCTGCCCACCTAGCAGTTCGAAATCACGTCAAAGTGCAAGTAGATAAATAGGTACCACTCTGGCGGGAAGGTAAACGGTGTTTCCATGCACTGCGGTCAATAAAGCTAGATGAGCGCTGCAACCCCAGAGTCGGCCACGACTGGACCTAATGGTCAGGGGTCCCTTTACCTTCAATATAAAGTGACTCTGAGCCTTGGCATTAGTTATACTGAGCCTCTTGAGGTGGAATTCATGTCACATAAATGTGAGATCAAACTCAATAGACCTCAGCATTAACAAATTATGATAGCAGGCACATAATAAAATATAGATTTATAGCTATCATTTTTATTTATTTGGTATATTTAGTGTATCGCCTTTCTCCAAATATCACCCAAGATGTGTGACAAGCTAAAGCAGGGGTCGGCAAAATTTTTTAGCTGTGGGCCGGTCCACTGTCCCTCAGACCTTGTGGCGGGCTGGAGAAACGGCACTGGGGGGGGCGCAGCTGGAAGAAGAGGTGAGGGGGGCAAGTAGTCCTCCCCCCACCCCCAGCCCCAGCCGCTACACTTACCTTCCCAGAGGCCGCCACCACCACCAGCGCCACTGCTGCTGCTTGTGGGTAGGCAGAGGTAGCTCGTCTGCTCCGCTCTCTCGCCCACAGGAGCACCAGGGTGGCAGTGGAGGGAAGATGAGCGGCATGAAAGGGCTGGCTCCAGAGAGGGGCTGCTTAAAATGGTGCTCAGCCAGCTCAGCCCAGCTCCCTTCCTCCTCTAGGCAGGGCAGGGAGAAGCCAGGAGGAGGGAGGGAGGAGGCGCCGCTGCTGTGTGTGTGAGGGAGAAGGAGGGGGAAATGGAATGGTGCAGGGGGGGAATGGCGCAGCCCGAACGAACAGAATCCCCACACCAATCCACAGACAGCCTGTGGGCCAGATCCTGAAGGCAATTGGGCCTGATCTGGCTTCGCGGACCTTAGTTCGCCGACCCCTGAGCTAAAGTAACATAATAAAAACCACCATACAAAAACATATAGGAAAGCTTCAGTTAAAAAGAGAGCAGATAAAAACCGGTCAGTAGAATCAATAAACCAAACCAATTTCTATTTTCAATACGCTGTTATTAAACCCTCTGCATCTACAAAAGGGGTAATGATCTTTGAGGGTCAAACCCTTTGCTGAGTATTCAAGGTGTGTGGATGCTTTGCTGTTGATTTTATCAGTTGTTTTCAAAATGCTTTGTGTGCTATTTGATCCTTTATGCTTCTATTTTAATGTCTATGGTAGCTAGATTTCTGCTGAGTGTACTAAACGAAATTCTGTGCTAGGCTTCCCCACCCTGGTCACTCCAGATATTTGGACTATAACTTCCATGCTCCCAATTTATTGGAAAGGCTGGGTGGGGCTGGTATGAGTTATACTTCAAAACATCTGGAGGGAAGCCTGTTCTATACAGTCATACCAAGATTTCATTATATATACCATACTTTTCCATGTAAAAGACTAGGTTTCCCCCCTAAAAATCATGCTAAAAAGTGGGGGTCGTCTTATACATGGGTAGAGGATGTTTGATTAGTTGCTGCCGTGGCTGTCAGCAGCTATTGTGTGTGTTATTGGTTGCTGCATCAATGGGTGTCGTTGACTGGCCAACACTGTGGCAATTGGGTGGGCGATTTGCAGCTTCTGCTGGTGAGGGGACAGATGGGAGGTTGGTTTAGCGATGCGTCTGGGTGAGTGATTTTCAGCGTTCCTCCCTAAACAACTCTGGGCAATCCTCCCCCCAAAAAGCGCAGCAACTTTTTGCCATCTCCCTCCATTTTCTGAAATTTCAGTCCCCCAAAATAGGGGGCATCTTATACATAAAGTAAAGGCAAAGGGACCTCTGACCATTAGGTCCAGTCGTGGCCGACTCTGGGGTTGCGGCACTCATCTCACTTTGCTGGCCGAGGGAGCCGGCGTACAGCTTCCGGGTCATGTGGCCAGCATGACTAAGCTGCTTCTGGCGAACCAGAGCAGCGCACGGAATGCCAGAGTGGTACCTATTTATCTACTTGCACTTTGACGTGCTTTCGAACTGCTAGGTTGGCAGGAGCAGGGACCGAGCAACGGGAGCTCACCCCGTCACGCGGATTCGAACTGCCAGCCTTCTGATCAGCAAGTCCTAGGCTCTGTGGTTTAACCCACAGCGCCACCCGTGTCCCGTCTTATAGACGGAAAAGTACGGTAAATATAATGCTGTTAGTAAGTTGTTGTTGTTTTTAATGCAGGCACTTGGTAGCAGCGAAGAGTTCTACCTTCTGGTATTTCTGCAGAAGTTATTGATTCTTTGTCACATAAAGCATTCTCACATAAAAAGGGCAAATAGACTCTTGTGAAGTCTCTTTGCAAAATGCATGAAGAACTCACTTGATTCCCCCCCCTCCTTTCTTCATCCACGTGGGCCTTATTTCATTAGTACAGCAAAAGATTGCTTTTTTCTTTTTTCTTCTGAAGAACTTGTTTTCTTAGAAAGCTGGTTTTGTTACCAGAGTCTTTCTGCTAATAGTATTTGAAGTGATTTCTTGGTGCAATGGCAAATAGTGGTCTGTAATTTCGAGGGAAATGAGACTGCTGATATCGCCATAGCACAGTATTGCATGACATAACCTCATTTCCACAGTTCCTAATGGTGAAGTGAGGATGCCTGAGTCAGCAATAAAATTGTAGGTAAGTAAAGGTGCTCCCAGTATTCCTTTGAAAGTTGTAGTGGCTTGCCAGAGTGTATAACAACTTAAACACATAAAGAAGCTTTTGCTCTGTCATGATCCAAAGGGTTTCAGTTTGCTTAGTATTGTCATGAGCCCGAGGGCTGCTCCATTTTGTTTTATGGGGGTTGGTGTGGCATAAAATCAATACCAGTGTGGAGAGACTGGGAGCAGGAAACTAGCAAATTAGTAGAGCCACAAATAAGTATGAATAAAGGACATGAGGATATGGAGATAAATATGTGTGTGTATATGACTTGGCAGAAACCTCGCTTAAAACTATTGCTGTCTAGAGGATGTAAAAAGTAAAGGTAAAGGTACCCCAGACCATTAGGTCCAGTTGCAAACGACTCTGGGGTTGCGGCGCTCATCTCTCTCTATGGGCTGAGGGAGCTGACGTTTGTCCACAGACACCTTCCGGGTCAAGTGGCCAGCATGACTAAGCCACTTCTGGAGAACTAGAGCAGCGCATGGAAATGCTGTTTACCTTCGCACCAGAGTGGTACCTATTTATCTACTTGCACTTTGACGTGCTTTTGAATTGCTACGTTGGCAGGAGCTGGGACTGAGCAATGGGAGCTCACCCCGTCACAGGGATTTGAACCGCCGACCTTCTGATCGGCAATCCCTAGGCTCTGTGAAAAGGGCCCAAGAATTACCTCAGTGGCCTTGGGTTGTTTCCAAAGTAGCACGAGTGGAAGACAGCTTGTGCAACAGGTACAGTGGAACCTTGGCTGTCAAATTCTTCGTAAGCCGATCACCAACAACCCAGAAGTGAATGCTTCCATTTTCAAATGCGCCTCGGAAGTTGAACGGCTTCTGAGGTGTGTTTCTCCATTTTAAAAAAAGGAATTTGCCAACCGGCAACTGCGCCTCGATTGCTGAACGTTTTGGAAGTCGAACAGTCTTCTGGAACAGATTGCGTTCAACAACTGTATTTCTCTTTTCTCTCCCCCCCCCCCCCCGTGGTGACCGAAAAGCTTTTTTTCAGAGTGTGGGGTCAACCTACTGAACACTGGGCTATGTTACACAGAGGGAAGCACCTGAAATTGGGTGAAAGAAACTTGCACCGCCTGAAATGAAGGCGAAATTGAACAAACCTCCTTGTCTGACAGATGAAGATAAGATGAAAATCAGCTGTTCCAAGTAACAGTCACAAAATCCTTCTGGGCATGCTCAAGTCCTTGGGCACATTTATAATACTACTTAGGATCCCAGTCATCATCTGTCAAAGGTGCTCTGCTCAAGCGAAAAGAAATAATTGCATTGATGAAATGATCATGTCCTCATATTCTGTGTCATTCTGTGTTGAGAAAAATCTACATACACTGCATGGCTTTTTGTGGCTGCCGACACACTGCATTCGAAGCACAGTTCTGTTTTTCAGAAACAAATTCCAGAAGTTTCATTCTCAAGGCAAAAACCCAAGGCTCCTTAACTAAAGTAATCTATTTTCCTTTTGTATGCTGCCTTCTCCCCCATATTGTTGTGCTATAAAATATGTTGCCAAAATTTGGTTTGAATTATAACAGAGTGGTTCTCAGGATTTCGATGAATCTCTTCAAGGAGTCTACTTCAATATGTATAAAAATGGCTATATGCTAAAGAGAAGATTCTCTTGAGATGATCCAATGAACATTTCTGTTCTAACATGGCATGCCAATAAATTGTAGGGAATGTTAACCAGGAGCTAAAATGTTCCAAGAAGTTACAATGCAGCTATTTGAAATATCGATGTTATCTGTTTTAAGTCTGACATAAGTCTTAATCATCTGATTTTGTGTAATTATCTAAATAAACTTTGTTGGTGCTTTGGACAACTCCAGCTTTTTAAGTGCAAGATAGAAAATTGTTTTCTTATCTCCATAACGGCACCATGGGTCCCAAACCCTTTTTGTTGTTGCTGTTCTGGAAAATTAATCAACCTGAAACATAAAATGCGGCTTTGAATGCCTCTCAGCAGTTGCCTCATTAAGTTGATTCTTTCATTGTTTTGTAAATTCAACAAATTTACAGAATATGAAGGGTCTACAAACAGAATTCCCAAGTCAATAAGCTGGAAAGCACAAGGAGCCATTTTACGGTCTCTCCAGTGGCAATCTGAGTATGATCAGAAGAAATAAAACATGCATGGCAAATGCTGCTGGAAGTTGTCTACTGAGGGGTCACCCATATTTACGTTTTGCCCTACACTTTCTAGGTACAGGTCAGCACTTTCTTGATTTGTGTCCAGTCATTTCCACCTCCCCCACAACTTTCCCTAGGAAAGCCAGCTCTTTAACGCTGAACCAGAACAAGCAGGATTTTGGTTTTGCTGCAGAGACGTGGTTTTTTGCAGGGAAAGTGCCAGGGTAGGGGGGAAAGGGCTTGGACAGGGAGTTTTATAGTGTAGACCTGTACCTAGAAATGCAGAGAGAGAGAGAAATAAGTGTGAATGAGTCCTGAGAGTTAATGGATGGCAGGAAAGCAGTTCTCCATCATGCCTGAAATTTAGGAAACTCTGAGCCCAGCTTACGATCTGGGCTGGGAGAGTTTCCAAAAGAAGTCAGGCAGCACACCGTCATCTCTGTAGCACCTCATTTTCTGAATCACTTACCGTATTTTTTGCTCTATAAGACTCACTTTTTCCCTCCTAAAAAGTAAGGGGAAATGTGTGTGCGTCTTATGGAGCGAATGCAGGCTGCACAGCTATCCCAGAAGCCAGAACAGCAAGAAGGATTGCTGCTTTCGCTGCGTAGCGATCCCTCTTGCTGTTCTGGCTTCTGAGATTCAGAATATTTTTTTTCTTGTTTTCCTCCTTCAAAAACTAGGTGCGTCTTGTGGTCTGGTGCGTCTTATAGAGCGGAAAATACGGTACTTTGAAGTAGCATCTCCGGTTTTATCCGGGTTTAGGAACCATGCAACTGGTGAGAAACAACATTAGTTATCTATTTTAACATATTTATCTGCAGCAGTTCATTTAGATAATAAGAGGGATTCACAGAATGCAAACAGAATGCAGTATGAGAAGATATTAAAAATTAAACCACAGAAACACTGAAAAGAACTGTCTGGAACAAGATCCCCCCCCCCCCAAGAAAAGAAAAGCCAAGTTCATTTCTTTTCTGAGCAATGATAAAATAGAGTTCTGAAGCATGATAAAATAGAGCATACATAGCCTCTCAGCATAGGTAACTTGTACAACTGATCTTAACATATTAGATAAGGGACGTTTTCCAAGTGAGAGTGTGATTTTACACAGAGTTGAGCTCCGGAACGATTCACTTGGGAAGGCTATCGCTTGAATGGTATTAAGTAATAGAAGAACAAGGTGTCTAATTTTGACTTCCCTAATTTTGTGCACTCTTGCATTTTTATTAAAAGATAGTGCTGGAGTTTTGCAGTTTGACTTCCGTTTGAGTTTTTCTGGGAAGGCCTTGTTGCAAGAGTAATCTGAACTCATCGACTTCTTTAGCTGTACATCCAAAAGTTTACTCACTTTTCAAGAAATGCATGGCAAGCTGGCTTTTGCTGCTTCCTTTTCTCCCCCTCTTCTTTCAAAGATACAAAATTCTTCTGAAAATCTTTCCCTGAAACTTTATGTGGGATGCCGCACACAGAGCCTGATGCAATTCCCACAGAGGCAAAGCAAGTCTGCTTGCATAGATCTCACTCCATTGAACTACCCCCTGGCAATGCCTTCATACTTCACAAGGGGCAGAAAACCAAAGTCAGACTGTTCTGCTGCTGTAGTGCACTGTGCTTGGTTGTCTTCCAAAGTTTCACTGAACATCACAGTGAAACCTAGTGAATATAATAACTTATAAGTCAAGCCAGAGAAAGAGAAAAATAGGAGAACACTGATCTGCTGAACCGGCAAAGATCAAATGAAAATGTGTGGGTTTCTTGTTTGTTTAATGCAACTTAAAGTTACTTTCAATTATAGCAACTACGAAATCATTTCAGTTGCGATTCAGTGTTGGTTATACTCAATGTAGACCCATTGGAAAAACGAGCAGGACTAATTTAGGCCTAATAATTTCAGCAGAGTAAAACTTAATTGGATACAACTGATGTCACTGAACGTGACTAATGTTGGAAATGATCCATAATATCCTGATTTTAGTATTCAGTGGTTTTGGTAAAACCACCACCACCCTTCAATAAATAACTACTGAAGGATTTATTATGCACTGGCACAAGGCTTTAAACATTCTAATAATCCTAACAGTGCACAAGTCATGCATCATTCTTTTAATACAAATTACCATACATAATTTAATCAAGGAGCTTAATCTGCGTAACCTTCTGTTTAGCAGATCAGCTATATTAAATAAGGCTTTGTCTGCTTATATACTTATTTATTGCCGGGATAGCTGATTCAAGGCCCTGTAGGACATGTCGCCAAGAACTTCTTCTGTAAAAATGACCAATCCATAAAAACATATCCAATGGCAGCAGAAAGTTGCAGAGGCCAGCAGGAGAAGCCTTGCCTGGCCACATGTATCTCATCAGTTTTACGCTGCTTTCCCTTGTTCACATAAGAAGACCCCACTTCAAGGTCCAGTTAAGGTCCCCACTGTTAAGTACAGTCAAAGGCGACCATAGGGTACAGCGTTCATCTCACTTTTCAGGCCGAGGAAGCCAGCCTTTGTCTGTAGACAGCTTTCCAGGTCATGTGGCCAGCATGACTAAACCGCTTCTGGCACAACGGGACACATTGACAAGTGCCAGACCACACAGAAATGTCATTTACCTTCCCGCCAGAGTGGTACATATTTATTTACTTGCACCAGTATACTTTCTGACTGCTAGGTTGGCGGGAGCTGGGACAGGGCAACAGGAGCTCACTTGGTTTTGCGGATTTGAACCGCCAACCTTCTGGTAATCAAGCCCAAAGGGCTCAGTGGTTTAGACCACAGAGGCACCCGCGTCCCTGCTTCATAATGTTAGTGGCCCACCCAGTCCAGCATCCTCTTCCAACTAGATGCCTTTGGGAGCCCACAAGCAGGACTTAAGTGCAACAGCACTCTCTTCTCCAGTTTCCAGCAACTGATATTAAGAAGCATATATCCTCTGACCCTGGAGTCAGAGCATAGCTGTCAAGACTAGTAGCCATGGATAGTATTACCCTTTCCCATTTGTCTAAAGTCATCCAAGTTGGTAGTTATCCCTGCTTTCACTTCAGTATATATTATAATAAGGCTTCAATGTCTCTCTTCAAATTGTGATGTCCCAAGGACGATTCTAGATATTATAAGCTGCTAGCAGTTCAGAGCAATTTTTTATCACCCATTTTCTCTCTCTCACACACACACTTCAGATGCCTTCCATATTCCATGCCTCCTGGAATATAATGAATATGCTCAGTTCCTGTTGGAGCTTGGCATCTCCCACCCTTTTCTTTTTAAAAGTTTACAAATTAATAATTTTCTGCATACCTTGGGAATCCCCCCGTTATACTGAAACATCCAGTTGCTTGTGGGTGGTCTCATGCCACTGCCCTGTTGGTAGACATGGGACAACTAAATGCACTACAATTTATAGCAATTATACTTTGAACGTGGTTGGGACATGGGTGGCACTGTGGGTTAAACCACAGAGCCTAGGACTTGCGGATCAGAAGGTCAGCGGTTCAAATCCCCATGACGGGGTGAGCTCCCATTGCTTGGTCCCAGCTCCTGCCAACCTAGCAGTTCGAAAGCACGTCAAAGTGCAAGTAGATAAATAGGTACCGTTCCAGCGGGAAGGTAAACGGCGTTTCCGTGTGCTGCTCTGGTTCACCAGAAGCGGCTTAGTCATGCTGGCCACATGACCCGGAAGCTGTACGCCGGCTCCCTCGGCCAGTAAAGCGAGATGAGCGCCACAACCCCAGAGTCGGTCACGGCTGGACCTAATGGTTAGGGGTCCCTTTACCTTTACCTATACTTTGAATATAGTGTACTTTTAAATGTTTGACTGCGGTTGTATCTACAATGCTAGAAAGGTCGTCAACAACAACAACAAACATGCAATTCGACAGGTTGCCTTGCTCAACTTATTCTTTTAGCCTAAATAGCTTGGGAAGGTAGTAATGTAACTTACAGATAAATGCTTATGGAGTTTGCATTGTTTCCATCTTTTTAGTACTGATTAATATCAACCGTAGGCTGTATAATAGTTCATCAACAGAAGGCAACTTACTGTTCGCTTGAAACATTTCTGAGAAATCACCTTTAATTTCAATTACCAGAAACTATGAAATGGATCTCCGCTGCATGGTTTTGCAGTCATTATTGCAAAATTCATGGGGAGTTAGGGAAATGTATTATGTTTCCGTTTGGTTCTTGAAAGAAGTGGTGCCTGTGTTTTTTATAAGTCACACTGCACCATGGGTTATGTAGCACTTGAGGTTTGAAACCTTTGTAGGGCAACTGTGTTTTTTTTAGTTTCTCTGTAGAATTTCAGCATTGGATAATCTAGTTGGCTTGAATATGGTTTTAAAGTAAAGAGCATGAAAAGGCAGGAGGGTGGTTTTCGGTGAGTCAGGAAGAAATTTTGAAATAATATCTGAGTCTGCCAAAACTGTCAAAACTTGTATATATGAGAGCTGAATTCCACTATCTATGAATTATGGCAGCTGGACAATGGCTGCAGAGCAAAATTCACTCTGTGTGCATCTAGAACAAGACTTTACTACCCAGCTGCCAGGAAATCAGTGTCTTGCTCCATGCTTATGGAATTTGTAAGGCGTGAAATTACTTTTCCAGGGAGGATCCAGAGCTAATCTTCATAATATGAAACTGTTCCATTTAAATGCTTTTTATTCAATTGTCTTTGTTGTAATGTTTTTGTGCTTGCGTATGGGAGCTGCGGTCTCTTAACCTAGCGGTCTCATATCTAGTTAATTAGCTAATATGCGGCATCCCTTTATAAAAAAAATCTCTGGTGAGACTGATTTACTAAAATAGTCCTTGGAGCGTGGTTTGTTTCTACATTCTGAAGAAGATGTTTAATAACATTAAGTTCTGAACATTTAGAAGAGTTGCGATGGTTATTTTGTTTCCATTCCTGAGTTTTAGATAGTGAGACAATTGTTGTGAATAGCTATTGAGCAGAAAGTATTTTTGCTAAAATAGGGAGTTGAAAAGGATGGGCACTTTTGATGTCCAGTATTTATTGGCTCGTTCCATATTTTGCTGGCTGTTAGTGCAATAAGGCCATGCCTCAATATGCTAAAAGAGTTAGAAATGAATATGTTTACATATTCATGTAAAAAAGAACACATTCTTTTTTAACTCTTTTAGCATATTGAGGCATGGACTTATTGCATTATTATTATTATTATTACCCCTATCAAAAGTATGTGTACGTTTCTGTTTCTCTTCATATAATTATTTGAAGGCTGCTATCGCACCATAAAACAACCCTTTTCTTTTAAGCCCCCTTTTAAAGGCGGCATAAAATGTTTATATTGTACCAAAATTTGGCATTGTGACTGTCCAGGCATTTAGCGTAACTGACCTTAAGCTGTTTCACAGCCAGATCCTGCGGATGTTTACTTGGAAATAAATCCAATGGAGATCAAAAGGACATTTCCAAGTCTGAGTTTGTGTTCTTAGGGTCCCTGGGAGTGACTGCTAGGACAACAAGATTCTTTGCATGAAGAGAGGGAGATCCAGCTTCACATGCCTCCTCTGAGAAGCTGCAGAAATATCTGCAGCAATTGTCCCTCCAAGGTGTGACATGGTGTCCTGTTGTGCCAGAAGTGGTTTAGTCCTGCTGGCCACATGACTCGGAAAGCTGTCTGTGGACAAGCGCTGGCTCCCTCGACCTGAAAGCGAGATGAGCGCTGCAACCGCAGAGTCGCCTTTGACAGGATTTACCGTATTTTTCGCTCTATAGGATGCAGTGGACCACAAGACGCACCTAGTTTTTAGAGGGGGAAATCAAGGAAAAAAATATTATCCCCCCCCCCAGCCCCAAAGAGCAGTGGACAGAGCAAGGCTAAAGAGGAAGCCAAGGCAGCGAGTGGGATGGATTGCGCTCGCTGCCTTGGCTTCTTTAGCCTTGCGCAGCCTCTCCAGCCGGGGGAGGCTGTGCAAGGCTATGGCAATTCCCCCACCTCCCGCAAAAGCCCACAGGAGCTGCGCACGCTTTAAGGAGCGTGTGGTTCCTGTGGGCTTTTCTACGAAGAGGGAGAAGGGACTGACTGGCCCCGTCAGTCCCTTCTCCCTCCTGGGGAAAAGCCCGCAAGAGCCACACGAAGCTTGTGTGCGGCTCTTGGGGGCTTTTCCTGCCTGCCTTCCCCCTGCATTCACTCCATAGGATGCACAGACTTTTCCCCTTAGTTTTTAAGAGGGAAAAAGTGCATCCTATGGAGCGAAAAATACAGTAACCATCCAGGGGTCCTTTACCTTTTACTGGAGAGGGCAAAAGAGAGGCATTCTGGGGCTATGCTGAAGGAGACTGTGGATCTGCAGGTTCCACAGCTCACTCATTCTGCTTAAACTGGTGTAGTTTAATTCCTTTCCACTGCAATCAGTGGGAAGGAAATGTAAAAAAAAAAAAGAGAACAGAAAAGAACAAAAGGGAAAATATGCTCCCCGCTGCCCAGCCCCAGCCCAGCAGGAGAGAGGAAAATATGGTTCATCTGTTTTTGATTCTCCCTCCTCTCCCTCATTTGGATTGCTCTAACTCAGGCTTCCTCAACCTCGGCCCTCCAAATGTTTTTGGCGTACAACTTGCATGATCCCTAGCTGGCAGGACCAGTGGTCAGGGATGATGGGAATTGTAGTCTCAGAACACCTGGAGGGCTGAGGTTGAGGAAGCCTGCTCTAACTCTTGTCATTAAGATTTCAGCTTTCCCTTTTTCTTTCCTTAAAAATAAAATAAATTTTCAGCTTCCTACCTTCTTGCCCCTTTTTCTGTTGTGGTTTGTCTTTTAGATTGTACTTAAAATGTATCTTTGAATCTTGGCTTTTATTGCATGTATTATGCTGTATACAGTGGTACCTTGGGTTACAGACACTTCAGGTTACAGACTCCGCTAACCCAGAAATAGTACCTCGGGTTAAGAAGTTTGCTTCAGGATGAGAACAGAAATTGCATGGCGGCGGCAGCAGGAGGCCCCATTAGCTAAAGTGGTACCTCAGTTTAAGAACAGTTTGAGGGTAAGAACGGACCTCCGCAACGAATTAAGTTCTTAACCCGAGGTACCACTGTATATTACGGGACATTATGTGCTAGAAAATGCACTTCTTATTAGGTGCCTCACTGATTTTTTTGCAACAGGAAAATGCTGTTTCATATATGATGAGTGTACTTTAACAGAAATGTATAATAAAGGTTTCCTACTATGTATAATAAAGGTTTCCTAGTTCCTAATGTATAATAAAGGTTTCCTAGTTACTTTACATGAACATAAGAGTGAGGACCAGTGTCAGGTGACCGTATGGTTCTATGGTAAGCTGGGATATTGCATTCCTTAGAGAGGTTTAATCTTAGACGTTATGTAAACTATTAAGCTAATGAATTCCTGTTATGTGCGTTCTGATTTAATTCACAAGCTTCACAAATTGTACGTTATCACAGTTAAAACGATTCAATAACAATGACTTTTCAATTAAACAAAAATGTGAAAAGTACTCCAGAGGAATAAATTGATTTAGGTGCGTGGTAAGTAATTTAATTGCTATTCATTTGAATAAATTTGACACTTCATTTCTTGTTGAGCTGAATGTTACACAGTATACTCTGTTTTGTCCACATCAATGTTTACTGCTTGTTAATAGTTCTCATAATAGTAGCATATCTATACTATAGTTACTACAGTAGTACTGTGCTATTACATAGATTGGAGCTAATCAAATGTTCAAGGGAAATTACTACTAATTATTTTGTATTAACCATTCTACGTTAATAAGTATCAGATCTCAAGACATAGTATCACTGAAAGATAGCATAAATGCATAGTAGTTACTGGACTAATTTGAACGAAGCATATTTTAAAAACATAATAATGTTTAAATCTCATTATTGGTTAGAAATAAAAATAAAAATTTGATTGTTTGGTGAAAATAAAAATGTGACTGCAACTGTTAGGAAAATTAAATGACTCAGGTTCTAATTTTTTCTGCAATATTTTTTTGCTATCGTTATATATGTTAAGCAAATTGGTTTTTAGCTGCCTCTGCAGTAATTTTGAGTAAATCAGGAACAATATTTCCTTTAACAATGGTGGCAATATTGAGGTGGATGCAACAAAAGTTTAGTCTCGTTATCACTTCTGCTGGATCGTGACTCATAGCAAAAGAAATCAGGAATGTGTATTTTGATTTAATAGAAAGAGTGCTTTTATAGACATATGACTATACAATATGAACAGAAATATATGATAGCTATATAGCACATTATAAAAAAAATTGGCATCGACTATATAGCAGTATACAGAATAATCCAATAGCTTATTACTTGGAAGTAAATCTAATGGAGATCAGTACAAAACTCCTTGTAATTGCTGCCTTTTTAAAAAAATATCAATTTTTTCAACCTAATATACCATAAAATTCAAACTAAAGAAAGAAAGAAAGAAAAGCATTTTCATATAACTAGACTGATCTGATTTCAAATATTTTTTTTTGAATTGTTTGTGACATGAAACTGATACCTGAAAAATCTTATTGGTAAAATTAATGTTTAATTGTATTTTTTTCTAGATTAAATTACACACACTGGGTGATTTCTCATCATGAATCGTGCTTTTAGTAGGAAGAAAGGTAAGCAGTTTGAATTGCATTTATATCAGAGCATGTGGCCTTCAGGCTATTGCTGTGGGCTACTGCAACTCTTTTCTTCATCCCAGCTCCCTATCTCCTCCAAGCAGTGCTACCAGCTAGTTTATGAATGGGAAGGATGGGACATTCATGACTCTCAAGGTCTCATTGGACTTGTTGTTGTTGTTTAGTCATTTAGTCGTGTCTGACTCTTCGTGACCCCACAGACCAGAGCACGCCAGGCACTTCTGTCTTCCACTGCCTTCCGCAGTTTGGTCAAACTCATGCTGGTAGCTTCGAAGAGACTATCCAACCATCTCGTCCTCTGTCGTCCCCTTCTCCTTGTGCCCTCCATCTTTCCCAACATCAGGGTCTTTTCCAGGAGTCTTCTCTTCTCATGAGGTGGCCAAAGTACTGGAGCCTCAGCTTCAGGATCTGTCCTTCCAGTGAGCACTCAGGGCTGCTTTCCTTAAGAATGGATAGGTTTGATCTTCTTCATGGATCACTGCCTTGCCGTGGCGAAGGGGCTTGAATAACTCAGAGAAGCTATGAGCTATGCCATGCAGGGCCTCCATAGCTAGACACCCCTTTTACAGATGTTCCTGGACCCCGAGAACCACACCACGGTAGTTCTGGCATTGGTGACTAAAAATTGTTTAAAAATGAGAAGAAAGGTTTTAAAGCACAAAAAAGAAAAGAGGAGACATTTTCACATACTGCATATTTAGCTTATGGAGTTTTGTGTCATTTGTATTTTTGCCATCAATATGAATGACACTAAATGAGGATTAGAAAACTTAATGCAGGGTGAGTTTCTTGGTCCTGAATGGTAATGACAGCCAGGAATGCAACCTCCCCATTCAATACCAGATGCCAGGGGATGATCTAACTGGCTTATGGTTACTTGTGCTTAGGCTTTGCTTTGGCTGTGGATGAGAATTTAAACAGCGTGTTGAAATTCTGTTGAGTCCTGGGTGATTTATCAACAGTCAAATCAGCCACAAATTAATCACATGTTGTCCTGTATTCTAGCGTGCTCTCCTTGATTATAAAGATAGCAGTGGCAGCCATGATCATATAAAGAGCAAAGTTCAGTGTTGAGACAGCTGTCCAAAAAAGGAGAGCTAGATTGCTTAACATTAGAAGGGAGGCGATGCTCATTTTATGAAGGCAGTAATTGCTTACAGGTGACTAGATCTTGTAACGTGGAAGATATTCACAGTGACATTAAATTATAAAGGTTTGAGGTATTGGCCTATTACAGATAGCGCAGTACTGCGAAATTGCAGTCGTATGCATACCTGAGCGACACAGAACTCAACAGCAAGTTCTAAATGTAATCTCCTGAAGTTATTGCCTATTAAACATTATGGGTTGTGAATAGGTGTGCATCTCCAGACATCCAAGTTAGACCATGATGATTTTTTATTTTTTTATGACAAGCATTTGTGAAAATAGAGAAAGTAAAAAGTTTAATGCTCTGGATGGCAATAGAAAGAAAGTTAAAGACATCAGTTGCTTTTGAATGGGCTGGTAATGAAATTGCCAATTTCTAAACATACAGACTGTGTAAAGTGTGGCACATCTTCTTCCTTTTTTAGGGTATGATGGCCACAACTAAGGCAATGGAAGGCAAGAGAGAGAATAAATGGAAGCACTCATTTATTGCCTTTAGGTTGTGGATTATGCCATTGGACTTCCAACACGATGGCAGTAGTTCTCATCAGAATTTTGAGAATCAGAACTTTAATGTTTAGTTAGAAACCGTTTCTAGTCTTCCCCTTCGACTCCACTGGTTGACATGTTCTGGGATTCGCAATCAAGGGTGTAATCATCCGTCTGGCTTTTTAGTTAGATGAGTGAAGCCCTTTGCAGGATATGGGTAGGCCCTCACTATTTAAGCTAAATTTACGTAATTGCAAGATTGGTAAGCACCAGCCCAAGTGTTGCATCGTCTATATAATTTTTCATTTTATTTATCCATAATATATATGGAGGATTTATGGAATCCTCGTGTCGTATATTGGCACAACATACTTTAGAGGAAGTGTACAAAGTACTCAGCCTCCACTTTCATGAATAACATACCGTAATCACCCCCCTTTCTCTGTCATTCTTAGGCTTGACAGATGCACATTCTGAATATTATTGAGAGCACGGAAACATCCTATACTTCTAGGGCAGAATATGTTTTCAGGCCATTTGGATGGTTTGGTTCCAGTTATTTTTGTGTGTACATGTCTGGTGTCACTCATTGATTATAAAACTGTATAAGAATATGAGTTATTGCTTTGCCCCTTTCACAAGGGGAACATTGCATCTTGGGTCCCACACAAGGCCCTGTCCCCTAACTGTCATTGGATAACTTTTTTTAAATTGAAGTATAGCACCATAACTGTCAAAAGACCTGAGCTTCCTAAGTGAATAGATCAGGCATAGGCAAACTCAGCCCTCCAGATGTTTTGGGACTAAAACTCCCATCATCCCTAGCTAACAGGACCAGTGGTCAGGGATGATGGGAGTTGTAATCCCAAAACATCTGGAGGGCTGAGTTTGCCTCTGCCTGGAATATATTGCTGCATCGGCTGAATGAAATCTATAGAAAGTATATATGGAATGGCAATGACTTTTTCTCTCTTGTAGAAACTTTAGGACTTTAGGCTAACTCAGAGAGTAACAGCACTATTTGTTTAGCACAAACATTATGCTTTGGATAGAATATTCAAATCAGCTTGCACCAACCTCAGTCATCTTCAAAATGTTATCTTCAATCTTCAAAAAAATGTACCAGTATTATCTCCATAGGCCAGATGTGAGGTGTAAATTGGGGGACGGTGACTTGCCTAAGCCACCAAGTAGGTTCATGACTTAGCTAAACTCAATAAAATAAAATTGAATTGAATGAGCTAAACCAGAGGTCGGCAACCTTAAGGCCCATAGGCCGGTTTCGGCCCATGAGCTTCCTGGAACTGGCCCACGGCCGTTCTGTGGATCAGCGTTGGGGATCCTGTGCTTTTTCTTTTCATGGCACCATTTTTTTTCTCACCACGGGGACCAACTTCCGGGTTGGAAGAGCACTGGAAATAGCGTGTGTGCACACGCACAGGCACTCCTCACCCGGAGGAGTGCCCGTACGCGTGCGTACAGGCTATTTCTGGCGCACTTCCGGGATGGAGGAACACCCATGCGCACACGCTGTTTCCGGTGCTCTTCCAACCGCATGCTCCGGCCCACCGAGAGGTCTGCCGGGGAGTGGACTGGCCTCAAAAAACGTTGCTGACCCCTGAGCTAAACTATAAACCAGGGGCCTCCTGAATCACAGTTCACACTGTTAACTGTTATACTGTCAGGGACTGGGCAGAGGAGGAATGGTAAAGACTGCCTCCCCAGCCTGACCGTTCCAGAGAAGAAGACAGTTCAGAATCACAACAGGGGTCACAGCTCAGAGCAAGATGTGGGGAAAAGTTGAGAAATAATGGGAGAGGAGGAGGAGGAAGAGCCGGAGCTGCTGGCTGACATGTTATGACTAGAAAGCATTCCAGACCCACCATCTCCCAGAACCCAGCGAGCCTTAAAAGTAGGAGAGCAAAGAGATCAAAGACAGGTGGCCCCAAGCGGCAACCGTAAAGGGGGTGGTGCTGTTGACGAATGTGGGAGTGGGAGAGACAGGGAGTGTGTGTGTAGATTTACTCGAGACAATGCCATTATTCCAAGAGCTGCTCTCCCAAGCCTCTCTCTGTAAATAATGGGGGAAAAGCAGATGATAAAGACTTTTCTTTGTCTTATGTGTTCCTGGCAACTTGCCGTGGGAGCTGGGTCCTCTGTCGCCTGACATATACTATGCCAGCTCTCACCAACTTTCAGTTCAGAAACTTAAGAAGAAGTGGTTGACAAGGAATGCCTTTTACATTTATTCTTATACTCCTCGGCTCGAGGAGCATTTCACAGTAGGAATCGAGGTTATGAAACCAACGTGTTTTTTTTCCAGTTTCCTTAGCTACATATTTTTTACGTTTGAAAATGTCAGTCAGCCCATTACTTCGTTTTGCCAGTACAAGCTCCTAAGTCTTTAAAGGCTTATGGACTCCTTTGAAAACCTTGCAGCACTAAATATACAGATGAGCAAGGAATCCGATATACGATTGCCAATACTTGAATTAACAGCATTCTGTCGTTTTAATAAGCTGCCTCATAAATCCATTTATAAAGGCTGGTGTTTTATAAAGGAGGCAGATCTTCTGCACAAGGAAGATAAGGCTTTCAGAATCCTGGCAAAAGAATGAACACACGTCTTTCAAGGATCTTTGCTGGGAATGCCAGCTGCATACACTTCCTTGAAAATTATTTTTAATTCTATATATATAATTGTGGAAGTTGCCAATGCATACCTGAAGATTAAACTGGAACCCTGATTTGCATCATGGAACATCAAAGTTCTGTGCTGATAACTTGTGTTTTATAACCCTGATTTCCCACGGTCCTGAACTGTAGAGGAAGCCTCCATGAAAACAGCAGACCCTCTGGTTCATAGAGTTGCCTTCCATGCAATTCTGGGCTGCATCAATAGGAGTATAGCATCTAGATCAAGGGAAGTAATAGTGCCACTGTATTCTGCTCTGGTCAGACCTCACCTGGAGTACTGTGTCCAGTTCTGGGCACCACAGTTCAAGAAGGACACTGACAAACTGGAACGTGTCCAGAGGAGGGCAACCAAAATGGTCCAAGGCCTGGAAACGATGCCTTATGAGGAATGGCTAAGGGAGCTGGGCATGTTTAGCTTGGAGAAGAGGAGGTTAAGGGGTGATATGATAGCCATGTTCAAATATATAAAAGGATGTCATATAGAGGAGGGAGAAAGGTTGTTTTCTGCTGCTCCAGAGAAGCGGACACGGAGCAATGGATCCAAACTACAAGAAAGAAGATTCCACCTAAACATTAGGAAGAACTTCCTGACAGTAAGAGCTGTTCAACAGTGGAATTTGCTGCCAAGGAGTGTGGTGGAGTCTCCTTCTTTGGAGGTCTTTAAGCAGAGGCTTGACAACCATATGTCAGGAGTGCTCTGATGGTGTTTCCTGCTTGGCAGGGGATTGGACTCGATGGCCCTTGTGGTCTATTCCAACTCTATGATTCTATGAAATAGAAGAAGAAGAAGAAGAAGAAGAGGAGGAGGAGGAGGAGGAGGAGTAGTTTCGATTTGATATCCCGCCTTTCACTCCCTTTAAGGAGTCTCAAAGCGGCTAACATTCTCCTTTCCCTTCCTCCCCCACAACAAACACTCTGTGAGGTGTGTGGGGCTGAAAGACTTCAAAGAAGTGTGACTGGCCCAAGGCCACCCAGCAGCTGCATGTGGAGGAGCGGAGACACGAACCCGGTTCCCCAGATTACAAGACTACCGCTCTTAACCACTACACCACACTGGCTCTCACCACACTAGGGGACTATGGGACAATTATGATGCAGTGAACCTAGCGTGCTCACTCTAACTGCTCACCCGCTTCGTATGTTGTCATAACACATAATCATAATGCTTGACGAGGGGTATATACTTTATTTTTGAGGTTGAAATAGTTAGCAGTCAACTTGTGTCCACAGATAAACAAGTGAATTATGTGCTACAAATATCTTCCATGATGCCCTGGAAAAAAATGGGTAATCATTTTGCTACTGCGGTTTCAAAAAGCCTATTATAATTTTAAGGGCATGATGAAGGACACCTCTCAACTGCTTCTCCATACAAGAGCCACCAGCAGTAATGTTCAAAATAGGGTATAGTTGCACAGTTTGCCACATATTTCTGCTTGGTCTTTCCATTAAAGTGCAAGCAAAAGTTGTACAAGTAAGCTGTGCAGTGATAAGTGGGTAGGCGTTCCATGAATTTCATTGTAGGGAAGATGAGGATTCCTGTTTTGCCCATTCCATGTGATTTGCGACCAGAATATAATGCATTATCCATTAGCATTATTCCAGGCCACAGTTAGATTTCAGCTGGACATGAAGGTTTTTTAACTCACTCAAGGATAGAGGGTTAAGCATTTCAGTACTTCAAGAGGCAACAAACTGCAAAAGAGATTTTGCCAATAGGTTTTCGTTTATAGTATACCTTCATAACTCAGTTTCTAACACTGATTGGATCATCCAGGTATTTCATATATTATCTGCTCTGCTCACATTATTGAGATTTTCCCTTACTAGTGGGTTTATGAAGATTATGAGGTCTATATGGGAAAAGTAATGTTGGGGAGGTTATCCAGCACTGGCATAAAAAGGATACCTACTGGTCTTCCACTGTTACTGAAATCTTGCACTTCTGCTGAAGAGAAGACCTTACATGGCATAGCTATGCCATGCAGCTAACATTTGGTGCCAGGATGGTAATGATGTGAGCAAAAAGCCCAATGAACAGCCTCTTGTGTTTCATTCTGATGTTCCACTGCACTCAAGACAAGTTTACATCTGCAAAATAAAATTGCAAGCGGTATTTTAGGGATGGACCAGGTAAAGCCATGAGGTTTGATGCTATTTTGCAACATTGGTGTCTAGCTTAATTGGTTTCTTTTATATCTTAATCCACAATGTTACAGCAATTTGCATTTTTAAAAATAGTAGCGAAATACCTAGCCAAGTTAACTACATTTTAGTTCCACGAAGGGAGTGTTAAGTATCTACTTAAATCTCTTCTTTTGAAACAAATGAGTTTTCAAAGTGCTGTTTTTGTTGGATCATGTCTGTACAGATTAATGTGGCGTTTCAATATCTTGCTAACTACTGCTTCAATTATCATCTGAGGTCCTGCTTTGAGACTTTTACCATTATGGATTTTCATGGGAAGCCAAGAATGTGGTCTGGGTGGGAAAAGCAATCATAATATTTGTTGTTTTAGAATTATTCTGTTTTGGAAAACTGCATTCTGTTTATTATTTTAAAGTGGTGAACTGTGAAGCCCTGTTTAAAATTAATTTTAAGAGAAATGGGTGAAGGAACACAATTGTCCGGATGTTATTGTCAAACCCATTCATCTATTAAATTGAATACAGTCATTGAAGGATTCCTTTACATAATCTTGAATTAAACTTCTTTTCGTACTGTCTTTCCCTCGTGGTCATGAATTTCTCAGCAGTGTTTTCCTGTTGCTTTGAAAATACATTAACTCTCATAAGCTATGTCTACAGATAACCTTTCCATTTCTTAGTTATTGTGGGTTTCAAAGCCTATGCATGGCTGCTGTATATTTTAAGGGAATAGCCTTTTTCTTCCACTGTTACAAATATCCAAATAAAAGACCAGATCATAGATTATATTACGTATTTTATTTAGAAACATTTATAAATTGCCTTATGTTTTTTTACATAAAAAACCCATTGCAATTAACAAACAATGCAATTAATACAAAAAAGTATTGTAAATTCATATAAAAACAAGAATTTAGGGAATTCAAACAAATAGAAACAAAGTCCTCTCAAAGAAATCCTGGCAAAAAGGTATGTCTTTACAAGGCAACTGAAGCAACTGGTGGTCGCTGCTTCACGTACGGCAAAGAGAAACGGAGTCCATGGCACAGGAGCAATAGTGGAAAAATTCCTAATTTTTGAGTCACTTTCCTATGGCATTCTACAGAAAGCAGTACCACAAATAGAATTCCCTCAAATGATCTAAGTGATCTTACAAGTCTTTACAGCAGCAGGTGGTCTTTCAAGTAAATATTCACAACTATTTAATATAAACTCTTTCATTTGATTTCCCCTGCTGTCTAGAGGTTCTCCCCTCCCCCTTCATTTTAAGTGCTCTATTAAAGAACTTATTTTTAAAGAATTGCAGTGGGGATAGAATGAGAATGTATTTCATAAAGCAATTAACTCCTGCTGTTGAAGTATAATAAGCTGTCCAGGAACAAAAATAGTGCAGATTTCTCTAGTGAACATAATATTACAATAGTCTCAGTCAACCTGTTAATATTCCATAACGTATTGTGAAACATTTTTTATTTTATTTTAGGTGACTCGGGTTTTATTAATTTAAAGGAAGAAATAGAGTACGTTACCAAAACCTGCGGAACAATAAATAAAGCAAACCTGAGTACATTCAAATACATTCGGAAAAAACAGATTTCAACAGTTCTTTGAAACTTCTCCCCAGCGTGTTGCCAGTAACTGAGTACATAACCTTTTAAATTGCACAATACTTCAGATTATGGGATATGCATTGTGGAGTTTGACGTGAAAAGACATCCTGTTAAGGAAGAAGCAGCTGCATTATTGAATAGACAAAGGTTTTGCATGAAGTAAAATTACCTGGCCAAGTATGAAATTTTCTCGGCTTTCATTATCCATCATAGATGTTTGACTGATGTGGGATGTGGCACTTGGTACAATAGCTCCCCTCCCTGCTTCACAGAAACCTGTAGGGGTGGAGAGATAAGTGATGAAGCAGAAATGGATCTCTCCCCCCCCCCCCCCCCCCCGTTAACAGGGACAAAAGGGAGCAGATAGAACAGGCTGTCAGGAGCTCGGCCTACACTCGAGTAGGACCCTGGCAGAGACACATGCCCGACTGGCATGTTCTCTCCCTCCTGGTCTTTCGTTCGGGAGCTTCAAAGGCTTTCTTCAGCCCAAACATCACAGCGACCGATGCCAAGTGACACCGGCACACTTAGGGATCCGCAGAGTCTTCGCAGTTCGCGGGACAGACCTCAGCAACTCAGCATTTTGGCTAATTACAGTGTCACATCTTCACTAGTCTTCCATTGAGCATACAAACAAGAAGCTGACATTTCCACATTCAGCTTTGGCCCACTATCACTTAGAGACCGCTTCCTCTTGTTTGCCCCATTGCAATCTCTGCTGTCTGCTTAAGAGGTCATTAGGAGAGTGAATTCTTAACAATACCATTTATAGCTCAGGTTCAGGCAGCAAAGTCACATGAAAAATACTCTCTCATACAGACCTTTGAAGTCACAGGGTTATAGCATTGGAAGGGGGCATGAGGGTTATCTAGTCCAACCCCCTGCAATGCAGGAATCTTTTGCCTGAAGTGGGGCTCAAACCCACAGCCCTGAGATGAAGAGTCTAAAGCCTTTTAAGTGTGTTTGTGGGAAGGAGGGGGTTGTTATCGTTCTGCTGCTTTGCTTTAATTATTTACTTGTTTTTATCCTGTATTTTATTCTGTGAACCTCCCTGAGATCTTATGACAAAGGGCAGCATATAAATCTTAATAATAAATTAATAATAAATAATAAGTCTCATGCTCTATGGACTGAGCCATCTCCAAGCCCAAAGCATGTTTCAAAAGCATGTTAAGACTGTCTGGGATGCCTTTCAGGGCTCAGGGTTCCGTTGAGAAGGGTGTGGAAAGGTTTGTGAATTTGGAAACATTTTACTCTGCTTTGCAGTGGTTAGTTATGTTATACACCCAAGTCTTAGGAATGGGCTTCACTGTGCATAAATAAACTAGCTGTTTCTATACGATGTTACCATGTCAAGATTTGCTTTATTTCAGCGAGTCTTGTTTGTTGTTTTAGCTACCTGGGAAGAAAACAGATTGAACCCGCTTTCTGCATAGCTGCTTCCTACCTTGTCTTCTCTCCCTCAAAGCAGAACAGCAGTGGGCAACTTCCTCATAGAGCAATGGCAGCTGCTTTACTAAAACTTAACAGATATAGCTAGGCTTGTGCCTAGTTAAGTGGAGTACAGAGAACACAACAGGTTTCCCCCCCCCATTGTGGTAGGCAAGACACTATTACCTCAGCCTCGCCTTTTATCTGCAAAATGGGAATAATAATGTTGTCCCGCTTTACAGGGTTGTTGTAAGGCAGCAAGTTACCAACATTTTGGGGCCTTTGTGGGCGCCATTCACAAAGTGGTTCGTGTGGGGTGTGGCATAACACAAAATGGTCACTACATCTGTTGTTGTTGTTGTTACTGTCTGTCCTTAACCGGCAGGCCCCATGACATGTTACGACAATTCAAAACACATTAAAATATATTTTAAAATAGTTTAAACAAACAGGTGCAGGAATAGGGTGGGCCCTTAAAAAACCTCTCAGGTGTCAAAGGTCAGAGTAAACGCATTAATAGGAACTGATCAGGAAAGCAAGCATTCCTTCAAGTACTGTAGTTTTTTGTTTTTGTTTTTAAAAAGGATATCATCCTGAGACCTTTTGCAGATGCCATAGGACGTACTGGTGGGTACATCCTTTGACCACTTAAAAAGCCCTGCGTCAATACATGGCTACATCAGTTCCTCCGCGAGCTCTCCATCCTGACATCCTTTGTGGCAGTGCAAGCAGTTCTTAACTGATAGCTACACACACGTGGTAATGCTATTGTGATAATGTTTTTGCTATTAGGGATTAGATTAAGAATGATGTGATGCCTGCCCAGAAAGAGCATAAGCAAGAAATGGAAAAAGTAAGGCTAAATTATGTGGTTTTTTCTTTTCCTTTTACAGACAAAACGTGGATGCATACTCCCGAGGCTTTATCGAAGCACTATATTCCCTACAATGTAAAGGTGAGGGGTCTGCTTACTTAACTTTGCTTCTGCCTACGTGACAGCTGGCAATTGCCTAAATTCTGAAGATGCTTTCCATTTGTCTTCATTAAAAATGCCACCTGCTTTATAAGGTTGAAAGTGACTAAGAATTTGGACTGCGACGGAATGCAAAGCTTGGCCAATTATCCCAGGTGCCGTTGTTCATTTTTCAAGCAGTGTCTGGGGCCTGGAGACTGAGGCATACCATGCCAATGGAAGTGAGGGAAGCCTCTTAGCTAGGTCAGGTTGTTGGTGGGGGGGTGGCACAGAAGCCTTGATTGTGCATAAAGCAATCTCCAAATTCAGCCAAATTCTGAATTAGACCAGGAGAATTCACCACCGTTAACCTCAACAACTAGAAATTGAATTTTAAAATATGCATGCACACATATAAATTATAAAGCGGCTAAAGGTTTTGGTTTTGGTTTGGTTCTGCCCTAGGTGTTGGTTTCGACCTTAAATGCAATTGCACTCTCATGAAGGCAAGGAATGGAGTAGCTTAACTGTACAATATCCAGTAAGGAAGTGTTAGTTGCTTATGAGCTAGATAACGAAAGAAGTTGTGCGGCACTTCCAAAATAGTGGCCATCTCGTTAGTTGAGTGTTGGTTATGGCTTAATGTTCTGGATAAATCATTTAAACCAAGCAGTTTCCAGCTACACTCAAAGCAGATGTTGGCTGAATTATCTTGGAGAGGATATCACAGTAAACAAAATATGTGGAAGCCAGAGAATTGCCACCAAGGTTGGCAGTAGCGCAACTCTACAGAAAGATCAAAAGGAAAAAGCATGTTGACTGCAGTCTCTAGTGCACAGTTAGTATGGGCGCCCTGTTGATTTTAGTAGGGATCAAATGCATGTAAATCTGGGGCTGATTTGCAACTAATGCTTATATGATTTACCAGCAGATTTGGAACTGCCAAGTATTTGTCCAATATAGTGTGCTGATACTTTTTTGTTTGTGCTGTCAGTTCGTAGATAATTAGTTGCAGGCGAAAAATAAAATAAAAATGGCACTCAAAATTTAGATTGGACTTTAGCAATGTAGTTGTAACTCCTCTGGTGTAGATACTGGACTGTGATGAAGTGGAGATGGGGCTTAAGTACAGCATTAATATGCAATAGGTGTTTGTTGTGGAATTACCAAAATATATTGTTAGAAAGCTTAAGCAGGTGCCTCACGAGATGTATCTGTTGTGGGGCAGTATCATTTCAGATACAATCACCATCATTTATTACATTTATATACCGCACTTCATCCAAGGATCACACGGTGGTTAACTATATTAAAACAAACAGAACATGTAGGGTTGTAAACATAACATGCTCCCTACAAGTTCATAACTAATTTGTCTAGGTGAGACCTTTCCCTAAATTGCTAGTTTCATATAAAGGTAAAGGGTCCCCTGACCATTAGATCCAGTCGTGACCGACTCTGGGGTTGTGGCGCTCATCTCGCTTTATTGGCTGAGGGAGTCAGCTTCCAGGTCATGGGGCCAGCATGACTAAGCCGCTTCTGGCAAACCAGAGCAGCACACGGAAATGCCGTTTACCTTCCCACCGGAGCGGTACCTATTTATCTACTTGCACTTTCACGTGCTTTCGAACTGCTAGGTTGGCAGGAGCAGGGACCGAGCAACGTGAGCTCACCCCGTTGCGAGGATTCAAACCGCTGACCTTCTGATTGGCAAGTCCTAGGCTCAGTGGTTTAACCCACAACGCCACCCGCGTCCCCAGTTTCATATATGTAAGGAGTATTTCACGTGGAAGAGTATCCGAAAGAATATCCTTAGCTGTTCCTCAAAACAGCACTGCCTCATGATGGCTACATACATAGTGTGGTCCTTCTGGCCTGTTTGAGCTGCTGGCCTGTGATTTGTAAAGTAGTGTCTTTGCTGATGGAAATTCAAAATCCTTTTTCTCGAGTCATTTCCACGAGCCAAACTAGAAGGGATGTGGTAAACCTCGTGATTAGGTTCTTCCACAGCCTCTGTTATACTAAGTGGCCCCAGGTGGCTGCTTTGAAGAATGTGGATGATGCGCTCTTGTAGAAAGTTTTGAAACCTTACCTCTGTGCTCATTCCCAAACATTACATACACACACTGCTCCCAAGGCTGCTATTAGATCTACTGGAGGAAAAAGACATGTGCAGATGCTAAGTTCAATAGCCTCTTCTAGAGAGCTCTACTTAACTGATCTTCAGGCCAGCCACTGGGGGCTGATAATTAGTTTTTTGGGGTTTTTTTTAACGTTTCTTAATAGCAGATCTATGTCATGTCTAGTTGGGTCTATAGTTGTGGGGTATATGAATCAGTTCTGGAACAAATATATATTTTAAGAACTGCAGGGGAAATGATGTGACACATGAAAAGCTCAGAAGCAGCTGGCCGGCTTGCTTTTTTCTGTAAATAGAGTAAAAGTAAGACATTGTTCCTTTAATCATCATTTCCAAATGCTGTGACGTTTATCACTAAAATCAGTGTTCTATTGAAAACCCTTAACAATCAATGATCGGTTTTAAAATGTTACTCAGCTTACAGTAAAGTTCTCTAGAAGTGCTACATGTTCTCATTTACAAGAAATGCATAAATTGACGATAAATAAATGTTTACTTGTATTTGTCATTGGTAAGAACTGTATATACAAGGCAGGACAGCAGGTCTAGAATTCCTAACAGGCTTTTTCACATTTATGCATTAGTTCAAATAGTAAGCAAACTCTGCCTGGCGTTCTGAAACTATTGTTATGGGTTGTGAAATAAGAGCATTTGCAGTACTTCAGTTAAGGGAAGATACTGAACAAAAAAATTCTTTTGATTTGTGAGTCAATGTTGAGTTTGGAATTAAATTAGTAGATATAAGTTTATGGCGTTTTAGACCATAGCGCTGTTGAGATGAGCCATACATAAAAAACATTATTTTACTCTAAGGAATCTTTCTAAGACTGCACTCTACTTATCACATTTCTTCTGCTTCAAAAAACACAAATGCACACAGATACCAGTAGCTTATAAAACTCACCGCTCCCCAAACCCCCCAATGGGGATTATTTTCTGCTGCAGCCACAATAAGGTAGCTAAGGGGCAGGTATTCACTTGCTGTAAATTGGCAGAGATCACTTCAGACAAAGTTTGCTATGCTGAGTTTCATGGACTGTGAATTGCAGTGCGGAGAAATAGGTCTTACTGCAGTATATTGGTTCCAACTATGGGGCACAATACAGCCCATTAAGTGCTGTTGGGCTTTTCTTAACATTCCCATTGAAATCAGCAATGTGTCTGTGATTTGTTTACTTTGCTAAGGCTGCTTTATAAACAGCATTTCACCAACCTTTCTAATAGCACACTTGTCTTGTAAGTACATTGTACAAAACACTATGCAAAAACAAAGTTGTAAATTAGGAATATGATGAAATAATGTTCCAACATAATAAAAATCATATGCAAAAGTTCCTGAGCCTGGAAGTCAGGCAGGGCTCCCAGGCACCTTGCTCCCTTTCCCATCGTAGTACAGTAGTTTGCAAGCTTGGGGAACTGCGGACTTGATCTCTGCTGCATTGCAGCTCTAGCACTGCTGATGGTACTGCCCTGCAGTTTCCAGCCCAGCCCAACAGGAATGAAGAGACACAAATTATCCTATAATAGTAATAATAATAATTTATTATTCATACCCCGCCCATCTGGCTGGGTTTCCCCAGCCACTCTGGGCGGCTCCCAACAGAATACAGTGGTACCTTGGGTTACATACGCTTCAGGTTACAGACTCCACTAACCCAGAAATAGTACCTCAGGTTAAGAACTTTGCTTCAGGATGAGAACAGAAATTGTGCTCCGGCGGCGCGGCAGCAGCAGGAGGTCCCATTAGCTAAAGTGGTATTTCAGGTTAAGAACAGTTTCAGGTTAAGAACGGACCTCCGGAACAAATTAAGTACTTAACCTGAGGTACCACTGTAAATCCTTGATCTTCCTGATTTTGGATCTTCCCTGTCAGTTTAGCCATCTCCACATACTCCATCAGTTTCATCTGCCATTCTTCTTTTGAATTGTGCTTCGAAACGTACTGGCAGCCAATGTAAGCCTTTCAGGACTGGTGTTATGTGATCTTGGTGACCCCTGCCAGTCACCAGTCTAGCTGCCACATTCTGGATTAGTTGTAGTTTCCAGGTCACTTTCAAAGGTGGTCCCACGTAGAGCGCATTGCAATAGTCCAAGCAGGAGATAACTAGAGCATGCACCACTCTGGCAAGACAGTCTGCGAGCAGGTAGGCTCTCAGCCTGCGTACCAGTTGGAGCTAGTAGACAGCTGCCCTGGACACAGATTTGACCTGCGCCTCCATGGACAGCTGTGGACAGACACCTCCCTGGTCAAATTTGGACCTATGGTAATCTTGCCCTCCTGCAGGGGTGGTGGACCCATTAAGGTGATCTGTTCCCAGGGACTTATGGAATACGATGAATTTCTGGATGCTCAGTGTGGTTCCAGTATTCTGTCGAGGTCAGGATAACATTGAGATGAAGTGGGCCATCAGTGGAGAACCACCCCTTTACAAGGGAACTTTGGTCATTGAAACAGGTTGCATCTTGGCCAGAGCATCGTTCTTGGAAACCTGATCACAAGGGTGACTGAACCCAAGTAAGACAAAGGCCCCAATCCATGTACAGTGAACTGGGCACACCTGGTTGGCAGCCCTCTCTCCAGTAATTACTCTTGACTGTAACTTGCTTTCATGAATTTTAATACCATATTTTAAATTGTCATTGTAACCCACCCTGGGATCTCAAGTTGAAGGGTGGGTAAGAAATCTAATAAATAAATACGTATAGGGAATGTTGTACATGTCTATAGGAAGCAGCAGTCAACAATAAGCACGGAACAGAGCCAGTCTTTACATTTATCAGTTGAAACAGATTTTGACTTGGTTGCTTATCTTGAACATAACCAGTGCTGTGGAGTCTGAATATTGGTACAATCAATTCAGATTTCTGAAGCCTTAACTGTACACAAATGCCCTTACCATCTAGAAAACAGATTTGCCTATGAGATACCATAAATGTATTTTGTTCAGCACATAACACAGTTCCAAATATACTTGCCAAGTTGTTATATTTGTACCATATGGGAGAAAGATTGTCACCTTCCAGCCTGAATACTATGCTCCATTTTTGCATACAGATTTTAGCACACAGCAATAACTAGTGCATGAAGTGAGAGATGTACTGTGCCTCTGAACTGTTAAATTATACCAGACGGCTATGCATAGGATAGCTCTCTAAACAAATAAAACCAGTTGAGATTCCTGCATTCCAACACTACAATTCTATGATTCAACGATAACATCTCACAAACACTTTCTGTGATAAGACTAGGGCAGCTGCTATTTAGGACTATAAACCTTTGACAAGATGTGCTTGATGATTTTAGTAGAATAAGCTGAGTAGAAAGTTCAGTCCTGAAGCAACAAATAGAAATACTGAAGTGTTAGTGAAATTCATTTCAGTGGATACTAATAATAATAATAATAAAAAAATTTATTTATACCCCGCTCTTCCCGCTTCAGAAAACTGGGCTCAGGGCAGCTAATGACAAATTTAAAACACTTAATTGATGCAACAAAAAACAGCATAAAATACAGTATAAAACGTGAATAACAATAAATTCAGAATTCAAAAATCAATTTAGGGGGGGACATCCATCCAATAAACATTAGATGATCACCAGAGCTGGCTGGCTAAATTAGTCCTACTTGGCCCAGCAAGGAGACCAGGGGAGAATTAGCTGTGGGACCCCAGTGCGGGTAATCTTGATAAAAAGGGGAGGGGTAGGGAAGGAAGGGGAATAAAAGATCAGGCTAAGTTCAAATTGAAGGCCAGGCGGAATAGCTCTGTCTTACAGGCCCTGCGGAAGGAAGTTAAATCCTACTAGGGGTTCGAATAAGATGCTACATACAGCAAGGAAAAGTTAGACAATGATCAGTGTTACATAAATTTAGAAAACTGCCGTTTCTTGAAAGTTTTTACAGTGCTGCTTTGCAGGCCCTTTGAACCTGGCTGTGCTCTAACTACAGTAAAGCTAATAGCCGTTAATTTTCCTTGGAGATGGGTCAAGCCTCCAGAGAGCTTATTAGGTATTACCCATTAAATTATTGCCACTTCATGAATCTTGCCTGAGGTCTGAAGTCACATTTAAGCTGGGCTTTCCACCCTTTATGTTATCGTCAGATTTCATGAATCTCTTTGCTCACTGGAGACTTAACAGAGTGGTGTGCTTGAATGGAGAAGACTTAAAATGAAGGGGAAACATTGCATAGCTTATGCGAAACATAAGGAAATTTCACCAGCGCTCCTATTTGTGGCATTGTAACAGAATGCTTGAGGGAGGGGAGAACAGAATTGAAGATATGATCCAACCTTCAAGTAAGCTCTAAGCACTTTCAAGGTAATACATTCCGTAATAGGTGCCTTCGTTTTCCTTACTTTCCCCGTCTACATTAACCATAGTGTGTGTTTGTGTCCTGGCATGCACAGTGAATGTGTTTTGAGCTAGTGGAGAGCCCTTGAGGTTGAGGGCAAAAGAGGTGGGTCTTAGAACTGGCTTTGGTTGAGGTTCCTTCATTGCAGGCAGTTGAACTAGATGACCCTCGGCGTCCCTTCCAAACCTGCAATTCTATGATCCAGTGGTTTTTCAGGCTGCTTTCCTTATTTAAAGGCACCTTCTCAGATTGTAGGTACACAGGAGGACTGAAATTCTTTTCTTCTGCCATAGAATGTTAACCAGGCAGAGGGCCTTCTCGGTAGTGGCGCCCACCCTGTGGAACACCCTCCATCAGATGTCAGGGAAATAAACAACTATCTGACTTTTAGAAGACATCTGAAGGCAGCCCTTTTTAGGGAAGTTTGAATGTTTGACGTTTTATTGTGTTTTTAATATTCTGTTGGGAGCCGCCCTGAGTGGCTGGGGAAACCCAGCCAGATGGGCGGGGTATAAATAATAAATTATTATTATTATTATTATTATTATTATTATTATTATTATTATTATT
>JAXCMG010000008.1:32067548-32193009 GCA_034642415.1 Podarcis siculus
TTATTATTATTATTATTATTATTATTATTATTATTATTATTATTATTGGAATTGTTTGCTTTGAAGGAGATGTGCTCTGAAGGAGATGTGTTGTGGGGACGGGGGGCCATAAAGCCAGTTTGGCAACATTCAATTCATTCCCAAGCTCTAAAGTTTGTGCTTTCATGGCCAATTGTGGAGCCCTTAAATAAAATCATTGAGGTGAAATAGCCTGAATAATCCAACTTACAGGGGGTGGGGGGTTCAGGATACAAATCCAGTTATTCATACTGCTCTCTCCATATGATAGCCTTCTAAAACCTGGTACATTTCAGATGTTTTAGACTCAACTCCAATCAGCCTGGCCCTGTTAGCAGGGACTGATGGGAGTTGTAGTTCAAAGCATCTGGTGGGCAGCAAGTTGTGGAAGGCTGCCCTAAAATGCTAAGACAGGTAAGCAGGGACATATCGGCTACATAACTAACATGATGGTGAAGTATGTCTATTTTACATCCCTATCTGTGAACATTTTCAACTTGATCAAATGCTACACAGTTAGGAAACCCTGCAGAAAGTTGATTTGGCAACTCAAGTGTTGAGGCAATGTTGAAGGGAAATATTTTCATCTCTCGGGTTTACAGGAAAATCAATAAGCTAAAAGTGTGAGATAACACAGCTGTTCTGAATAATGGCACGGTAGACAGATTACTAAGAGATTTGCCAGTAATGGTAATTGAGCTGGAAGCGGGAACAATAAGGTGACCTCTGGCTGAGAAAGGAGGAGAGTTAAGCATCAAATGAGATCTTAGCAAATTGAAAGTGTTACAAAGACAGAAAGGTGCTGTGTGACTAATTGGTGATAAGGGGTGCTTTTAAATATAGGTCATGGTGTGTCCCTCAGCCAAAGGCAATGAGGTCAGCTTGGGACACAAATGAAGAAGTGTGAAGTACAGAAATCAATACATGCTAGTTAGGGGACCAGCAGTGAGTGATGGCCCAGTAAGGAATTGAGTCATGTTAATGTAATTGATATTCCAAAATGAACAGACGACAGACATCTGTAGGTTCCTTCCCTGCTGATAAATAGGGAGAATGTCCTGCAGTCCCATGTTACTGGCTCATTCATACAATGCTTATGGTAAATTAGCTTTTCGGTAATTGCACAAAACACATAGCCATAGGCACTGAGGAAGAGTCTTCTCAGTGCAATGCCATAATGTATCTTTTAACATTTTATGAGCCAACAATTTTCGTTGTCCAAATGTGCATATATATATATATATATATGCAGGTTTTGGTGTCCTCGGGTGTTGCATTCCTGTACCCGTGAAAATCTACGAAAGCAAATATATATATATATATATATATATATATGTAATGGTTCTAGGGGTTGCTCGTGCGTAAATCGGTGCCGACACCTAGCTGTGTTGCCTGAGTGAACCTTTTCTGTCCGGACAGCCACTCACCCATGGCTGTCTCAATCACTGGCAGAATCCGTCAGTGGGCGTTTCTTGAACTTCTTCCAGCAAAGAAGCTCTTTGACGCCTAGTCTCCTCCTACTCTCCCTGCGCGGAAGCCTTCTGCGCAAGAAGGGTGTAGGCAGCGGAGGACCCTCACTCTCCCCGCTGGTTCCTGGCAAGGAGTCATGGGACTGCCTCGCCGATTCCCCCATCTGCCCCCCTTCTCCACTGGTGCTACACTGATTCCCTTCCCCAGAAGATGGGCTGCCTCTCCCCATCCCGGGACGCTCTTCGGGATCCCTCTGGAGCTCTCTCTCTCCCTCCAGCCCTGATGGCAGTTCCCTGACAATATATATGTATATGCGAAGCATAAGCTTGGTAGAGGGCTCCTATTTCCTACATATTTTGAGTCTGTTTAAGAGCTGAATCTCATAAAACCTGGGAATTGGCTTCACAGCTAAGAGGAGTTTTGAAAACTATTATTCGCGGGGAACAAGGATTCCATTTTAAAAAAAAAGTAAAAATGTAAATGGAAGTCAGAATGCTAATTAATAAATGGTCTTTTCAAATGCTTGGATTTAAGAAGCCAGATTGCATAATATAATCATACTAGTTCACACTGTCAATGAGATGTGAAAGAAACAGAATTGTAACAGCGTGACGTGGTGTTAATTAAGGTGGTTTGTGCAGGGAAAGCGTAGCACTCACAGATGGAGATTCGCTGTGTAGCTGTAAACAACCTTCTGAGGGTGCCCTAAAATAATCTAAAAGGAACTTAAGATTCCATAATTGTTTCTTTGGCGGCTAGTCTATGAGAGAGCCAAATATTATTTATTATAGAGTTTATTACTATGCAATATTGGTATGCATGGAATCAGACGAACTTTATTGCCTTAAAAAGAGGCACACTTAAAACGTGTGCAGAGCGGTATTTTAAAAATCACAATCACCTCGCAAGACTGGTGATAAAAGCACTGCTAAACTTCATTCTAAGAACCGGTGAAGTCTGTGACGGATTAATGGCAAGGTTCCATGAACTGGGTGCATGCAGTGATTCAGGCACTGTGAGAATTGCTTGCTGAATCAGGTCTATGGACCTTCCAACAGAAGCTAATCAGATTCTCTGGGAAGCTCACATGGTTGGCATAGCTGTTCCCTGCTCTTCCTTGTTCTCAGCATCTGAGAATGTATTAACTAACCGCAGGCCATGCTACTTTCCCCTGTGCGTGGGACTGCCTGGGTGCAAGACTTCAGCATTTTCTGAATTTGGGGTCTTGAGAATACAGTGGTACCTCGGGTTACAGACACTTCAGGTTACAGACACTTCAGGTCACAGACTCCGCTAACCCAGAAATAGTGCTTCACGTTAAGAACTTTGCTTCAGGATGAGAACAGAAATCGTGCGGCGGCAGCGGGAGGCCCCATTAGCTAAAGTGGTGTCTCAGGTTAAGAACAGTTTCAGGTTAAGAACGGACCTCCAGAATGAATTAAGTTCTTAACCCGAGGTACCACTGTAACTGGCAGGGACTGAGTATTGTTGAAGATTCATTCCCCGTGTCTGCAGTCACTGCCCAGTGGAGATCTGACTTATATCACCTCTTCTGTGTGGCAAGGGCACACAGGTCTGAGTAACCTTGCCTGCTGTTGCTCGCTTCAGCACATTCCCACTGTCTCACTTCACCTGCTATTACTCCTTACACCAGGGGTCAGCAAACGTTTTCAGGAGGGGGCCGGTCCACTGTCCTTCAGACCTTGTGGGGGGCTGGACCCACCCTCTCCCGAAAGCACCCTCCGAAAGGACCCCCCCCCCAGCCACCACTCATGCCGACACCACCTCATCTTTGTCAGCGTTGTCATCCTCTCCCTTGGCCAGGGGTCCGCGGGGTGCAAAGCCCTTGCCGCTGGCCTGGGCAGCGGAGGCAGCCTCCCCGCTGCCGCCACTTCTTCCCACTCGGCTCTTGGCCATACGTGGCTGTCTCAGCAGGAAGGAAGGGGCGTTGCCCAGAGGCATCCGCGGCTTCGGATTGGCCGCAGGAGCTTCCTGTGGCCAATCCGAAGCTGCACCAGCACCACGGAAGTCAGTCCCCACACAGCGAGGCCTCTGTGCCATGCCAGTTTAGCTGTCCGAGTGGGCGGCAGGGTCTGCAAGGTTCACGGGCTGGATTAACAAGCCTGGTGGGCCGCATCCAGCCACCGGGCCTTAGTTTGCTGACCCCTACCTTACACTTTGCCACCCCACACGGGCACTGACTTGATAGGACATGTCGTGTCCCCTATCTCATAGCCCCAGTGTTGGCCTGAAGAGGACTCTGAAGATGAATCTCTTCTTGTCTTCAAAGGCTGACAGACACACACACACACACCCGGCAGCCTCTCCTGCTTCACAACCAGGAGGAATACTTAAAGGAAATACTTGAATGCGGTTTTAATATTATCATCAATAAAATGCACTGCAGTGTACAGGAAGCATATTGTGTTGTTTCTGTAAAAAGGATGAGTAAAGCAGGTAATAATAAAATACCTTCTTTAAACATTAGTTTGCCTTTAAATCCTTAACACCTCTTTAGGCAGGCAGGTTGTTCCATGCTTGGGGAGGATCATTTAAATATATTGGCTCAAATGCAGGGGGAATTCATGTGTATGACCATGGCTTCAGTGCTTCTTAAATCGCATTGAAGGTAAGGGAATGAAACAGTCTATTTATGCATTTGGATTGCAGCCCTTATTCCCAGTCACCATCTAAAGATTGAAACAGTGACTTGAAAAGCATTCCTAATGACTTGCTAAGAAGCACTCAAATGCCATTGTCATAAATTTCTATTCAAACGTAGGCACTCTTTCTTGTCAAATGACACCAGTATCCTTATCTTAGAAGAAAACATATCTTATAAGCTGCAAAAAGAAAAGTCAGCATTTGTATTTGGGGGGAATCCTTCATTATTTTCTCCATGAAGAAAACCAGAGTAGCTTAGTAGATGGGACATGGTTTTTATCTGAAGCTTCACTGAGTTTTGTACATTTGGTTTCAATTAATTGTGCCAGGGCTCGGTTATGTGGTTCCTCCATGCTATTGATTTGAAATAGCCATTGTGATTAGGCTAGTCAAGGATATGTTTATTGGCTCGGCTTAAAAAAGGAAATGAATCACATTTATTTGTGCACAAAGAAATAGAACAAAATTAATGTTCCCGGAGGCAATAAGCTATTTGTGGTCCTTCCAAGCTTCCTTTCCCTCTGCTTTGATTATATATTATCCACTTGCTTTGACAAAACTCTCTTTTAGAATTCTATGAATTAGACTCATTAGCACTTATCTGCATGAGCCATTGACATGCAGTAAGGGGGACATCCAGACTAACATAATTTGAACCGTGGAGCTTCAGTGGAAGTACAATAGCTGGGGTTTGTGCATACCCAAAACAATATTTTTCTGAGGTTTAACTTGAGGGAAAGTTGTTCTGTAAGTTTGAGGCTGACCCCGGCTGTATACTTTATTGGCTGGAATTAGATTGTTGACATCATGAGTGTGCCTACTATGAATGTGTTTAAAAAGCAACAACATGAAGATAAAAAACAGCCATAAAGCTGGATAAACATGCAAACGGGTACATTGAAAAACCTGGGAAAGCAGCCTAAAGAATAGAAGGAGGTGGAAAACAGACAACTCTAGTCAGTGTTCATTTAGCTGATAAGTACATCTGTCAAAAGCAGAACAAATGTTAAGGAAGGCAAGATTCACTGCAGGAACAGCAACGAGATATCTTTTCTAAGGGACATCTCTGCACACACCTTGAGACTGTGTAAAGGCAAACTGCAGAGGCCTTTGTGCCATTTCCCCTTTGAAATTGCAAGTGCAGCAGCCAGGAATATGAAACTGATTTACAAAAGATCTTAACATCCTGTCAGTCAGGCCTTATAAAGTGTTTATTATTGTCCTTTTAGAGTATATAAGGCAAACATGGTACTGATGAGTGTTGAAGAGTGTTTATTAAATTATAGCTTTCAAATATTTCTTGCCAGATCCAGCTTCAAAGTTTCTTTTACCTTGCATTTCATAGATGCGTAATGCTGAAGAGTGCAACCCAAAGTGTAACGGGTTTCCATTCAGAGTTGTTTTTCTATTAGATGTTGTACATTGATGGGCGAACTTGATTGTGACATTCAAGTTTAATATCCGCATAGGGAAGTTTATATATTGCAACATATAATGAAGTTTCTCCAATGGTGCCATCAGTTCTTCTGACTAGGAAAATCCCAACAGTCCCTTTCAACTGGACAGATCCTAAAAGCCTTTCACCATGTGGAAAAGATCTGCTGGACAGCTACTAGAGGGTGCAATGGTGGAAAAGAAGTAAGCCTTTTCCACCACTATCACTGTAACATGGTAGGCACAATAATGAGCTTGTATCTGTGTTTGGTCAGATTAATCTTGGGCTTTACACCACTTGCAGTCCATCTATTGTCCTTCATTGAAGAGGGGACCTGGAAGTGTTCATATCAAGAGCACTTCCTTTAGCGCTACACTGTAGCAAGACCAGGTCTTGGACAAGCACATAAATCATGTTGGTTGGAAAAATTCCTCAGAGCAGTCAGAAATCCCTTATATGCCATCTTAATAGTGCCCCTGGGACGCAGGTGGCGCTGTGGTTTAAACCACTGTGCCTCTTGGACTTGCCGATCGGAAGGTCGGCGGTTCAAGGCCGTGCAACGTGGTGAGCTCCCGTTGTTCGGTCCCAGCTCCTGCCAACCCAGCAGTTCGAAAGCACGCCAATGCAAGTAGATAAATAGGTACCGCTCCAGCGGGAAGGTAAACGGTGTTTCCGTGCGCTGCTCTGGCTTTGCCAGAAGCAGCTTAGTCATGCTGGCCACATGACCCAGAAAAATTGTCTGCAGAAGCAGACAAACACCGGCTCCCTCGGCCTGTAAAGTGAGTTGAGCGCCGCAACCCCAGAGTCATCTGCTACTGAACTTAACTGTCAGGGGTCCTTTACCTTTACCTAATTGGTGCCCCAACCCTGCAGGGTGATTTATGATCAGGTCAGACCTCACATGATTTATCCATGATAATGGGTTCACCATAAGCCCCACTGCTAAAACATTTCTGTCCTCCTGCTCTGTTGCATCAGTAAGACCCAGGGCAGGTCTTGCAATATGGGTTGGGCCCTTGATATACCGACATAGTCTCATGTTTATCATGAAGTCCTGAATGAGCACAGTAGAAGCAGCATTGGTATGGATATTGAAGCCCCCAAAACATGAGTGGAGTTCTTATACACCACCTCCGAGACCATCTCAGGCAGGAAGACTGTTGGCCAGCATGTTGGTTGGTATACTGAGGTCTCCTCTCCGCCATATGCTCCAGCACCGCCACTCCCAGTTTCTGTTGGGAGAACCCATAGAACAGCACACAGAGGGGAGGAGAGGGGGACTGTTCCATCTGGCAAGCTGCAAGACTTACACAGATAGAATGATTAGAGAAGCATGACATTGAAAGAGTTTTAGACCCTAAAACATCACCTGCTCCACTGACCTCCCAGAGTTCTCTGATGTGAAGGAGACATGCTGGTGGTAGTCTCCATGCCTAACGAGATGTGTAGGACCCATGGATTTTCTTTGTTGTGGTAACTTACTTTGGAACAATCTTCCCTCTGAGCTGCACCTCAGCACAATGTTGACGTTGCGTTTCATTGGCAAGTGAAGATGCCATCTCTTTCCCCAGACTTTTGGGGCACACTAGAAAAGGGACGCGGGTGGCGCTGTGGGTAAAACCTCAGTGCCTAGGAGTTGCCGATCATATGGTCGGCGGTTCGAATGCCCGCGGCAGGGTGAGCTCCCGCCGTTCGGTCCCAGCTCCTGCCCACCTAGCAGTTCGAAAGCACCCCTAAGTGCAAGTAGATAAATAGGTACCACTTTATAGCGGGAAGGTAAACGGCGTTTTCGTGCGCTGCGCTGGTGCTGGCTCGCCAGAGCAGCTTCGTCACGCTGGCCACGTGACCCAGAAGTGTCTTCGGACAGCGCTGGCTCCCGGCCTCTTAAGCGAGATGAGCACGCAACCCCAGAGTCGGTCATGACTGGCCCGTACGGGCAGGGGTACCTTTACCTTTACCTTTAACGGGGGTACCACTCATCCATCTCGGCTGCACTTGCAGCTCAGCAAATAGTTCGGATAGAGCAGCATTTCCACTTTGCATCCTTCCACTTCCTTTCCCTTGTGTGCCTTTGTAAGCACAATATTGCAGCCTGTATCTTTGTTTTTAATTGAAGTGAGCTGCTTTGGGAGATGGCAATGGACTGGAAAGAGGGATAAAAAGAGATCAAATCAATAAATGGCTCTCTGACTATTTACCATCACTTGTTATAAATAAGTTATAGAACATCTTGGGACTCGTTGCCTAAGCAAAAAAGCCCCTGGCTTCTCAATCTTTGGCGCTCTCATTCTGTGTTTGATTTCAACCTTGTTGCTCCTCTGCCAGTAACTGACTCATTTTTCTTCTTCTTCTAAGAGCATTTCTGCCTATCACTTCTCACTCTTTCCTGACGTTGGCCAACAGGTATACTCAGTCTTGACATCTTGACTTCTTCAGATAACCTTATCTTATCCATGGCATAGTTGTACCCATTATTAACCATGCCTCTGCAAGCCATTCCAGGTGTCCAGTGTTATCCTGAACCTTCATCCTGTGAATATTTATACCCAAGTGATGGTCAGATTGAATTATGGTCTGGAGGGGCACAGCAATCATCTTTTTCTCCCCAGGAGCCTTCACATTTGCTCTGAGACTTGGTTTGGTTCATAGGAACCAACTCCTAGGGGCTAAGGTCCCTTTGCCTCCCCCTAAAATATTTGAGCTCCCCCCTCAAAAAAAGTTGATAGGCATTGCCATTCAAATGGCAATGATTGATTACATGGGGTGGGACTTACCTGCCCCCCCTTTTTTAAATTCAGGTTGGCACCCCTGATTTGGTTTAAGCATGTCGTCCACACAGGGTCAAAATATACAGTATACATTTCTGCTTATTACTAAGATTCATATTCTGCCTTTCTGGTTGTTGTTTTTCAATCTGATGCTGTTTTCCACTCCACCCCCACCCCTAGCATGCACTGCAAATGGTTCTTTGATTCTGTTTCCTTGTTTGGTTTCCAAGAACCAATCAATTCCCTCCCTTCCATCTTGCCTTAGCTTAGTGTTGCAGGATCAGAGATGCTTTGCTTTCATTCAGTCATAAATCAACTTTCTTCCTAACTTCAGTGATGAAAAAGAGAGGCCGTTTATCAATCTTTGGCAGCAGGCTTTCTGTGTAAAATTCAAACTGCCTTCTTATCTGCTTTATGGAGTCAGGAGGTACTTTTATTCCAGACCCAATGGCCCTCTTGCATTTCTTGGCTTTTTGACCCAACAGTTTACATGCTTACAGAGAGAAAAAATTGTATTAATATATCATCTGGTAACTAATGATAATACTTCATATGTCTGATTAGGTGGCTCTAGTCTGCAAAACCATATAGTGCAACAGTTTTGTTATTTTTAAGGTATCGCAGGACTGTTTGTTGTTTTTACTTCTGTCATGGGTACACATACCACAAAATTATTAGCATTCAGTGTTTCAAAGGCTTTAAAAGTCATTGTAAAACTTGACGAATAATTTTGTGAAATAGGGATAAAGAAGCAGTTACTATCATCTTAGTAGCAAATCCTACACTGCTCTCTACTGGAAGAGAAGGATTTACACGCAGTTCTTATATGACCTAAATCTCTGGCTGAGTTATCCAAAAACCATTCCCAAGCTTTATACTGGATTAAAAAATAAATAAACGAAACATTGTCTAATCTATTTCAAGTAATTCTTCAGTTATTGGTGGAGCAGAACAAAAGCTAAACATTCCTACAAAGAGTCAAGTTTTGTGGGCTCCCACTTAAGCCCAACATCTGTTCCAGAAGTAACGCAGGAAAGCATGTTATGGGTTGCAGAGCTGATGCATTAGTAAGTTTTGCAAAAGTATTCGTTTGTCACATTTGGATGGAAAAGAACCTGCCTAGACTTCACTTTTTCAGAGCCGTATGAATTGCAGTGAAAATGGTCTCATGTTTTCCTCTTGAAAACGAGTTCGAGTAATTCAATTTGTCAATTGTGTATCCCAGTTTCAAGAACGCCGAGGGGGGAAAAGGTCAGAAATAGCATGATGGAGTGCGACACATTTGTGCTGTGATTTTACAACTCATTGAAATAGCAGAGCAGTACATAGGCTCAGCCACCTGGGTCCCTCTACAGATACAGTGGTACCTTGGTTTTCGAGCAACTCAGAAGCTGAATGTTTTGGAACCCAAACACTGAAAACCTGGAAGTAATTGCTTCCCTTTTCTAACATGCCTCCAAAGTCGGGACAGCTTCCACTGCATTTCCCCCCTCTTTTTTCTCTGTTGACTTTGCCGCCTGCCCTTTGCGCCTCGGTTGTCAAATGTTTCGGGAGTGGAACGGTCTTCCGGAACGGATTACGTTCAACAACTGAGGTACCACTGTATCTTAAATGAGAACTGCCAGAGAGCTAAGAACTTTTATTTATTTATTTACCACCTTATATGCGGAGGTCTCAGGGTGGTTCACAGAATAAAATAAAAACCACAAAAGATATAATCAAAATAAAAACAACAACCCAATAACAAACACACACGACACCCCAAAACCCCCACATTTTAAAAGGGTATAGGATGTCAATCAAATCAACCAAAGGTCTGGTTAAAAAGTGACGCTTTTTCCTGGCGCCTAAAGGTGTATAATGAAGGTGCCAGGCGAACTTCCCTGGGGAGAGCATTCCACAGATGGGGAGCCACTACAGAGAAGGCCTGTTCTTGTGTTGCCACCCTCTGGACCTCTCAAGGAGGAGGCACACGAAGGAGGGCCTCAGAAGATGATCTCAGGGTCTGGGTAGGTTGTTCATATGGAAAGAGGCATGTGGAATTGAGGTACTGCCGTCCTCAATTCTTGCATTCATCCTGGATATGCTAGTGTGTGCAGAGATGGGAGCATACCTGTCAGCTTCACTCCTAACATTGCTGGACACGTCCAGCTGGGCATGTGGGCTGATGCAGATACACTCGTTCCTCTACACCCGCAGTGGGGAACCTGCACCCCACAGCCAAATTTGGTTCACCAGGCCATTTTCCATGAACCATGCCTACTTGCCCCACACGTGATATAATATGTGATGTTAAGGGTGGAACAGGTAGCGATGTGTCTGGATTGGCTGCCCACACAGCTGATCCCTGCAGAAAGTTTGGATTTGATATCCCACTTTATCACTACCCGAAGGAGTCTCAAAGCGGCTAACATTCTCCTTTCCCTTCCTCCCCCACAACAAACACTCTGTGAGGTGAGTGGGGCTGAGAGACTTCAGGGAAGTGTGACTGGCCCAAGGTCACCCAGCAGCTGCATGTGGAGGAGCGGAGACATGAACCCAGTTCCCCAGATTATGAATTTACCACTCTTAACCACTACACCACACTCGCTTACCACAGAAAGCAGGATTGAACTCTGTACCCAGTAGCTGGTGGGTTGGGAGTACAATCCCACTTGGTCACATGATCTCTTCCCATCCCTGCGGGCCAGTCAACAGGTGTCAGTCAATTTGATATCAGATTATTGTCCTGCCCAGCTGTCAGAGTTTGCCCACAGGGGTGGGAGGAGATAAAGGTCAGGCCCACCAGGCCAAAAAGTTTCCTCACCCCTCCTCATTTTTGTCTACATAAGATGAACACCTGAAGAAGTTCCAAGTCTACCAAAAAACACCCCATCATCTCTGGTTTCTTAAAATTGATTAACACATGTTGTCCATTTCACAGTTCCTCTTTAGAGTTCAGAGCAGTTGTCTCCCAAATTTTGGGTCTTGATCACTACTGGAATGGCAGTAGTTCCTAAGTGCTCATATACATAATTTCAGAAATAGCCTGGAACATTATCCCTGCATTCCAGGAAGCGGGTGAAGCAAACATGAAGATCGAATGAGGAAAGAAGAAAAATAATTAAATGCACACAGGGAAGACACAGAACACACAACTCTGATAAAGCTAAGCAACTGGTGCACTTATTTTCGCATTAAGTGTAGTTGATGAAGTTAGTCCAATTTGCTTTTGGCAAAAAATTACCAATAGACTTCTCTCTAGACTAGAGTGTGGGATTGGGGTGGGGGTGGGAGGAATCTAATGGAGCTATTAATATACCAAACTGATGTGTTTTTAATGTATTTGGAAGGGGGAAATCAGAGAACTTAAGTGTTTTTGAAATTATGAGGATAGGGCTACATAAAGATACTATGAATCTGAATCTGTTATATAGCAACAACATGTTTAAAAACAGCCAATTGGCCTTACTATTATAGAAATTATGTTTGAGATTATATATGACACATGCAATACCTCTTTTATTTTTATTTACTAAACACTCCCTTTATCTGTGATTCCACACATTTGTGTGTGTGCACAAGCTTGTAAAATTCACAGCAGTGGAATTTTGTGTTCTATTCTGTGTTAAAAGGTGAAATTTGTCCATGAGATCTGATGCTTCACAAAAATAATTGTGACTAGTTTGTTCAGCTTCTACAAATATTGAAATAGCCTGTGGCACACTGTTTCTGATTAAATAAATGAATGCCACCTTTCTTATTTTATTTCTTTAGGATACATTCATCACCTGACTTTCCTTTATAATTCAAAGTTTTCACCCAGCAACTGGGTGGAAAGATTTTGGTAGTATTTAAAATAAATATGTTATGTTCAGTTATTTTCTGGGGAATGTAGATTCTTTAGAAATAAATGAAAACCTTGTGTCAGTGCCCAGGTTACTTGCTGAAAGTATTTTTACTAAGGAAACTGATGGAGATGCTGGTTTTCATATCTGTACTACTTAAACCAACGCTCAGTGTAAAAACACATGGCTAATGCTTCGGAGTAAAAGTTGTGCATTTCTTCTGGAAACCCTGGGATGCTGTAGAGAGGAAACACCTTTTTAAAAAAGTCTGCAGTGGTCTTAGTCTATTATAGCTACATTAACCACCACATTATACATTTGCTTGCATGAAGCTTCTGTGTTAACTGAGCACAGAAATGCAGTTCTTGTTTCTCAGAATAGGCTTAAGGGCTGAAGTGAAAAGAGCAGTTAAGATTATTGATAACTCAGTGTTAGTTGTGTAAATATGATAGACCATCACTGGTTTGAGCCGATGGTGCTTTTCCATGCTTTTCAGGGAAGAGGTTTCAATCTACTGGAGACCTCCATAAATAGAAGCAAGGATAACCCTGGAACAGACTTTTAGGCCAATAGGGATTGCAAGGGGAAGAAGGAAATAGATTCCCCACTCCGCCTTCAGTTTGCAGGAGCCGAGATCCATGTCTTGATCCATTCCTTGCTTGCGAATTATATATTTTGGGATTCAAGGGGGAAATGTGTTAATATGTGAGCAGAGGACTTGCTTGAGGCCTCATAAAGTGTATTCCAAATTGTTTAGATAGCATTAGATAGCTTTGGCCCTTCTGCATTGATATTATTGGTGTTGAGAGGGGGTCGTGTTCACTGGAGCTGCAACTTTATTACTTGTGTGTGAAACTATTGTGAGATCAGCTATTGTGTTTCATGAAGTGGTTCAACAGTGAAAACCAGTGGGAAGGGTAAACCATAAACCTGCCACGTGTTCAGTATTGCTCACTAGCACATGGATGAAATAAATGGTGATTAATTTGTGGATGTAGCATTCTGCAAAGCCATTAGTTCTTCTGCACCTGCAGTAAGTTGGGAGAGGGGTAAAAGGCACTGCAATAAAGTATTGATGCAGATGTGGCTCCATTCCTGTACAGTGGTACCTCGGGTTACATACGCTTCAGGTTACATACGCTTCAGGTTACAGACTCCACTAACCTGAAATAGTGCTTCAGGTTAAGAACTTTGCTTCAGGATGAGAACAGAAATCATGTTCCAGCGGTGCGGCAGCAGCAGGAGGCCCCATTAGCTAAAGTGGTGCTTCAGGTTAAGAACAGTTTCAGGTTAAGAACGGACCTCCGGAACGAATTAAGTACTTAACCCAAGGCACCACTGTACATACAAAAGCAGCAGCAGTCTCCTACTATACTTACATAAAATAGGGGTTATGGTTTTATTCTCTTGGTTTAATTATTTACTTGTGTTTTATCTCGTATTTTATTCTGTGAACTGCCCATAGATCTTCTGATGAATTTAATAAATTTAATAGACATACAAATTTATTAATATAAAAATAAGTATGTAAAACAAATAGATAAAATAAAAATAAATAAATTATAGAACTGCTTCCCATAATTCTCACCCACACATTTGGGGTAGAGAACAATCCCATAGTGTGAAGGGATGATGAGCTGCTTGTGCGTAAAATCCTAGTCCCTCAGAGTTTGGCCAAGTCCGCAAACCTCTGCCTGCGACAGAGCCCCTCAAGCATGGCTCTGTCAGTCGCTAGCAGAATCCGAAAGTGGGCGCTTACGGAATCTCTTCCAGCATAAAAGCTCCTTAACGGAAACACGTCTTCGGGACTCTCGGCGTGACAGTTTCCGGCGAGGAGTGGGTGTCCCTATAGGAGGTCTGGAAACCTCCCCACTGTTTTCGCTGGAAGTTTCCCTGAGCCATCCCTCCGACTCACTTTCCCTCGGAGCTCCTCCTCTCCCCCTGCTGGTTCCCTCTCCAGCTGCTAAGTCTGTCTCAACCTCAGTGAGCCCTTCCACCTCCTGTCCTTCCGATGGCAGTTCCCTGACACATAGCTGTCAACATTTCCCTTTTTTAAAGGGAATTTCCCTTATTCTGAATAGGATTCCTCACAAGAAAAGGGAAAGGCTGACAGCTATGCAATCCAAGTATACTTCTTACTCTTTCCTCCTCCTGTTCTGCCAAAAGAAGGATCTGTAGTGGCCATGGCCAATCTTTTCGACAAGCTGAAGGAATTAAAGTGCCACTCTCACTGCGCTATTGTACATTTTGTGCACCACAGCCTCAGGCTACCCACCCACGATCTATGGATTATGGCAGTTGTGCATGTTCATCCTTACGTCATTCGTCTGGTATAAGACAAATTCGTCTGGTGTAAAACCGGGGTGGCGCTGTGGTCTAAACCACTGAGCCTCTTGGGCTTGCTGATTGGAAGGTTGGCGGTTTGAATCCCCGCAACGGGGTGAGCTCCTGTTGCTCTGTCCCAGCTCCTGCCAACCTAGCACTTCGAAAGTACACCAGTGTGAGTAGATAAATAGGTACCACTGCGGTGGGAAGGTAAACGGTGTTTTCATGCGCTCTGGTTTCCATCACAGTGTCCCGTTGCACCAGAAGCTGTTTAGTTATGCTGGCTACATGACCCGGAAAGCTGTCTGTGGACAAATGCCGGCTCCCCTGGCCTGAAAACGAATTGAGCGCCGCAACCCCATAGTTGCATTGACTGGACTTAACCATCGAGGGGGTCCCCATAAAATTGTAGGGTTGGACCAGAGACCTCGAGGGTCTTCCAGTCCCCATCCAGGGGTCCTTTACCTTTTTTTGTATATAAGGAACAATGTGCTTAAGCAAGGTGTTATGATTGCTACTGAAGTCTTCATTTTCCACTCCACAGCGAATATACCATTGAGAGCTTTTTGGGTTTCACCTTGATCCTGAGCGTTTGTGCCAGTATATGTGTCAGGAATGCTGGCACAACATTGTGAATTATGCTAATGTGTTGGCCCTACACTTCATGCTGGCACAGCATGTTTTAAGACGGGTCCATTAGTTTTGTGGCTCTGTTCAAGCTGCCAATGTTGGAAAGAGACCAAACTTCAGGCACACTCTGATTTTTTTCAAAAAATAAGTAAATATATAGCCTAATATAATGCCATGACATTTGTTGCTGTTACATTCATTGCTAAAAGTCATGCCAACTCCAAGGTTGTGAGGATTACAAGAAGAGAAACACTGCTATTTTAATAATGAAAATAAGGATTATGCAATAGCATGTAGAAATCTGTAAAATGAAGCAAGAAATATTTTAATGTAAGTTAGAAACTTTTAGCATAAGTGGAAATATGTTTGCGTGTCTTTACACTTGCATATTCCCCAGAGAAAAATAGTTTGCAGCTACAATTCTGGCTAGTTTTTTCTTTTCTTTTCTTTTCTTTTCTTTTCTTTTCTTTTCTTTTCTTTTCTTTTCTTTTCTTTTCTTTTCTCTCTCTCTCTCTTTCTTTTTTGGCCAATTATTTTTATTGATTTTCCATAATTTTTAACAAATTGTCACCAAATTAATAAAAAATTAATACAATTAATACAAAATCAATACAGTTATTTCAAAGGCATTTTTTTTTTAAAAAGGTAACAAGCATCCACTACTTTTCTCACAAATTACAATGTTTTCAGTTTCTTGGCAGCACAGAAGTGGAGCAACCTAAAGGCACAGAAGTCGTGAGAGATGCTGTTAGAAAACTTAAGGTAGGAAACTCTTTTTAAATTTACTAGATACAGTTCAAAGCAATGCCTGATCTGTTCTAAACATATGTGTTGCATTCCCTCTGTGTTTATCCACCCCCTGCTAGAAAATCTCAGAACACCAATATACTCTTCCTTCAGTGTACAGTTGTACCTTGGATCCCGAATGCCTTCCGAGTCGAACGTTTTGGCTCCTGAACGCTGCAAACCCAGTTTGCGAACGTTTTTTGGAACTCAAACGTCCGACGCAGGTTCTGTGGCTTCCGATTGGCTGCAGGAGCTCCCTTGGTTTCCGAATGTTTTGGAAGTCGAACAGGCTTCTGGAACGGATTCCGTTTGGCTTCCGAGGTACCACTATATATTGTGCGGAGCCTTGATACAACCATTCATATTTCCCTTTTTCACAACTGAAGTCGTGGCCCCCTTCCACACATTACACTAATCTCCTGTTAAAGGTTCATCGCTAGTACCTTTTGTTCCAGACCTTCACTCCAGTATCCCGTGTTTCTTCTTGTTTTCCTTCTCTGCTCCAAGTGTGGAGTCTACTTCCTCCAAATCTATATTGTCCTCTCATTGGACACAGCTTCAGAGGGCTCCACCCTCTTATCTCTGTTTCCCCAAATGTCTCACTCTGCAGGCTGGCTGGAATGCATCCTAGCAATTCCTCTCCTCTCCATTATCCTGTTTCTTTCAGCTTTCCTTTTTCTGATTCCTCCCTGGTTTTTGCTGTCTCTCTGCATACTAAGAATAGAAGGGAGTCTTCCAGCCTGACCTGATTCATTGCTGCTGGGACTTTTTGCAAAGACTTACAGAGACACGGTGGCATTGACGTTTGCTCCTCTCAATGTGCTTGTAACTAAAGGACTTGGCGCACACTAGCAATATACCTGTGCTGTGATTTTCACTTGAGTTCACTGCAGGAAAGCATGCAGGCTTTCATACAGAAAAGAACAGCGTCCCAAAAAACAGCCAACGGTTAACATTCCCAGAAATGTCAAATTGTAATTGTGAAAAACAGAAATAAGTTTAGGGATCATTCACTCTCCGTCCACTAGAATTGGATCATTTTTTAAAAAAATCATGATTTTTATTGAGTTTTCCATATTCCATTCCATTTCATAATACATATCCAAAGCTTACATTTTTACTCAAAAAGAGCAATGACCTCCTTCCGTCCCTCTTCTCTGACTTTCCTATAACATTAACATATTTATCACATTTCTATAATCACTTCTTTACCTTATATGATCATTTAAAAATCACCCTCTCATTTGTAAAATAGTTCCTTCTTTCCTCATTACCAAACATTTCACATTAAGGCTACGTTTTCAGGTGTTTACAGTTTTCTTTCAAGTAATATATAAATTTGCTCCAGTCCTTTTGAAATCTTTTGTCGGGTCGATTCCTAATTTTCCCCGCCAACTTCGCCAACTCCACAAATTCTACCATCTTTATCTGCCAGTCGTCCAGGGTGGGGAGTTCTTGCTGCTTCCATCTTTGGGCCAGTAGAATTCTTGCTGCCATTGTGGTGTACATGAACAAATTTACATCTTTTTTGTGGATTTCCTCGTCAATTAACCCTAATAAAAATGTTTCTGGTTTTTTACTGAAATTGTATTTCAATACCTTTTTTAATTCATTATAAATAATGTCCCAGAAGATTTTAACTTTAGTGCAATTTCACCACATATGTAGGAAGTTCCCTTCCTTCTCCCTGCATTTCCAACATAGTTTATCCTGACATCTGTACATTTTGGCAAGTTTACTTGGTGTGATATACCAATGATACATCATCTTCATTAGATTTTCTTTGAGTGCCGCACACGCCATGTAGAATTGGATCTTTATGCTCTGTTCAGATGTAAATGCTGCTCAGTGAATCTTGTAATCCTTTTGTGTTATTTCTGTTCATGTTGACTTGCTTCCTCAGTCTCCACTGCTTTTCTACCAGCGATGCTTGCAAAGTTTAATCAGGGGGTTCCACCCCGCATGATCTAAACAGTCTGCTTTTAAATCAAATGGGTGGATCTGACTGAAACCAGGACCACAGCCCAAGCCGCTGCTGACCCCTTCTTATCTGATTGGCCCATCCAAACTAGCTTTTTGTGCCATTCTGGGTGACCACAGGGGGAGGTTCCACATCTCCCAATGGTCATGCCAGGATGAAGATAGCCTTGGGACTGGACTGCAGTGGACCGCAAACCACCCCTGCCCCAGAGTCTGTCAGGAGCTTGTCCTACACTCGAGTAGGACCCTGACAGAGACACATGCCTGACTGGCATGTTCTCTCCCTCCTGGTCATTCGTTTGGGAGCTTCAAAAGCTTTATTCTGCCCGAACATCACAGCGACCGATGCCAACAGACACTGGCACACTTAGGGATTCACAGAGTCTTCACAGTTCGTGTGACAGACCTCAGCAACTCAGCATTTTGGCTAATTACTTTATTTACATATAAACACACACGGAGCACTGCAACATGGCTCCATCTCTCTCTAGCATCAGACAGCAAAGAGAATGAACAAAGAACAATAGTCCCACTTCACGTTACACAGTAACACAAACATCCTGTCTTCGTCACTTCCCACTCTGTGGAGTCAAAACATACACCGTCATGTGATAGACAAAAATCCCATGACTGCAATCATGGAGCAGGAATTCTAACAGATTCCCAGGTAAGTGGCCACTGTTTTGAAGTCATTTGCAGCCCCTTTTAAGTTTGAGTCCAACTGAAAATGGGGTTCACGCTTTGCCCTTGTTGCTATTGGCCCTTCCTCCCCTGCTGAGCACTCTCTACACTTTTACCTTTGCATGGAAGCGGATGAGCAGGCAACAGTGGTGATCAGGCTCAGGAAAATCATTTTTTTTAGCTGAGTATCAGGTAGGCGGACACCAATCTGCGATCCTTTTCTTTCTCCAGTTACCTCCTGCACAAGGACATTGATTTTTTGTAGAAGCAGTGGGGAGAAAGAAGAATGCAAAAAATGATTTGTACAAAATTTTTCTTTTGAATGCTCAAGGAAGAATTTCCACATTTCTGCTTTGCACCAGAGCTGTCGTCCCCAATATGTTTCACTAGTTTTTTTGCGGATACTTTTTGTTTCCTTCAGAATTCCTCATGCTGTTTGCCTGAGGAGAAATCACAACATTTACTTCCATTTTTGCTTTAGGCAAAAAATCATTGTTGACAGTTAATTTGCATTTTACATTATGTGAGAGTGGGGAGAACGCTGTGTGGGGAAAAATGATAAGATCAGAGCTCTGAATCAGCCCTTCACAGATAATGTTTGGTCATCCAATTTCTTAGTAAATATCAGTCTTAATCTTCCTAGGCACTTGTTGACCACTAAGCCATATATAATATCTAAATGATCCTCAATCTGGTTTAAATTCTCAGTTAACAACTTTATGTTGATGCAAAGATTAGGATAAGGAAGTGTAAACCATTTCATTAATTCTTTCCATATGCTTTCCTGAATTTATGAGACATCGTAGGAATTGAACACTGAGGGCCATTGCTGATCCCAGATACCAACCCTGTGGTCAACAAATCCTTGACTCAATTTCATATATACACTAGAGTCATAGTCAAATATCCATTTCTTTTTTAAAGGATAAGCCTATTTGATCCCAATGTCCCATTAAAAAGTGTGGGGGTTTTTTTGCAACTAAAAACTACATCTGGCACATAAATCATTTTTTAATCATCAGCATCTGTCATCAGTATCTGTATGCACTGCAACAGTTCAGAGCAGGCAACAGAATTGTTCCTCCAATAAGAAACTGATGCTAAAATTTCCATTGTTTTAAGAACTTACGCCCAATAGCAGAAAGTCAACCGGAATAAAAACATTTGCAATGGTTTAAAAAGACACTGAGGCTCAGTTTGGGAACTCTCCAGTGTCACGGTTATTGCAGGAGCTGTGAGCCTTTTGCCCATGTTGTTCATCCTTGGAGCACAGATCATATTACTTGGAAGATTAACTCAGTTAATCCATCTCATAACGAAGAATGAATACACTGAACCCAAAGAAGTATGAATATTTCCGTATGTCTGGATATTTTAGATATAGGGGTATCTTTTATATGGGCAAAATTTGTATGAAATCTCAGATGGCTGAATTAGTGTGGGAGAAAGTGTAGAATGAGGAAAAGCTAGAAATTGATTCTTAAATGTTAGAGTTAAAAGTCTGACGGAGTAGCAGTCTGAGAAACAAAATGATATCCAGCGGTTCATGCTAAATTTAAAACCTCCTCCATTTTAATTCTCTTTAAAGATGCATCATAGAATTTCTGTGATCCAGCTTAAAGCATGCTCAGCATGAGAATACTTAATGGTAAAAAATAAAGATGTATTCCTATCTGTTCATTATTATTATTATTACTGTTAAAAGAAATGTCAATTAAAATTTCATGAAACCACAGCAGTGTCACAACTTCAAAAAGAACTGAATTAATTGGAAAAGAGGGAGAACATGTTTTAAGTGTTTAGGCTCCTATTAGAGGAAATTAATCATAAATCTCGGGGCCTAATTAATACTTGCTTTTTTAATGTTTCCATGTATTTGGGTTGTGATCCAAGTTCAAGGCACTTGTTTCATCAAAGGCCATGATGCTTCAAAGAGTTGAGCACATACTCAGAAATACTATATGATCTCAAATGTCCATTCACTGCTAAAAGGCTGTGTATCTTTGCACCGCCGGTAATGTTGCTTGCTCACTCTTGACCATAGAACGTTAAAATTGCTTGAACTCTGCTGAAGATGTGTCCAACTTAAAAAGCCCACTGATGATTCAAGTGATAAAATAGTCAACAATGTAGGGTCATCAAGGTGTTAATTCCCTTTCCCCACAACTTATTAATTTATGAAACTATTACATATGGCACTAAATAATTTGATTTTCCCCAGTAGGTGGTGCTAATGTTCTACAGCAAAAAAGAGACATTTTTGGCAGGCTTAATTCTTTTCTAGTTCTCTTCCAGTTTATGATTTATGCCACTGCTATCAGTACTAAGTCATTACATTGGGCCAGGAATTGTTCATATTATTGAAAAGAAACACTCTTGTTGCATTATCAACTTTCCTATACAGCATTCTCCTGTGGAATGCTGTACTGTTAATTTGGAAGGCTTTCTGTTCCTTTGCATAGATGTGAAAAAAATAGTATAAATCATCATTACCAGAGGGAACGTGGAAGCCAGGAGAATCTTCTGGTATAGCATGTCCGTTACATAGACGCTTCCAAAATACTCCATTTGAACTCTTTGTTCTTGTTCCCGAGTAACATTTTCCATTATTGTAATCAAACAGATATATAAAATGGGTGTTCCTCAAAATGTTTCATAATGAGCCTTTTCAAGTGAACCCTAATCTTAAAACAGACACAGATTGTCGGCCTGTTGGTAAGAATGTCATTGTTCTGGAAAAGGAGAATGACTAATGTGTGAAACATACAAAGGATGGAGCCCAAGGGAGAAAATAGATCTCAATCTTTGGAGTCTGGCAAGTTGCCCCTCTCATCATCTTGTCTTCAATCGCATTGTTGCTTCTTTCTTACTGAGCACTAGCAAGGACTTGTTGATGATGGGCAACACCCCTTCATTTGCTTTCCAGTTCTGCTGCAACAAATCGAGGGCAGCAACAACAGCAGTTTAGGATGAGTTTAGGCGCAGTCTTCATACCAACTTTCTTACTTTCAAAGATCCTGCAGCCAACCAGCCACTTCTTCCAACAATATAAGCTGCCCAGTGAAATGTAAGGACAGACCAGTTTTGGCCCATGCTTCCTGAGATAAAATGGCTAAATAATGTAAAGGGGGTTGGGGGTTGGTATCACATTGAGTTTTAGTACATCATGTATCATTTTCAAAAGGGCAACTCCTAAACCATGCAGTAAACCCAACCTCTTGTGTTGCCCCTGGCTGCAACTATTTAATGTAAGTTAATGTAAGTGTTTCAGGACCGGTGTTATGTGGTCTCGGTGGCCGCTCCCAGTCACCAGTCTAGCTGCCGCATTCTGGATTAGTTGTAGTTTCCGGGTCACCTTCAAAGGTAGCCCCACATAGAGCACATTGCAGTAGTCCAAGTGGGAGATAACCAGAGCATGCACCACTCTGGCAAGACAGTCTGCGGGCAGGTAGGGTCTCAGCCTGCGTAGCAGATGGAGCTGGTAGACAGCTGCCCTGGAAACAGAATTGGCCTGCGCCTCCATGGACAGCCGTGAGTCCAAAATGACTCCCAGCCTGCGCACCTGGATCCATTTGGGGGCACCAAATTTTGGGCTTTCTCAGGGCACTGTATTATGAAAGATTACCAAAGTCCATCCCTGATCCTGGAGAGTATTACAATGAATCATAATCTATAAATGCAGAGTCAGACCTGAAAAATCTGCATTGGCTGCTGAAAGAAGCCTTGCTACTAATGGAGGAGGCACCCATGCAAAGGTCTAACCAACTGACCTCAGTGACCAGAACAGCAGAGGACCTGAGACAGACAGAGAGCTGGAAATGGATATTGTTTTCTTTGGAACTTGTGAGCTGTAGCAAATTTCAAAAAAGGAACGTACTATGACGTTATTAATAGTGTTAAATTTAAACTGTAAATATTCTTACTCCATGATCCTTTGTTTCCCATTTTCAGTTTGCAAGACATATCAAGAAATCTGAAGGTCAAAAAACACCAAAGGTTGAGTTGCAAATTTCAATATATGGAGTGAAAATTCTAGATCCCAAAACAAAGGTAGGAACCCTCTTTTCTCCCTCTTCTCCCTCTAGCATTCTGACTATTTGACGTAATACATATATTATATTAAATTAAATGTATGCATCTTATTGGCAAGCAAGAATCAAAAATAGCAGAAGGCCTGGTATGAAACATGAGCTCCCATCATGGCCACTGCCAATAATAAATTTACAATAGCTATAAAACATTGCATAATCAAGATAGTAACACTGTGTGTGTGTGTGTGTGTGTGTGTGTGTGTGTGTGTGTGTGTGTGTGTATTCTGCTTATTTGAAGTTCCTGAGCAATGGATTGGATCCATCCATCTTTTTTTCCTTCAGTTCCCTCTGCAGCTTTTCTGGGGGTTGGCGGGGGGGGGGGAGAGAATTTGGGGGAAATTGCCTCCCTGCTTCTTCCAGTGGGATCACCATATGGGTGGAGGTAATGATGAAATACATGGATCAAGGGGCAGGGGAAACTCTTACAACCTGTCATGTTCCTATCAGTCTCCCAAAGAAAAGTCACTCAAGGTATAACTGAAATTCACTTCACTTGATCCCTTCCTGAAGTTCATCAGACAACAACAGTTTCCACCTGATACCTGCAAATCTTCTCAGTGTGGAGCACCCTACTTCCTCCAGTGATTTGTTTTTGTTTTTTTCATATTATGCTTTGTTATTTCACATGAGCTCTACAACCTAACATTTTCAGTGATGATCTTTTTTGTGTACATCTCATTATAGTATTAATATCTTCCAGAGCACCCGTCAAAGCTGAACCTAACACTTTCCTCTTCTGTTGAACAATTCAAACTCCATGTATGGTACATAACCAGAAGGAAGGTTATATCCAGGGCCAGACCCAATTTTCTGTACTTTCCATATCAAAATATAGGGAAATAGCCTTCCCCAAAATGTTGCCCTCCAGGATAGAACTCTAGAACTCCCATCAGTCCTAGTAAAGGTAAAGGGACCCCTGACATTAGGTCCAGTTGTGGCAGGAGCAGGGACCAAGCAATGGGAGCTCACCCCATCGTGGGGATTCGAACCTCCAACCTTCTGATCAGCAAGTCCTAGGCTCTGTGGTTTAACCCACAGCGCCACTCGCGTCCCTCCCATCAGTCCTAGTCATTGGCTATTCTGGCTGGGCCTGGTGTGAGTTGTGCTCCCAAACAAACTTCTAGAGGACACCATGTTTGGGAAAGCTGGGGAAAAATCAGTAATCACCTCTACAGCGTTGGCATTAAAGATTCATGCAGTCAGTGCAAACAATTATTTTTCAGTTCTCACTCTTTTATAGTAAACACGTGCCTTAAATAAATAAAGCTTGCTCCTTTAAGAAGGTGAAATGAGTTTGCTGAAGGGTGATGATACCACGTTGCTCTCAAAGAATGCAAGAAAACTTCACTTCAGCTGCTTTAATCCAGGGTCACAAATCTAAATTTGGCTTTCTAAAATATTCTGCAATCAGGATTAGTTGAGAGTGATTGCAGAAGTTGTTTTCTGTGTACGTGTTTCAAGTGCCCGATGTGTTTAACATATCTCTTAAGTGGCATTCTGAAATAAAGCATGGTACTCCTCATTTACTCTATACTTCAAGATCCCATCCTTCTATCTGGAAAACTGGCATTTGCATCACCCACTCACTACAGTTAATATACAGTCATGTCAACTGACGGGATGTTATGTACAGCAGAAATATGTTTTGTGCAGAAACTACATTGAGTGTGATCCAACAAGAGAGTCCTGAGAATGGAGCTGGAGCTCTCCCAATATCTGCAATGGAACATCTTGTGTTTATGCTTCTTTGCCTTATGTAGCTGAAAATTAGACCCAGATGCCTGTTCAGATTGCAGGCATGTCTAACAAAGCAGTGTATTGGTCTGTGAGAGGCATATTTCGTGTTCGAAAGTAAAATTATAGCTTGTTGTGGTAACTTTTGTGGGGCCTTGCTAGACGATCATCAGACCCCCCAAATGCAACCCAGGATGTGTAATTGCACCATCATTTTTTATTTATTTTCTTGCAGGAAGTCCAGCACAACTGCCAGCTCCACAGGATATCATTTTGTGCTGACGACAAAACTGACAAAAGGATATTCACTTTCATATGCAAAGATTCAGAGTCAAACAAACACTTGTGCTATGTCTTTGACAGTGAAAAGTGTGTAAGTATGAAGTATTTTTTTTAAAGCTGGTTTGGGGTTGAGTTTTGTTTGTTACGCTGAAAGTTATCATCCCTTTTCTTGCTGTAAAGGCAGAAAAGAGAAGAAAACATACAAAAGCTTCTATCTTTGAAGCCAAATTTGTCATGAAGGTATTATCCCTGTGCTCCTTTGAGACTGTTACAACCAGTGCTTTTTTTCCTTAAAAAATGTTTAGGGGTACTCTCATTTTCCTACTCATATTGAAATACTGCCCCTCAGTGAGGCCAAACTTAGATTCACAAAATGCTTAGGGGTATGTGTACCCCTGCGTTCCCCCCACATCCCCCTAGGAAAAAAGCATGAACCCTGGTTGCTAGAAACTGCAGGATGGGAGAGTGCTGTTGCACACAGGTTCTGCATGCTGGCTCTTCATAGGCATCTGGTTGGTCACCAAGAGAGCAGGATGCTACACAAGATGTACCATTCCTTGGCCTGATCCAGCAGCCTTTTCTTATGTTCTTATGCAATGTCAATCACAGACCATAGAAGGAAAGCCAGAAAAACAGCCTCCTTGTTTCTTAGTCCAAATATTTCTTAGTCCAAAGTATTTTCTACTTCAGCATGGATACCCAAAATATAGGCACCAAGCACTATTAAGCATCACGGTTGCATCCTGCTGCATGCTGCATTAAAATACCGAAGAGCAGTGCATGGTGGGCCAGCGTTGGGCCTTGCATTTTAGTATTAAGAGGAATACATGTGCCCTTGACAGCCAGCATTTCTGTTTTGTACCTCTGCATCTGAAAAATGGGACGCGGGTGGCGCTGTGGGTTAGACCACAGAGCCTAGGACTTGCCAATCAGAAGGTTGGCGGTTCGAATCCCCGCGACAGGGTGAGCTCCTGTTGCTCGGTCCCTGCTCCTGCCAACCTAGCAGTTCGAAAGCATGTCAAAGTGCAAGTAGATAAATAGGTACCACTCTGGCGGGAAGCTAAACAGCGTTTGCGTGTGCTGCTCTGGTTCGCCAGAAACGGCTTAGTCATGCTGGCCACATGACCCGGAAGCTGTACGCTGGCTCCCTCGGCCAATAAAGCAAGATGAGCGCCACAACCCCAGAGTCGGTCACGACTGGACCTAACTGTCAGGGGTCCCTTTACCTTTACTATCTGAAAAACAGTACAAAAAAACCTGGGAGAAATGTCCTTCACTGTTCTGAGACTGAAGGAAAGGCTCTGTCTTTTATCTTGCTGTAGGGCTTTGACTGTTTATGGAGCTGTGCAGTGTTAAGTGCTGCACAATGGCTAAAGTAATGTTTTGGATACTTTCCTTCTCTTAGATCTTGTGTTCATCCTTCCTCTGCTTCCAAATCCCGATGCGCTTTTTCATTATAAGTAGTAGGACAGTTTAAGTAGGACAGTCACATCACCCATGTACAGATAAGTTTGCATATCGCGGATGCAACCCAGCCTTGTGACTCAGTGGTCCAGGTCTGGGGTGGATAAAAGCATTGGCAGTCATTGCAACTCTGAGTCATGTTCACTGGTCAGGAAACGCAGCATAAAAGCACACACAAATCATGTTCTGTGAATACCAGGACTTAAGCCATTTGGAGCCGCTCCAGGTCTAGCCATCTGTAATTATCCCAGAGACAGGCTAGTTACACTGTTATTGGACCTGGCTGAAAATCAGCTCCTTGGTGGTGGCCAACGCTCTGTTCCATTTGACCACCCTTCATGCACTAGGTCTTGAACAATAGCCTTAATGTCTTGTCCTTTTGAATGCATTTTGCCAACAGAGCTCTAAATGTGGTTTTTCTGCACTCTTCAATTACATTTGAAACAGCTTGACGTATCACAGGGTTCACATGCAATGCAGTGTTCAACCATGGTTTACATCTATGTGACATGGCAGCAGTAACATTGGAGTGCTTCAGTCATGATCTTCTCTGCAGGAACCCACACATTTTCTCATTGAAGCCAAGCCATGGTTTGGCCTAGCATTACATGTGAACTAGGCCAGTATGTTCCTTTAGGGGTTTAGTTTCTGCTCAGCTAGAGTTTACAAGCTAACAGTAATATTTGCTCCATATAAAGGCAGAAGAGATAACTTTAACTATTGGTCAAGCATTTGACCTGGCTTACAGGAAATTTCTGGAATCTGGAGGAAAGGATGTCGAAACAAGAAAACAGATTGCTGGGTTACAGAAAAGAGTAAGTAGCAGAATTTGGGTTTCTTTTCTTGGTTTAAGTAATGTATCGTTTGGATTTTCAAAGATATACTGCTGGCGTATAGCAGGACAAAAGTGAGAATTCAACATTATAGAAAAATTCATTACGACAACACATGAAATTAGGGGGTTGTGTCCGACTAAGTCCTGCTCATGGCAGAACCATTAAAAACAACAGATTTAAGTTAATCTTTACTAACTTGTCCATTAATTCCATTAGGTCCACTCTGATTATGACTTAGCCTGATCCAACTCAGAGAAGCTATTGCTAGTAACTAAAGTACCTTTAAATTGTTTTTAGTGTATTGTTTTTAGTGGATTCACCTGAACTTATTAGGGCTTTGCACACCCCACCTGTTCAACCTGTGATCTCAATCCAGGGGTCCCAAATCAGGCAACAACACCCTTGGCTAATTTGGGGCCTATTTGCCCCAAACTAAATCCAGTCCTGAAGTAGCTAGGGGCAGGCTTATGTTTAATTAGTTTCTTAAAATAACAATGATCTGAGAAGCGGATTGAAAAGTACCGTGCGCCAGACAGGAAGGAGAGCCAGGAATCAGGCTTATACTTTCTCCTGGAGTTCATGGGCTTTTTCACAGAGGTTTCCCACCTGGTTCCTGCCTCAACTTCCTCCCTGACAACCATGAATTACTATGGGCCATCCAGCCCGACGTGCAGTGATATGTGGTCACCAGAACCCAACTCATCCAACAGCCAAGCTCCTCCAAATATGCCTGATTTGGCTCTAGATGCAGCCAAATCCAGTATGCTCAGCCCTAAATATTGCATTCAGATATTACATATTCTCTATGCCTATGGGTCTACACAAATACAGCATGAGCTTCAGTTTTCTGAATAGCTTCCTTAAAAGCCAAGTGAATGGTTCTGCAGTGGTCAGGGCATGTTTAAGCACCAACTTGACTGGTCAGATGAATGCCTCTTTGGCCACAGTTGATTATTGTTTGATATTCCGTTCAGCATAGGATGTCCTGTGTACATGGATGCCCACTGCTTTATTGTCTCAGAATGTTATTTGAGAGCTACGGTAGAAATGACTTGATAGGATTCCAGAAAATTTGCCCCAAACATTATTACAACTTTTCTGGGGCCCCTTGCCTTTAAACTGAGCACTTCCTCTTTTCAACTTGCTTTTCTGCTTAGTTTTATGCTGTCTGGGGGAGAGGGAGCGCATAAATTGGCCCAATAAGTAGCCTCTTCTAAATTGCTCCAGGTTAATGTTCTTTTTCTAAAGTATTTTGGCATTAAGCAAAGAAGAAGAAGAAAATGAAAGAAAACAACTTGACCCAGCTACTCTAATCCCATGGGTAGAGAAACTGATACTGGGACAAATCAGTCTATTTGTCAATAATAATCCTGGATCAAGAGGAAGCAATAAAATGAGTTGAACCTCAACTTGAAGAGAAGAAAGCTTTCAATTAACTTTAGAATGGACCTTTCCTAACTAGAACTCACTTGTGTGTAGATATTGTAGAAAAATCTTGAGCGCATTGAAAGCTGTTGCTGATAATACTACTGTATATAAGCTCCATTTTGATTCCATGAAAAGTCGTGTCTTATGCACCATGCAGTGGAGAATTTGCACCTCTTGATCTCTTGTTTGTTGCAAGCATAGTCACCATCTCCAAAGGGCCCTGGGTGCCTGGGCACTCACAGATTTTTCACTAAGGGTGCTTGGCGGGGTGACCCAATGCGTCACACACTGCGGTGGGGTACTTCATCACACACACCGTGTGGCAGGGCATTCCATTGGGCCCTCCCATTACGGCAGTGACGTGTGACGTCATGTGCTGCGCATGATGTCACATCTGTGTTGGGTGGAACCCAGCATGCCTGATTCCAAGACCCGATTATTCTATTTGCTTCCTATATGAGATATGCATCCTAGAGAGGAAATTTTTAATGGCTAAGTGTCAACAACTTGCTTCTGTACAAACCTCGTTTCTTAATAATGGCAAAGATTTTGTTCCTTGGTTATTTGCTTTCCTGGGCTCATTCAGGAAGTGAGTAAGAATGAGTCAATAAATCCAACACAGTTCATTAATCTCACCTTTCTAATAACTGCATTTTTGTTTTATTTAGATTCATGAACTAGAAACAGAAAACATTGAGCTAAAAAACAAGGTTCAAGATTTGGAGAACCAGTTAAGAATAACGCAAGTGCAAACGTCGCCAGTAAGTACCCTGGGCAAAGCCATTTTTTCTTAGTAGAAATGCAATCACTTTAACACTTTTAATACTTACTTTGCTTCTAAATAAATAACCCAAAGGCTCTTTTCTGATTGACTTAACAAATAAATGGCAATTTCAGTGTTGAAGTAACTCTAAGATTGTGATGAGCTAATGAATGGGGAAAAACAGTCATGCCTTAAACTGGCTAACTTTACTCTTAGTTTCAATACCAAGATTCAACGTTGAGTGTAGGCGACACAGTCCCTGAAAAGTTAGTTTGACTAATTACCAAGTACAATTACAAAGTGCCAAAACATCCAAGTATGACAAAGGGCTTCCAGATCATTATTTGGTATATCAGCATCTCTCTCTTTTTTGAGAACTTAAGCATTGCCAGAGAACTAGTCCCTAAATTTGGGTGTATCTAACATTGTCAAAGTTTTGTCACAAACATACAGTTACTTACTTACCAGTTTGTTTTATTTACAATGCACTTAACTAACTTCCTTTTCCTAATCCTTCCTGCAAGTGTGTATGAAGTTGGATTCCATGTAAAGCTGCCTCAAAAATCATATGGCTCTTTCCCTGTTTGTTATAGTTGACAATTTTGGTTCTTGTTTCCATGTGTGATTGTGGATGTACAGTCGTACCTGGGAAGTCAAACAAAATCTGTTCCAGAAGTCTGTTTGACTTCCAAAACGCTCAGAAACCAAAGCGTGGCTTCTGATGGGCTGCAGGAAGCTCCTGCAGCCAATTGGAAGCCCTGCCGGATGTTCGGCTTCCAAAAATAGTTTGCAAACCAGAACTGTCACTTCCAAGTTTGTGACGTTCAGGAGCCAAAACGTTTGGGAACTAAGCTGTTCGAAAACCAAGGTACGACTGTAGTGGATTTTCTGAAAGCAAGAAAACTCCATCTTAATTAAGCCAATGACAGTATGGTTTTGGGTGTTGCTACTATCACCTAATGTGTTCAGCTGCATTTAAAGCACAAATTGCCTGCGAGCTACAACAATGGCAGTCAGTGGCATAGAAATGCAATTACCTTATGTCGAGAATCTCAGAGTATGCGCCTTGTGTGAAATGTGGCCTCATTTTGCAGCGCAACTTTTGTTGATTTCTACTTAGTTTTGATTTTGTTTAAATTTTATTGGAGGCTTATCCAATAATTTTAAACCAGGGTGGCTGTTTTCAGTTATGTGTGTCAATATTTGTCAAAAAGTCGTTTGTTCTTGTGCTTCTGTCCTCTATACAGTTGTGTCTAGTTAAGTCCACAGTGGTTGTATATATTTAATATGTGGAATCCTGCTCCTCATGCAAGGAAAGCATTTTTTAATTTTTTAAAAAATTTAAATTAAAAAAATGAATGAAATATTTTATTAAAGAATGGATTACATGATGTCTAATCTAAAAAGCGATTTGAAAAAATAAATGTAATTGACTTGGGTTCATAAATTTCATGATGGTCTACTTTTCACAGATTTAAACAACCTTGCTAGTGATGATTAAATTATGCCTTATAATACAATCTATTAACCCGTGGGCAATTCTAGCTTTTAATCACACAGAATTTTGTGTCAATAAAGAGATGATTCATAAAGTATGTCTTTCATCAAAGCAGAATAACAGTATCTAAAGGGAGAAAGAGGATATGTGTGTATATGTGTTGTCACAATCGTGTCTCCCATTGTCTCTAGCAAAGTCATTTAGAAACACTTTTATAAAAAAAGTTAATTTATTTATTTAGTCAGTCATTCAGTCAGTCACTTTATTTTGCCCAGGGCAACCCAAAGCAATTTACAACCAAATAAATACACAAAAAAACCATTGTTTACCATTATCTCTTTGCTTCCCTCAACCACCCATTTCTACAGTCAGCTTTCTGTGTGTGGTGTGAAAATTACTAAACATATAAATGTGTTTCAGGGTGTGCAAACACACCTATTTATTGATTATTATTTTTTATGTCTGTCCCACTTCCTAATGAAAAACCTCTCCAGGCAACTTCCTTCCAATAATTTTTTATTGGCCACATGCTAAGGAATTCTGTACCCAGAAGTCTTCATAGGCTGCCACTGGCTTTCTGGGTGCTTGAAGCCAGAAAGTTGGGGGGAAAATAAGATAGGCAGGTTCCACATAGGATTCTTGTATTTCAGGAACATTTAACGTAAAAAGCAACTGAGAGAAATGTTCTGTTTCAACAAAGAGACATTGTTTTAATGTAACAAGATTTATGCTTTTTAAGTATTGAGTGTGGAGGGCATAATGCGGTGGGACACGGATTTAAGAAAAGATCCGTAGGCTAACAAAGCGTGGCAAGAGCGAGGAGAGTGTATTTAAAGACATACATTGTGGATATTCTCAAAATGTAAGAGCTTAATTTTTAACCTAATCATAGGACCATCCAGTACAATAGATGTCACCAATTTACAGTAAATGTTAAGAAAATGGTAATGGGGTAATATTCATAGAATCATTAAATTGTAGGAGAGGGATGTGGGTGGCGCTGTGGTCTAAACCACTGAGCCTCTTGGGCTTGCTATTCAGAAGGTCAGAGGTTCGAATCCCCGTGATGGAGTGAGCTGCTATTCCTCTGTCCCAGCTCCTGCCAACCTAGAAGCTTGAAAGCACGCCAGTGCAAGTAGATAAATAGGTACTGCCGCAGCGGGAAGGTAAACGGCGTTTCCATGCGCTCTGGTTTCCATCACAGTGTCCCATTGCACCAGAAGTGGTTTAGTCCTGCTGGCCACATGGCCCAGAAAGCTGTCTGTGGACAAACGCTGGCTCCCTCAGCCTGAAAGCGAGATGAGCGCCACAACCCCATAGTCCCCTTTGACTCGACTTAACCATCAAGGGGGTCCCCATAAAATTGTAGGGTTGGACCAGAACCCGTGAGGGTCTTCCAGTCCAAAATACACACACCCCTGCTGTCCAGTTATAGAAGACTGGATTTAATGCAGCCACTCACCTCTTTAGCCATGGTGACAGACCCTCTGTTTCTTGCATTCATTAAAATCCCAGTGAGAACAAATACTAAAGATGTAACACACTATATATATTGTTTATCATTCTGTTCCTTATGGAAAACACTCATTCCACTAATGCTAATGCCATTCACCTCTTCAGAACAATCACAGTAGCAAGATTGAGAAACTTTGAGCAAGCGAGCAAACCGGAAACCTTCACAGAAATCATTTGCCTGAAACTTTGTGAGAATGGCCCGTCCAGCACAAATGTCGAAAATTAATTGTTAGCATTATGCTCAAGGTATTTCATTTCCCACTGCTCATTAGGAATGCTGCCTCTGATATTTGTCATCCTCTTAAGGCTGTAGGGGGGAGAAAACCCACGTTTGGCTATAGGCTTCAGCAAATGTAAAATTACTCATCAAGTTATAATGCAAAAAAAAGTTCAGTGTGGTTCGAATTTTGCGTTAAAAATAAATGAGCTACTTTCAACTTTTCTGTTTGGTGAATATTTAATATATGGATTTAAAAAATGTATATTAATCATACGTTAGAGCCCTGACATTGCTTTTAGTGAGGCTATTTACAATGAATTTTTAAAGAGCATAATAAAGTATGTATTATTAATCACGATGCTAAATATGGAAAACAAAGCAGTAATGGGAAGGTTATTTATGTAACACAAAGACTCCAAAGGGCTTACAATTCAGGTGTTATGCTAAACCTGCCCCCCCTGTCCTTACTGCATATTCCTCCCCACATGCAGAGCCCCAATGCTTCTCTTGCAATCTGATAAACATAATTTGCATATTTAGTTAAAAACTCCCAACTCATTCATTTATCATAAATGTATCTACCAGCAAATACCTAAACTAGTGTCGGGCAGTTTGCAGGCAGTGATTTGTCCCAAGATGTTCTCATAGGGATTTCTGATTCCTCGTTCTTTTACTGAGACAGAGCTACAGTGCCATGATGTAATTGGTAGGCCTTTCGCTCATTCCTGGTTCAACTAATTCCACCATTTTCAGGGAGTTTTGCTTTGTTTTTGTCTAGAGTTCCTGATCCTAAGCGTAGGTTTCCACTAATCAAAACACACCCCTTTATTTTCCTCCCCTGACCCCTGATCATTAGGTCCAGTCGTGGCCGACTCTGGGGTTGCGGCGCTCATCTCACTTTACTGGCCGAGGGAGCCAGCGTACAGCTTCCAGGTCATGTGGCCAGCATGACTAAGCCACTTCTGGCAAACCAGAGCAGCACACAGAAATGGAAGCAGCACACCAGAGCAGCACACGTAAATAGGCTTCCCGCCGGAGCGGTACCTATTTATCTACTTGCACTTTGACGTGCTTTCGAACTGCTAGGTTGGCAGGAGCAGGGACCGAGCAACGGGAGCTCACGGGAATTCAAACTGCCGACCTTCTGAGCAGCAAGTCCTAGGCTCTGTGGTTTAACCCACAGCGCCACCCGCGTCGCCTTTCCCCCCCCCTCCCCACTCACCCCCAAATAAAGGTGTTGGAACTTCTCACTATTACAGAATTTCTACTCCGGATGAAAGTTTGTTGGGAAGCATCCTCCCTGTAATATTCTACAAAGCATGAGGAAAGTTGGGATAATGTTCTTGTCCTCAAATGAACTGAGGAGAGGAGCCAAGCTTGCTGGTAGCAAAACACATGATTTGAGATTCAGTCCACTTGGAAAAGTTCATTGATGTTTGCTCACAGGGAAGTGGCGGGGGGAAGTCTCCAAGCCATTTTTCCCAAACCAGGCCCACCCGCCCATCAGCTGGTATCACTAGTGACATCAGCTGATGTGAAAAAGCACAGTGTTTAATCCTGCACTGGCTCTGTGATCCTGTTCCCAGCAGTCAACTAGATCACACTACTAAGGCAGCTGGATTTCATCTGTGCTGATCAGCTGAGCAGGAATCAAAGCTCATTCGTGAGAATGAACATGTTGCCTTGTTCATTCTTTTCCATAGTTTTACGTTTGCTTCCTTAGCAAAAGGACAGACCAAGTTTAAATTCTTAATTTGTAAAATTGTATTGTATTTGTCAAGGGATGCGGGTGGCGCTGTGGTATAAACCACTGGGCCTAGGGCTTGCCGATCGGAAAGTCAGCGGTTCAAATCCCTGCGACGGGGTGAGTGCCCATTGCTTGGTCCCAACTCCTGCCAACCTAGCAGTTCAAAGCATGCCAGTGCAAGTAGATAAATAGGTACCGCTGTGGCGGGAAGGCAAACGGCGTTTCCATGCACTGCTCTGGTTTCGCTAGAAGCGGCTTAGTCATGCTGACCACATGACCGAGAAAAACTATCTGCGGACAAATGCCAGCTCCCTCAGCCAGTAAAGCGAGATGAGCTCCACAACCCCAGAGTCATTTGAGACTGGACTTAACTGTCAGGGGTCCTTTACCTTTACCTTATTATATTTGTCATGTGACAAAGGTATTTGAGAGCAGAAGCAGTAAAAGGAAGCAGTAAAGGAGTCTAGAAATGTTGTGAAATGCTGGAAAGCTGCAGAATCACTCAGCATGTGGAATCACTATAACTCATTCTCTGTATAAATGTTTGTATCGGCTTGCAGGAAGACTCAGTGGGGCCTGAATGGGGTGGAGTCAGTGTGTGTGTGGAGCCTGACTTAGGCATGGAGCCTGTGTTCAGTGAAGCCTGTACTCTGTGTATGCTCTGAAGCTAGTTTAAATCTTCTATTCACTATGCTGTTTACTTGCAAACAAGTTATAACTCAGTAAAGCTATTCTTCTTTTACTGAAGAAAAATGCGTTATTAACACTGCTTGATTGTTTAAAAAAAGGTCTCAGAGCGGTTTACAAAAGATAGAACAGTGAAATAAAGGGGGGGAAATACAACACTACCTTAAAACATACAAAAGTTAAAATACTAAAGCAGGTTAAAATTACCTCAACTTCCTTAAACATCTGGGTATGAAGATTTTTAGCAGGTGCTGAAAAGAATACAGTGAAGGTATTGGCAAAGTGTAACAACAACATCAACAACAACAAATTTACTATTTATACCCCACCCATCTGGCAGGGTTTCCCAGGCACTCCCAGTGTGGTGTAGTGGTTAAGAGCGGTAGACTCGTAATCTGGTGAACCGGGTTCGCTTCCCCGCTCCTCCACATGCAGCTGCTGGGTGACCTTGGGCTAGTCACACTTCTCTGAAGTCTCTCAGCCTCACTCACCTCACAGAGTGTTTGTTGTGAGTCAGGAAGGGAAAGGAGAATGTTAGCCGCTTTGAGACTCCTTTGGGTAATGATAAAGTGGGATATCAAATCCAAACTCTTCTTCCTTTTCTTCTTCTAAATTACCAAAATGCTGAGTATTATATGGCACCTGTAGTAGTGCCAATTCCACTGATCAAAGCAGTCAATTTGAGTTTAACCTTGCCATGGCAACATTTTGTTTCTTCTCTGAACTATGTATCTTAGCCAGCTTTTTAGATGAACATTTCAAGCCATGAGAGTGGAAGGGGGAAAGTCGAAACGCCTCTCTCAACTAAAGTTGAGAAGGATCCATGTTGGTTCACAAGAAGAAATCTGCAGTTGGGCAATATATTTATTTGGACCAAAAAACAAAACGTCGAAAAATTGAGGATTTTGGTCTTGTGAACTCAGGACGTTATGTGAGGGTTTTCATTTTTATTAATGCCCTTTCCTTGATTTTCCACAAACTAAGTGCAAATGTTTTTAATTTAGAATTATTTCCCAAACTGTCATTTTTATTAAAACCTAACCTACTTATTGTAGCATATCCATTAAAGACAGATTTGTATGTAATATAGATTAATGCTGTTTTTACCATTTCCTGAGTAATTATGTAGGAGTTGTACCATGATTATTATAATGTGGTTTTCATTCCTGGTTACATTCCTAGCTGCGTGTTTTGCTCAGTCTCCCTACCAGTGAAAGTGTTAGTCATGGGCAGAGATGTCAAGAATTGCTGAGTGTACACAATGGTACATTGTGCTTGAATTCTGTGGGATTCTTGCCTGTTTCCTACCATCAGCAGCTTGGGTTCATAAGTAGGATTTGTGTTCTCTGTGTTGAGCTGTTCATTTTTAGGATTTACTTTGGCATTAAATCAGAGGCACTTTCTAGCATTCGAGCCTAAGTATTTTAAGGCAGTATGATTTATTGCTTCCATATGATAAGTTCACTTTTTTATATCACAATAAGAGCTTAAACAATAAGAGCTCATTTAAAATATTTCTATATAAGGTGATCCCAGAGCAGGTTGCAATTAATTGCGCCTTGAGGGCCCCAGGACACCCCCATATAAATAAATTCACACAGACACGTGTTTTAGTTTAAAAGTTGATGGGCAAAATTTAGGCCACAACCTTATTGATTACACAATGTGAGTGGTATTGGCTTAGGCATTGGGAAACTATAACTGACTCCTGCCCACCCAGCAGGAAGTATGGAAGGGTAAACACCAAACGATTTAGCTACGATGGCGGCTAACAGATTGAGGCTGAATCCTGAGAAGATAGAAGTACTGTTTTGGGGGGACAGGAGGCGGGCAGGTGTGGAGGACTCCCTGGTCCTGAATGGGATAACTGTGACCCTGAAGGACCAGGTGCGCAGCCTGGGAGTCATTCTGGACTCACAGCTGTCCATGGAGGCGCAGGTCCATTCTGTGTCCAGGGCAGCTGTTTACCAGCTCCATCTGGTACGCAGGCCGAGACCTTATCTGCCCACAGACTGTCTCACCAGAGTGGTGCATGCTCTAGTTATCTCTCGCTTGGACTACTGCAATGCACTCTATGTGAGGCTACCTTTGAAGGTGACCCAGAAACTACAACTAATCCAGAATGCGGCAGCTAGACTGGTGACTGGGAGTGGCTGCCAAGACCACATAACACCGGTCTTGAAAGACCTACACTGGCTCCCAATACGTTTCCGAGCACAATTCAAAATGTTGGTGCTGACTTTTAAAGCCCTAAATGGCCTCGGCCCAATATACCTGGAGGAGCGTCTCCACCCCCATCATTCTGCCCGGACGCTGAGGTCCAGCACCGAGGGCCTTCTGGCGGTTCCTTTGCTGAGAGAAGCCAAGTTACAGGGAACCAGGCAGAGGGCCTTCTCGGTAGTGGCACCCGCCCTGTGGAACGCCCTCCCACCAAATGTCAAAGAGAAAAACAACTACTAGACTTTTAGAAGACATCTGAAGCTAGCCCTGTTTAGGGAAGCTTTTAATGTTTAATAGACTATTTAATAGTTTAATAGACTATTGTATTTTAATATTCCGTTGGAAGCCACCCAGAGTGGCTGGGGAAACCCAGCCAGATGGGCAGTTTTTAAATAATAAATTATTATTATATTATTATTACTACGTCAATGAAGACCAGCTGAAGCTCACCCCGGGGTTCCCGTGGTCCTGGCAAGGTCCTAGCCACTCAAGTGGACTTCAGACACGATCCAAGACCCCCAGATTCCTTTAACGGAATACCTTTTTTATGGAAGGGCAGGTGATGGCCGCCCCTCCCCTCCCACACACATCATTGAGCCAATGCCTAAGCAGCGAACCTTACAAAGATGTGACGATTGCTGAGAGGCAGGCGATCATACGCAGCAGATCGTTAAGGGAGAAACTGTCCTTTTAATTTAGGTCCTGAGCTGTTAAGGGCCTTGTTAATACAAGTACCACTCAGTAGCTCATAAGCAACACTTTGCTCACTGGAGTTATGTGTGCTTGGAAAACAGCCCCACACAAAAGCCTGTGTGGGGCCAAGATAACCTACTCAATGTGAAGCTTGTAGGAAGTTTGTGTTCTATGAGTGCTTGGTGAGAGAAATGGTTTGTGAAGCTATACTCAATGCACAAAATACTGGGCTGTGCTTTAACCACGCAAATATGTGTGCCTACTATATGCCAAAACAATTGCAGACATGGAGATTTTCAAGCATATTTGGTGCATGGGGATATTTTTCAGGACATAGAAGACATGATTTTAAAATTGTAATATTTGCAGTGATTTTTAATGGAGATGTTAAATTTGCTTCTGCCGGTACTGGATTACTCATTGTTGCTGCGATGTAAGGAAAAAAAAGTTCACTTTTTGTTCCTAATATTGTGGAATATTGGTTTGCTAGCAAATTTTTGTGCTCTTTTTTTTCCCTTTCCCTTCTCTTACCACTTTCACTCCTTAGAATATATATTTCTCTTTCTGTGATTCCTTTACAGCTGCTGCTGCACATAGAGTCTGATTATGAACATGACATGTTTCAAAGACCCACCACCTTTTTCTGGTGTAGCAATGAGGATTCTGCTCCTTGCTTAGATATCTCTTCCATTACACTAACTCCTATGAACTCTCCTGACTCCAGACACTCATCCGGACTATTAACACCACCACCTACCAAAAGTGGTCTTCCAAAGCCAGTCCATGAACACAGCATCCCAAGACCTCGTGTAATCCAGCTGGGCACAAACAGTCCAAAAAACATTTCAACCTTCCTATCTTTGTTGTGTATGAATTGTATCAAAGTGCTGCATTTTGTACAGTGGTTAAAGGACAGGCCAGAAGCATTTCGTCTACTTCTGAGCAGTGCAGAAATGTTCAGCATATCAAGATTGACTCTCCTTTAAAAACGCTTGAGGATAAGCTTGTTCTATATCATCTGGGCTGGTTAAATTGAGAAAGCAAATGGAATTCTTATACCTCAATCCCAAATGCACTGACGTAAAAATAAGCGTCAAGGTTACTGGCTTTGTTTAGAATTCCAGCCTTGTATCATAAAAAAAAGGGAACTATTAATTACCAATAGAGAAAGTGAAAGATGAACCCTGTCTACAGGTTCACAATGCAAAGCTTACAATCTCTGAAGAATTGTGATTGGACAGCATAAATTTTTAAATAAAATGTGGGAAGTCAGTAGGATTTGTGGTAGGCAATGTAGAGCACTTGATTTTTTTGAAGTGCGTTTAAACTCTGTGCAAAATGAAGAATGCCCATTATTTATCCCAAAGATGAGCTGTAACATGCTTCCTGGTTGTAAGAATGGGCTGATACAACCTTCTCTTTCTGTTTGCAATTAGCAATTGGCTGTCCTTGGCAAACATGGCTTTTTGCATGGGTTTACTCAATAAAAATGCTTCTCATGATCATTCAGGTAGTGCAAGTATGCATTTATTTCGAAACAAAGATCAATTCTCTTATTATGATTAGTGTTCCTGAGAGAAACAAAAGGAAATACTTTTTAATTGCAATAAGTGAATGGGAAAAAACTAATTTAAGAGATTCAGATGTTACTGATTGATTCTCTCACTCTTCAAAGATCTGTAACTCCATTGTGTAGATTTTCTGTTGTAACAATTTATTCCTTAAAGCATATATTTATACTTTCTGCATTTATTAGTAAGAGACCTATTTATAACTTCCGCATTCATTTAAGGATGAAATCAGTTGCAATGGCCAGAATCCCAATAGTTTTTTAGCCTTGCTCAAGGACTTGTGTGTGTTTAGCAATATATTTTAGGATTTATTTTCTTTTTCAGATCCAAAAACACTTTTGTTCAGGTCCAGACTAAACTAGTTGAACTTGGCTTCATTTGAATCAGTGGGGCAAGTTAGTCACGTTCAGCTAACCTTTTGTCTTGTTGCGAAGGAGACTCCTGGTGCAGGAAAAACCATTAGGGATGTACTGTTGGTTCATTGACAGCTAGTTTCTTTAGATCCTGGCCATTCAGAGCAGCCCAGAAAGAGTCAAAAATATTCAAGACTCATTGATTTTCAATAGGAGATTGTTATGCATGTTGTCCATAATTTACTGCAAATTTGTCAGATGAAGGTGGGGAATAAAAAAGAACTTATTTTTTTGTGATGGGCTTCAGCTTTTAAAAAATTGTTTGGAATGTCTGGGTTTGGATTTTTGTGTGTGTGAAATCCAAAAATGAATTAGCCAAGTAAAAATAATCCATACTGATTCCCCATAAGGCTTGTGATGTCATAATCCTGTCATAACTCCTGATGGAATCTGTTCTTCACACAACCGAAGGCCAACTTTTGATGGCTAAACTTCTATGATGGGTGGACTAGCAGGATTTTATTATAAATTAAGAGCCTATGGCTTCTACAGTATCCAAATGCTATCCATCAACATATTTCACTTTCAGCAAAAGTTGAGTGTGTTTATCACAACAATTCTGAGTTAATAAGCAGCTAATATATTAGTTGTTGAGACAGAGGAATGCATTTGGACAAGACTTGGCTTTTTTCAGAGAACTCAGAGAAGGAAACAAAGTACATAGTAACTATGTACAAACAAATTGGGCAGGTTGCATTATTTGGGTCAAAATTTGGCAAATCTGTTACATGGAAAGACTCCTACATATGCAGAACATGGTGTTTACCTGTAAAGTCCTGCAAGGTCTTTGTTTTTAAGTGATTAAGAAGTGATACTTATTATCCATGCTGCATAAAGGCAGAATCAGTTTGTCTGCCACTTATATTCATGTTTCTCCAGTTTGTTTAAAATAGGTGGCTAATAGGTGTTAGATGTGGTTGGACCACAGCTTCCACCTTTAGAATATACTTCTAATTTCAAGAGTGCATGAGCTTTTAGAGATTATTTTGTTGTAACTATTCTGGGGATTATTAAGACAGTTCTTAGTAGTGCAGTCTAACCTTTATATGATAGTCATTCATTTCCAAATTCAAAACCAATAGGAGGACTAGCTTTGCTGCATAGGAGGCCTCTCTTCTTAAAGACAGGGTAAAGTACATTGTGGAACATAACAGCAGAGAATGCTCAGCTTGCAAAAGAACCTGACTTGCCTCAAAGTCTAGAGAGTCCTCTTGCCAGCTGCAATTTAGCAGCCATCCAGCTGAAGTCAGCAAGCAAAGTTGGAAGACTAAGTGACTTCACCATGCTCTGCAGACTAGCTGCTGGCGATTTGAAAAAAAATGATGAGGGAATATGTGTAGTCATTTGTCATGGGTGATTTATTTCCAGTAGAATACCGTAACGCTATAAACTTCTATTAGAAGATGCTGAAGAGTCTGGGGATGCATAGACCAGGCATAGGAAAACTCTGCCCTCCAGATGTTTGGGGAGTACAGCTCCCATCATCCCTGACCACTGGTCCTGTTAGCTAGGGATGATGGGAGTTGTAGTCCCAAAACATCTGGAGGGCCAAGTTTGCCTATGCCTGGCATAGACAGAGCACCTTATGAACATAGGTGAACTAGAACCAGGAATACTCTGAACCTTCCTCCAAACTTACCTCTAAGATGCCAGGCTCCTTCCTTTTGAAACCAGCCTTTATAGAAAATGCAAGTTCCTCTCTCTCTGCCTGTGACCCAGGAACAAAACTTTCCATCATTTTGTAACTCTGGACAGATAGTACAAGAGACCAGTGGCCGGCTATCGCGGAAGGAGTGTGTGTGATGCTTGTGTGTGAACACAAAAGGCTTGTTCAATTTTTTTTTATTGTTATAAGCATATTTGTGGTAAGAAGCGTTAAGGTTCTCTGGGAGAAATTCAACGTCACGTTCTTCTGATTGTTGCATCAGCACAAGCATTTTGGCTTGCCAGACAGAACCATCTCCCTTCTCCTTCTCCCCCACCCCTTTGTGCAGTTCTGGGGGTGCTCTGAACAGCACAACTACCCAAACTCATGGGCAGGGTGGGGGCATGAGGAGATGACTGGAGGGAACCCATTGTATCAGGAGAAGTCTGCAGGCTCCACTACACCAAGGATATTTCCATAAATGGAAGGACTCCTTCCATTTATGGAAGGGCACCACAACCCAGAACTATGTGATGTATGAACACTGTTAATATGCAGGAACAAAAAAAGAGAGAGATGCTGAGTGTATCTAACCACCCGTTAAAACACAACATATCAAGAAGCCTTGCATGGCAAGAGGGAAGAAAAACATCACCTCTAGAAACATGGCACTGACATCAATTTATTCCATTACAACGTGAAGATAATTGGTCATTGTACGTCCAGTTAGCCTTGTTCCATTATAATATCAGTATAACCAAACCAGATTGTTATGCATAACATTTGAGACATAGTTGGGATTTTCTGCTAGGGATATTTTTTATGCATTGTCAATAAAACAAAGTTGCTTGTTAGCTCCCTGTAATGGGAAAGCTTACTTAGATTATCTTATGCATATCTCTCTGCTTTCTGTATGTTATTGCTGCATATTTTCCTCTTAGGAAAGCATTTTTACTTGGATAGCAATGGTGAAATGACTGTGGCTATTAATCTTAATCCGACAGAAAAGTATATTTTCAGCAAATTATACTTTCCTGAAGCTGAACAGAATTTCTGGGCTTTTTTAGTGATGAGGTTTCTACAGTACTAAGCTGAACTTTTAAAAAAAAGAAGTTAGTTTCAATATATTCATGGTCCTTAATGTGTTTTCATCCAAATTACTGCTTTATTACATAATGGTTTCTCAGTGTTTAGAGCAACTGCTATGTCAGTTTTGCAGAATATCAATCCTATTATGACACAAGAGGTAATAAAACAAAACGGATACGTTATCTCTTAATTTCAGGCGCTAGTTCTGTATGTTCTGATGTATAGCCAACTGTCCCAATAAAAGGGCATTATCTCTCTCTCCATTCAAAGGCGTTCATATTCCCCCCAACTCTTTTGTATCTAAAAGTCATTCCATTCTGGATACACCAGATAACACTAAAACTGCGAAAGTATGACAATACTGGTTGGTGCGTGACTGAAGGCTTTAGCATGTTTCATAAACCTCAGGCTGCAAATGCCAATTTCTCATATCGGCTCTTTTGTTTTTTGCATGCCCTCTTCTGTTCGAAAACGTAGCTTTTTATCTTCTGCATTGCATGCGAAAAGAAAAAAAAGTTCAATATTGTGATTTTTGTCATGTGAAATTTTGCCCTAATGTTTATTGTCCTTATTGTAGGCAGGCAGTGTGACACCTAAATCACCCTCCACTGACATCTTTGATATGGTTCCCTTTTCTCCCATATCCCCTCAGTCATCAACACCTACTCGCAATGGCACACAGCCTCCTCCAGTACCCAGTAGATCTGCAGAGATCAGTAAGTTTTGTAATGAACTGACCTGATTTGTTTTCATCTTCATACTAAGCCAAGTACGGTTTTTGGAAACCACGCATTTAAAAACGATAGGGCTGGGTTCGCAGTGTTCCTGTTCTTTGAGAGTTTGGGTGTTTGGGGGGCATCCTGTGACCCTTTGATATGTTCAAGTAATAACTCCACTCAAGGCCAGTGGCGTAGCATGGGTTGTCAGCACCCGGGGCAAGGCAAGTAATTTGCGCCCCCTAACCCATGGATTTGCGCCCCCTAACCCTAACCCCTAGATGTTGCGCCCGGTGCGGCCGCCCCCCCTGCACCCCCACGCTACGCCACTGCTCAAGGCAGAAATTAAAATAGCATGTTTGTTGTAAACGTTTGCTTGTCCCCTTTTGGCTGTTAAAACTAAGCAGGCATTCAACTATATATGTGCTAACAAGGGGACTGGATCTATTGTTTCATATTGCACAAAAGCAATCTGAGGATATGTTTTAGTCCCGTGTTAACTTCAGGAAAACACTTCTACGGTCTTCGTTGTGACACTTCAGCCATGACTCAACTAGTACCGCACCTTTTTGTGTGCGTCCCCATGCTGAAAAGAAAATGTGGTGGCAATCTCATATTCCAGCGGCTAAAGAAGGAACACACAGGGGACGCTATGTTTTGAAGAAGAAAAACCTGTGCCCAATTAAATCCCACATGGAAATATTAAAGTAGTTTACACTCGACTTCAGAGCCACCTATGTGGTTCTTTTGGGAAGCATCTCAGAAGAAGTAAAGCGTTGCTGGATCTGCCAGTATTATTTTAACCCTGGTAACTATGACCAAGTGTCTGTAATTACTCCCTCACAAAGCCAAACTACCAAATAATTTCTACGGCTATCTGGTAATATAGTTAACATTAACTTTGTTAACATTAAGTATAAGTGGGATGGTACCAAATGTTCAATAGTTTTTTTTATTGTTGGGGGTACAACTAGTGATTTTGGCAATGCAAATTCCCCCCGCCTCCCCCCAGATCAATTTCCGCTTTGATTGAACACCCACACCCACACAAAAACATTACTTCAAACCAATTTTGTGCCATCATTTCTCCTTGATCACCAGATGTCATCAAAAGCAGTCAGGTTTGGCTAACTCACCTTACCACTGAGGGCCATTGCAAGTGAGACTTGTTTAAACCGGGGCGCAAATTTCAGTACAGCTGTACCTTGGATTCTGAATGTCTTGGTATTCGGATGCTTTGGCTTCCAAACGCCGCAAACCCGGAAGTGAGTGTTCCGGTTTGAGCACATTCTTTGGAACCCAAATGTCCGACAGGGCTTCCGATTGGCTGCAGGAGGTTCCTGCAGCCAATCGGAAGCCACGCTTTGGTTTCTGAACATTTTGGAAGTCGAAAGGACTTCCGGAACGGATTCCGTTCAACTTCCAAGGTACGACTGTATAAGAATTGCCAAAGAATCACCGAAAGAGGGTAGCTTCTCTCCACCCCGTGCTGCAGCATTTCCAAAGGTGAGAGATAACTGCAAGGTCCATGTGTCACCTTAAATTACAAAAAAACTAAACTGTGGTTTGAATTTCAATGCACAGCATGCTAGTGCATACTCCTGAAATCACAGGCATTTAGTTCCTCCCCTGCTGCTGCCACTCTACCAGAAGACAAGCTGTGGTCCTCTGAAAACAAACAATGAGTGGTAAACAATATTTGTTCTTGGCTTACTCCTCTTTGTTTGTTTGGAAGACTAACAAGGGACAAGCCTGTGTTATGGCTTGTTTCTTGGCAGTGCAGCAGGAGTGAGGGTGGAGAAAAGGACCCACAATTTCTGCAGCATGCTGTGCATTCATATATAAACCATAGCTTAGTTTAACTGTAAGTTGAAAATGATAGTTTAGTAATTTTGTGAGTAATTCTGGTTCAGCTCTTGTCATGCTATCTGTTGTGCTTGTAACACAAAACAGCCAAGTCAACAAAGACGGCTGTTTTTAAAAATAAATAAATTAAAAGGCTTTACCATTTACATTCATTTTGGGAACAAATTGCCCATTGAAATCTTGAAAGATTGGCCTATTTCTTTCAAAATTTATTTATATACTACCCTCCCATAAAATATCAGGGGTGTATACAGCAATATAAAAACCATTAAAAGCAAGATGGGATAATCATTAAAATGACTGGCCACTCCAGAAAATTTCAAACAACAGCCTAGGGCTGCCAGCATATATGAAGTCTTTTAAGAGATGCCTGAAAACGGATGGTGTCTGCCAAATTTTGCTGGAAGAGTATTCCACAATGTGAGACCAACAAAAATATGTGCCCAACAGGCCTCTGTATCACAGCGGTAAACAGCACTCTTCCAGATTATCTCAGTGATGGGGCTGGGATAGACAGAAGGGCTCAGGCAGTCCTTAAGGAATGTTGGGCCTAAGTTGTTCTGGGCTCTGTACCTGACTTGATGTGCTCGTCTCCCCAGATAGTAATCAGTGAATTGTATTATATTGAGCAGAATGTGAAGTATTCCAGGCTCCTTTTGCACTATGTGGTGCCTTTAACCCTAAGGAACATAGATGCCTGGCTTGAAAGCAAAGGTTGATTACCTTAAAGGAAAGGTATAGTTTATGTTTCCGGAAAATAGTGGAAATCTCCAGCCCTTTTGGAATTACTGGGGGGAACAAGCAGGGGAGTTGCAGTGGCTGAAAACGAGGGGGGAAATCCGCAATTATTTTAGGCTTTCGCATTGTCAATGCCAAGAGACATCTTTTGATGTGTATTGAAGCCAAAGAGGATATTTCTGAGATCAAAGTGTCCCAATAGGAAAAAAGCAACTAAAATCTGATAATAGATGAATGAAATCTTATACTCCCTTCTTAGAAAATAGTTTGATTGCCACCAATAACAACAGGGCAAATTTTTTACTTTGTGCTGTAAGACTCATAGCCTTTCCAGGAGGTCTGCAGATCAAATTGTCTTCAAAGAAACATCTGAACCCAACTACTTCCACTGTCCCCACGAGTGCTTCTCTTTTACCCCTTTATTTCTCATAACAGATTACCAAAAGAAGAACCTTATTTAGAAACTAATATTTGAACACTGCTAATCACATTTCAAAATCAAGTTCAAAGTCTGGGAAGGTACTGGATTCTCCACCATAAAATAATGGTCTGAAAGAGGCAATAATACTTTCGTGATCTTATGAAAGCACTAATAAAATGGCTGGCTTAAAGAGTTTGCAATGTGAAGTCCTCTGCTCAGATCTGTTGGCTGAAATCTCGTCTCTTGAACAAGGTGGCGTATCGCAGCCATCGTCTCTTAGAGCTCTTCCCAGTTAACTGCAATATGAAGATAAGTAATGCCCACCTACCTTACAGGGCTGTTGTAAGGATTGTTGAGTTAGGCAAATAGTGTGTTGTAAAAGGAAAATGCAGTCATTATTTATTGGAAGATCTTGCCTCTTGTAATAGGTAAATCAATCTCTCTGTATTTTACTGAATTTAGCAGTCCAGTATATTATCATTATAATGCATTTTCACGAGGTGATTTTATATGCCATGGACCAATAGTAGTAATTTTAGAAGCTGCAACAATCACTTCCAGATCTTTTAAAGTGTGAAACAGAAATGCCAGATTTAAGACCTTGCTCCCAAAAACTCCATAACCACACATAAAGCACTGCCTTATAAATCTTCCTTCTGTTATGTTATTATTGTGGTTGAGAAATTCATCCATAAAACAACTTGATATGGTCATACATTCTGGGAGTGTTTGAAATACCACAAATCCACTCCTGTTTTAGAATAGAAATTATTACACTGTGAAAGGCATGACAGGGATAGATGTGCACCTCAAATTAATACAGGAGAGCAACGGGAAATCTGCAAATAACAGACAAATACTCATTTTTAATATAAAGAATGAGAGATGCATTGATCAGAAAAAATGTGTGTTTTTTTGTCATTCTCTTGTCAATCTCTAGCTAGTTAAAGCAGAATATAATTTGAACTGTAACATTTGGGAAATAAACGATTTAAAGCATCATGAGAATAGGAGGAGAAAGCAATTAAGCAAGAAGTTGCTTTGAGCTTTCTGGCAGTCTAATTTTGGGGGTTCGGATGTTTTTGGATGCACTGGGCACCACCTGAATATGTTCTGATGTGGTTCAGTCCCAGGAACAATGTCCTACCTTCTTTTCTCTGAGCGTGCAAATCGTCCCTAATTGCTGGGATTACACGCACTGTTTCAGCACTTCCAGTGTCCACAATCCATGCCCGTAGCATAACTCAACTCTCACTGTGAATCCTGCCAGTTCACAAAGATTAAGAGGGGTTGGTCATTGACTATACTGGCTTGGGCTGCTGGGAGCTGAAGTCTAACAACTTCTGGAGGACCACATGTTCCCCATCACTGGTATGCTCTATCATGCCTGGAGGGGCTTTTGGAAGCTGCCCGTTCTGAATGCCTTTGAGCAGCTGTTCTGATTTAGCTCAGTTCTGTGTAAGAGAAATATAATGCAAGCCAAAGGATTATTCCCCCCCCCCCTCGAGCTTCATCTTTTGATAAGAAACACTGTGCAGTCGTAACCAAAACTAATGAGCTGGTGATCTGAGGCTTGTTTGCTGGAACAACTTACTTTGCATATCTGTCCTGCTTAGAGAAAACACACACCCACACTTCAGTTTCTGAATGATCTGCAGGGGCTGTATGCTTTAAAAAATAAGAAGAAGATGACTATGCTTCATACAGATTTAGCCTGGAATTCGTGGAGATGCCCTCTCAAAAAATAATTTAGGGGAAATGAAGTGAAAATGAATGGTTGCCAGTTCATGACTCCTTCTCCAGAGGGGCAAGACACAATGACCAAGAGTGGTGGCTCAACCGAACCATCTAGTACAGACCTTCTAGAATACATCAGAACACTGGTTGCAAATTTTGCTGCTTTACATTCTCAAGTCCAGAGTTCCACCAGCTGTCTGAGTTTCCATACACTCCACCTCTTATGTGTTTCTGATTCCTTTTTTTTATTCTTCTTCTTCTTTCTAGAGAGAGACCTTTTTGGAGCAGAACCTTTTGACCCTTTTAGCTGCGGAGCAGGAGATTTCCCTCCAGACATTCAATCCAAACTAGACGAGATGCAGGTGACAAAACATTTGCCATTGCAAAAATGTTGTTTCTATTGCCATGTAAATATCAGGGGGCATTGTTTGTGCTGTAGGCGGCATGATCGTGGCCTGTAAAATGTTCAGTGTTGCAAGAAAAGAAAAGGGAAATAGGATTCATTCACTTGTTAATAATAGAGTGTTTATCCATCTCAAGCAGAGGTACTTTTTCTGGGGTTCTCCACATGTGCCGTTTCCATCATCCCTCACCACTGTCCATTCTGCTGGTAGTCCAACATCTAAGGAGAACAACACTGGCAATAAGTGAATCAGTGATCAGAATCCTTAGAGGATTTAATGCTTATTCTATAAGCTTTTGTAGCACTTCTGCAGAGGAAATGGGGTCAATATTACTGTTCATGCTTCCTCTGGAGAAGAACTATTTTTCCCTTGTGGGCTACATGGAGGGTGCAGTTTTGAAGATCTGAATGTAACCACTACAATAGTGATGGCCAAACTTGGCCCCCCAGCTGTTTTGGGACTACAACTCCCATCATCCCTAGCTAACAGGACCAGTGGTCAGGGATGATGGGAATTGTAGTCCCAAAACATCTGGAGGGCCAAGTTTGGCCATCACTACATTACAATATCACCAAGGAAGAATGCACTCACTGTAATATCTATCTGTAAAACACATTTTGCTCTTTCAAGGTACAGCACACTTCGCCTAACTATAATATTGCTTAGGCTCCTAACCAGGTTTGATTCTTGCCGTTTGGAGTCCTTAAAAAATGCCTCCTTCTCTTCCCTTCCTCCTTCTTTCATATGCCAGCACTTCATTGTCCATGTTGCCTGCCTTTCTACGTTCTTTAGGCCCAACAGGACTTCTTTAAACCTAAACCCACCCACTCAAATACATGACAAATGGTAGCCCGCTGGGTTTCTCCACACATTTCTCCATCATGATCCCTTCTCTAGTCACCCCATCCTATCTGTGTATGGTTAATCAGCTCCTCAAACCCACAAGACCCCTTGCCTATCTCTCTTCATCACTGCTGGGTATCCTTGCCCATTGACTGGCCTTTGCTTACCTCCATGTAGTGGTTAGGCCTCCACCATCCCCTCACGACTCTTCCTGATCCACTGACACACAGGGCAGTACAGACCAGTGGGGTGCAGGGCTAGTGGCAAGAAAGACCTTGCCTTTTAGCTCACAGAGGAGCTAAAACATTATTCCACCTTTCCCACCCCAATACCCATGGTTTTTGACAGTATACCATGTGAGACCAAAATATACCAAGTGCATCCACAAAATATCTATGTGTGACTAAATACCCTTCCAATCTCAACAGTGGGGAAATTATAATAGATTTACTTCAGAAAATGAACTTGGTTGCAATCAACTTTATATTTACTTCTGAATATTTTGTAAGAAATAATGAAAAGATAAATTTAGTTGCAATTATTTTATACTATTCGGTTTAGTTGTTTGTGAGATCTGTAACTAGGAGCAAAATCCTATGCATATCTACTTGTGCCTAAGTTCTCTTGAGTTCAATGAGACTTGTTCCATGTAATTGTGTATAGAATTGTAGCCTAAATTAGAAATGTTATTACTGATGTTAACCAATCTGCCAGAAACTCTAATATTTCTTCTGTCTCTTTGTGCTTTCGTGGGTGTGCAGCGTCAGCGATGGTTGGTATATATATATTTTTAATGAGTTTCGATTCATGTCCTGTAAAGTATAATAACGTTGATGTCTGAGATCTAAACTTCAGCACTTCAGATTGCTAGATTTCCATTCGTTTTCATTTTTCATGTGGTAAAATTTGAGAAATTATTGCAGGCTCCTTTCAGAGAGGTATTGACTTTTAGTCTGTAATAGCTCACTATGCTGTACATACACATTATGTAAGAATGAGTTCTTTTATTCAATCTGAACTGTAAAACTCAAGGGAAATGTTATTACTTCAGACAGAGCAGGCAAGATGGCTACCATTTCTGTAAAATACAAGCTTTTGCGGGGATGCTGTGCTCTGGGTATATGTGCACTTGAAGTGCCCTCAACCATGCATATGATATGTATTAAAAAAGACACTGCTGCAGATGTTTGATCATATAGGGACCTAATTCACAATGTTCTTCCCACTCCCCATTCACTGAGATAGAAGAACAGTTTCATACATTAGGATAAATGCACCATTGTTCATGTGCATTGCTAAAGAGCCACACCGCCACTGATATGAGCCTGGAATCTGCTTTGTATTTTGACTTGCTAAAACTATGACCCTTTGCCAGCAACTATATATTACCTTCCCCAGGCATTCTTTCCCAGAAAATAGAAGGCATGTGCATTGGACCAATTCCTTACAGTCACATTCCCAATTCTGTCATCCAAACATAAGGCTTTTCACATGTAGGTCTCTAAGGAATTGAATCAATGCACGTGTCTTCTGTTGTTCAGTTTTTTCAGTAAAAGAATACTTACTTATTCTTCAGCTCTAGCCAGTACTTTAATCCAGAGGGGAGAGCTACCTTTCAAATCAGCCATGTTTGTAGCATATTTGATTTATAGGTCAAACTGAAATCCTATAAGCCCACAGGAATAACCCTTATGAAAGCACCCCTATCTTGCCAAGAATCACTTCTTATCTTGAAGGTTGCCCCTTGCCAATTTGTACGTAAGGCAGTCTACGCTGCCATGGTCTAAAACAGAGCCATCGTATTCTCAGTTCCTTATCCAACTAGATCCATTCCAGCTCAGAATGGAACTGCATACTTTTTCTCTATTTGCAAGCCCGATACAGTGGAATGTGACACAACCCACTGTATATTTTCAATCAGGGTTCAGCCTTGACACACACACACACACACACACACACACACACACAACTTTTGCAGGCTACATACATGTTCCACTGCCGCCGCCACCTCCAAAAACTGACAAAATGCAAACGTTCAAATTCGCTTTTTAAATTTCACATTAGGCAGATATTTGATGGGGACCCTGATCTCAAACTGAGGGTGCTTTTCTCATATAGATAGTGAGATATATTGTAAATGTCATTCATACTGATCATCTGTAATTAACGGGACAGTGGAAACAAGCAGCTTAAGGCTGAATAGCAGTAACATCAAAAGCATATGATGTGTGTGTGTGTGTAATTAAAGCATATTAAATTTTTAAAAAGCAGTCACAAACACACACACACACAGAGAGAGAGAGAGATTAGTTTCATTCTCTATGAAACAATCCAGATGAGAATGTATTACAGAACTCAAAAGATCTTATTCCTGCATGGCCAGACGTTCTTTCTTTTCTTTTTTTAAGCTGAATTCCACAGTTATAAGAATGAGCACTTCTCAATAGGCGTTTGTAAAATACCGCATTTTCTCACTCTCTCCTGTTTCTTTGTTTGTGTTTTTCTTCCTCTGTTTCAGGAGGGGTTCAAAATGGGACTGACTCTGGAAGGCACAGTATTTTGCCTTGACCCTCTAGACAGCAGGTGCTGATGCCAGGAAAAGAGCCGTGAAAAGATATCGCCATCTCTTTTTTTTAGGAGGGGAAAAAATGTATTACAAATACTGTCAATGTGCCAAAAATGTTTTTTTTCAACTTGTTCACTTTTGTGAGGTTTGCTTCTGTGAAACTCCAGATAGGTTCCAGTGTTATCCCTGTACAAATGTAAAAAGTCACACGTGTATATGAAACCAAAACGAAATCACACTGCTGTCTTTCTTAGTCATCTTCCGCCACTCAATGGCAATTCACCATGTGCTGTGAAGTTCTTCAAACTATTCATGCAACGCTATAGAATCCCCTCAGTTGGTTTCTTCATTCCCAGTATGTAGGGCCCTGTTCAAACATTTTTGTTGAAAATTGCCCAGATACTGCATACCACAGTTCACACAGTCCATAAATCCTTGTTTCTGGCCATGATTCAAGCTACAGTGCGCTCTGTGGTTCTTCACATAGACTTTCCCACATTAATGGCTGTACTTTAACGTAAAGGGAGTGATGGAGGCAGTCCCAGCACCACCGATTTGGGGTGCTTCAGATGTTGTCAGGCTCCAACTCCCATCAGCCCCAACTAACATGACTCTCATCAACCCTAACTAACTAGCACATTGGGAAGATCGGAGCTGAAAACCAGCAACACCCGAGGAACCACAGATTCCTGTCCTAGCTTTAAGAATTTTGATTAGGCGCATAAGCTTATTTTTACATTCCTGGTGGTGTTTGTCGTTTAGAATCTGCTTCACAAAAATCTATGTTTTTCAGTAGCGAGTGATTGTCTATTTTCACATCTACATGTGCACACAAGCGCTCTTCTGCACTCAGAAGCATATTTAGGAGGTGGGGGTCCGATAGCCGACTCCTCAGCACAGATGTTTTGGAAATCCTGTTGATTTCCAAGTGGAGGCAGACTAAAAGTCACTGCTAGGAGTGCATGTTAAGTTGCTACGTGTAACAGAAAAATCCAGCTCAGATTGCCTTATGCACACACACTTTAGCTAAGTGAAGACACCCTCGATGTTTTGAGGTCAGGCCCTCTGCAAATTCCAGAGGGTTTGAGAGTACATCCTTCAGGATCTTGGAAGCCTGAAGAATCATCTGGAAGCACACAAAGGAGTTCTTCTGCTGGGTCATGTGGGAACCCTATGAAAGCTGCTTGGATCATACATTTGGCAAAGAACCTTACTGTGCAATGTACATGTCATTTATGGGTGCATAATTTGATAACAAATAACCCAGAGAAGAATGGTGGGGACAGGTTATCCTGTTGTCATTTGTAATTCTGTGCAGAAGCCCATTCCTGAGCATCAGTGTATTTTTCTTCCACTAGCCTTCAAACTAGCAATAAATGAACATTTTGTTTGTGCATTTCTTGCATTCACCAGTGGAATTGTTCCTTCCTGTTCCCATTTTTGCCATCACTTTTCTCATTTTTTTAAAGTGTGTGTGTATGTATACACATTTATATATATATACATATATATGTATATACAATAATTGGGGGGGGGGAGAGTTTCCTCTCTTGTAAGGTTCCTTTCACTGAAAAGACTTTTGGGGGGTGGGGAGGGTGGATGCAAAGGACAAATAAGAGAAGACACTTAAGAGATTATTTTACTGCTTATATCTTTTAGATGGGGAGAAAAGAACTAGTTTTCTGGTACTTGGGTTGAAAAAAATAATAGCTTTTGACCTTATATTGTGAGGTTTACACAGAAAATAGAATGCATTTATGCAATATTATTACCTTTTTTTAAAAGCTTTGTTCCAGCCTCAGAAGACGCTTAAGCAGATGCCTGGACAGTCTGGGATTCTTCACTTGCTTAAAGTTAGGCATCTGCTTAGGCACTGCGGCTCCAGTCGAGCCTTTCCTATTTTTGCATTGTGTTAAGTCTTCCTTCTTTTCGTTGATCGGTCTGAATGTATACCTATATCTATGGACAGGATCCAAAGAGAACTGCCTGCGTACGTAAAGTGCTTCTGCACATGTATGGGGAAGAATGCAGGCTCTTACATCACACTGAACACCATTCCAGAGGGTCGCCTGACTTTCAGAAACTGCTTGGTGAGGGCACAGGGACAGTGGCTGCAGTAGGAAGGTGTGGGACAAACACTTGCAGTGCATATGCAAAACACCACAAACAGTCCTTTGGATCATGGCCTATGTGTCTGTCGATATAGATATATACATATATATATATGGAATCACTAATGAGTAGAGTAGACTATGTTTCCTAGAAAGAAATCTATAATTTTGTTTGTCCTATAGTATTTTGCAATTTGTACAACGAGGTTGTTTAGTAGCCATATCAATGGCTTTTTAAAACAAATAGAATTTGTATTTTTATCGTACTTTTAAAAAAGAAAGCTTTACGTAATAAGCATATATTTAGGGGCCGTTTGCTACGGATGGTAACGAAACACTCAGAAAATATTTGCACATTTTAAGAAACCTTTGTTTTACTGATTTTTACGTGGGTTGATTCTACGAAATGCTAAATATGATCTAACCGATCTCGTCAGTACAAGGACACCTAAATTAATTCAGTGAGAAAGTACATTTTTAACGAGAGGGTTCTAGTGTTCTGGTTGAAATTTGTATTTCTATGTAATCTCAAACTGTCTGTTTAATTTTGCTCCGAATAAATGTTTTAAATAATTTTGTCTCGTGGAACAGAACTTTTATTTAATACTGATCCACAGTGCAAAGAAAATGGTAAATATAAAATAAAAACGAAGAAGCATCTAGCAAACAATAAAAACCACAAAACTCAACAACAACAAAAATGGGGCCTGCAACAAAACATTGCAGTTCAAGGTACTCCTGTTCACCTCCCCCACTCCCAAGGGTGCATAGGCCCTGGGGCCCTGGGTGCCCAAGCACACGCAAAATTGCCAATGAAGGGGCTGGACACCCACAAATTGTGCCAGGGGCACAGGCACACCCCTGCAGAGGCCCCAGGCAGACGCAATAGCGGGGCCAAGCTTCTGCAAGAGTGTAAGATTTCTGTGCCTAATGGTACTGCTCTGTCTTCATTCAGCTGTTTGTTTGCTACTTTTGGTTGTTTTGGTCTCCTTATGTCTTCCAAAAAAGTTTGCTTGGTTTTGTAACCCTGCAAACCTTGGGTTTCCCCCCAAAACATGCCGACACCTCATTTGTGGTGGCATTTTGCTTATATAAGGGAGAACACTCGAGAGAATTAGTATATATGGTTGTATTAATACTTATCATATGTATATGAGTGTACTAGCCATTCATCACTAATATTACAGTAGAAGACTGTACAGCAAACTCCACAATTCTATTGCAACTCCACAAGAATTCGCCATTTTCCAGTTTGCAATTCCCATATGAACCTACCACCTACTGAAATCAGCCAGTTCAGCGTCGCGGTTAAGAGTGTCAGACCAGGATCTGGGAGAAAAGGGTTCAGCCATGATGCTCACTTGCATGGTGAGGCCCCTTGACCACCCCATTCCCTAAGGTGCAGATAACTAGATGACACACAGCATTTTGGTTTGGGGAGCAAATAAGGCCACAAATTTATTGGTTACAGAGGTAAGGTTTGGCCATAGGCATTGTGGTAAGGAACTGTGTATGTCACTCCCACCCGGGTTTCTAAGGGTGAAGCCAGTGGTGGGGGATGCCCTATGACCTACAGCAAATCGGGGCATCCCCCAAGCTGTCCCTGTTGGAGAGTAATAATAAAATGTGGCGGGGTGGAGAACCATGTCTGCTACCTTGAACTCCTCGGACGAAAGACGGGATCTATTGGGAGGGGCTCAACATTGCACTGGGGAAATGGTTCCACCAGCACAAGTATTTTTCTGCTTGCCAGACAGAATTATCCCCCTTCTCATCTCCCCATGTGCCGTTCTGGGAGTTCTCCCATCTGCCCCCCTCCTGAGTCCTCAGTGTTTATGGGGAAGCTCACTATGAGCTTATGATTGTTCTTTCTGATCCAGATAAGCTTGTCACTAGTTTGTAAATTAGTCTGCTGAAATGACACCGCGCAGAGAAGATATCCCAGAATTTTCTTGAAAGGCCTGCCTGGCAGTCATTGATGCAATGCAGTTTCTCTTTGGGTTTAGAGGCGCTAAATAACAATACACCCACACAATAATTCCCTCATCGTTAATTCTCTTACCAAACTGTTTAGCGAAAGATATTTCTGTATTTTCTTTTTTTTAAGGCACAATTCGCTACATGTCTGCTCGGCGTTCAGGACAAGAACAGTTCTTGTCATTAATTTTTGGCTCTCTTTAAGATAGTTGCTCGACTTGTCTATCTAAATAGTGTTTGTGTCTGCTTGACATTTATATGTCTGAAATCCTTTGGAATCTAGAGTTTCATCCAGCTCTTAAGATTTTGAACACCCCATTATTCTAAACAAGAATAAATAAAGCCATCAGGTACTCCTGGCCCTGGATCAATTTTGATTAAAATGAGCTTTATGGAGTAAAAAAGTGGTCTATATCACTGTTGCAACATCTCTGGGAAAATAAAATAAAAACTATTTGTTTTTTTGGGGGGGTGTTTTTTTTTACTCAGCACAGTTTTCTGAATCTCAAACTGAGTAATAGCTCTGTTGGTGTTACAGGGCAGATGAAGCAATCTTTCATCATCTGATGACCTCTAGTTTAAATGTTTTGCCAAGATAGGGAAACTGCAAGGCTGAAGACCTAAGATGCCAGGTCCACTTCTTCAACAATTGTTGTGTTTTCATACCAAGGAATGTAATGACTTTTCCTTCCTCTGTCAGGGAACATCATAAACACTGATCATGCGGGTTCGGAACTTATAAAATGAAGGTCTTAAGATGCAGACTTGGCTATTTATGATGAGTGCCGCACCCCATAGTCAAATTGGACAAGACTTAACTGTCCAGGGGTCCTCTATAGGTAAAGGTAAAGGGACCCCTGACCATTAGGTCCAGTTGCAGATGACTCTGGGGTTGCAGTGCTCATCTCGCTCTATAGGCCGAGGGTGCCGGCATTTGTCTGCAGACAGCTTCCAGGTCATGTGGCCAGCATGACTAAGCCGCTTCTGGCGAACCAAAGCAGTGCACAGAAACGCTATTTATCTTCCTGCCAGAGCGGTACCTATTTATCTACTTGCACTTCGTGCTTTTGAACTGCTAGGTTGGCAGGAGCAAGGACCGAGCAACGGGAGCTCACCCCGTCGTGGGGATTTGAACCGCCGGTCTTCTGATCGGCAAGCCCTAAGCTCTGTGGTTTAACCCACAGTGCCACCCGCTTCCCCCGGGGGTCCTTTACCTTATTGCATTTGTATCCCACTTTTTTTTGACTAAGTAATACAGAAAATTCACCGTATGGATGATACAGACCAGCTTTAAGCATACATGGGCATGTAGTAGGAAATGTAGTAGCAAATGCCATGAACTGGCAGAACAATGGGGAAGAGGAGAAGGGTTGTAGGCAGAACCGGGGCACACCTGGGGATGGGGAAGAAGAGGGTGGTGTACGAAGTACTTACAGTGTGATGGTGGGTGGCAAGGGGATGGGAGTCAGTGCACAGGAACCAGAATAGCAGGACCCATCACCAGAGCCAGAAGGGCCCTGTCTCCCCAAACATGGTGGGCTCTGAGGCATAAGGAGCAGTGGGAGGGGCACTCCAGGAGGCTGAGACAAGCAAGGGCCCACAGCCCAGCTCTCTAGCTGGCCAGGTGGGGCTCGCTAGCTCTGGGAGGAGGCTAGGAACAGGTGAGGGTCACCTGCCTCATCAGACCCAGATGCTGCAATCAGCATGCAAAGTACAAAACGGAGGGGCTGTTTCAGCTCAAATGCTCATGTTGAAGGACCTTAGATGCTCCTGGATCTCTGTGGGACTTTGGACATGTGGATTGACAATAAGACTGGGGACTTGACATATTGACTTCCCACCAGGTAGGCCAGGAGACAAAATATTTCTATAGAGGTGTAATGTTCCATACATTCTTCAGTCCTGTGTTTTGAGAGTGGGTTGATTTGGTAGCTGGCTGGTTTTAGTTTGACACGGTTGGTTTTTCTTTATCTCCCACTTGCTTCACTCTGCAAAAAAACCTGCCAGTATCTTATCTGGTCTTGGCAACCAGTTGGAGTAGCAAGCACAGAGATTTTGCAGGGCAGCATTGGGAAGACTTGTAAACCATGCGCTGGACTTGAATCAAAGTTTTTGCTATGCTAAGATTTTGCTTGGACTTCATTTGCACCAGATATCACTTCACACCAGGGAACAAATGCATGTGGAAACAGCCTTTCTCACTGAAGAGTTCAGGTTGCGGTCAGAGCATACAAGGCCCTTTCATGTTCTGTGGATAGGATTCAAAAATTTTACCTCTATAGGGTATAATTTAATTCCATGAAGGGGCACACTTCTGTTTCTGGATATATGTTGCTTTTGCTGTGACAGAACGAACATAACTACTGCTCTGGGGAAATGTTAATTTAGGTGGAGCTATCCCTCAGGAAATAAATGCATCTGGCTCGCAACGTGCGCATTTAACTTCTGCGATCACAGCTTCACACGCTTGGTGGTTGGCCAGCTGAAATCGCAAATATTAAACACATGCAAGGCAGGGAGCTTCCCTGCCATGGAAAGAGCTTTTAAGCTCTCTGCCCTGCTTACTAGGCTTTGGGAGGCTCTCCCAGAACCCGCACAAGAGCTTCCCAGAGCCTTGTAAGCAAGCCAGGGAGGAGCTCAAAATCTCTCTGCCTTGTGTGAGGGGCAAGGCCTGCTTGGCATGCCAGTTTCAGAAACATAGGGATGTTGTATACAGTATGAGGTTGGGGAAGAAGGGGGTGGGGTGGTAAAACTTAGATTCTTTTAGTTAGCATATGTGTGGAGTTTTGTGTCAGCATGACTTGCATAGGTTTTCTTTTTATTCACTTATTATATTTCCTTGGTAGTGAGAGAGGTTGGGGTACAGGGCTTGGTTGATTGTCTTTAGTTAGTTGCAGTGAGATTTGTTTGCGTGAGAGAGAGAGTGAGGGATGGTTGGGTCCAGTTAACCATATTGATTTGTATGCTGTTGGTGGGTTATTGTTGTTGTCTTGATGGGCTGTGTATGTAATAAAGGGGAGCCATACCGGGGTGAAGGCGTCCTCTTTTATTTGTACCCATGTCAGTTTAGGTCTGTAGGTTGGCTTTTCTTCTTGTTGTTTAGTCATTTAGTTGTGTCCGACTCTTTGTGACCCCATGGACAAGAGCACACCAGGCACTCCTGTCTTCCACTGCCTCCCGCAGTTTGGTCAAACTCATGCTTTGAGAACACTGTCCAGCCATCTCATCCTCTGTCGTCCCCTTCTCCTTGTGCCCTCCATCTTTCCCAACATCAGGGTCTTTTCCAGGGAGTCTTCTCTTCTCATGAGGTGGCCAAAGTATTGGAGCCTCAGCTTCAGGATCTGTCCTTCCAGTGAGCACTCAGGGCTGATTTCCTTCAGAATGGATAGGTTTGATCTTCTTGCAGACCATGGGACTCTCAGGAGTCTCCTCCAGCACCATAATTCAAAAGCTTTTCTAGGAAAGCTGCTTCCCATACAACTTGGTACCAGTGGTCCTTGTTCACTCCTGACAGGTCCCTCCAGTGTTTGGCTATAATGTTTCTGGCCGCTGGGAGTAGAAAATTCAATCTGAAAAAAGAGACCATGCACATACTCTTGTAAACCAAGAAAATCTTTAATTATAAATATTTTTTTAAAAAGAAAGAAACATAGGGATGCTCATGCATGGGTGATTCTGGGGTTGAGTTGGCTATACACAGTTTTGGCTTTACACATCCCTTGAACGTAACCCTAACACAAGTTCTAAGTTGACGGTATTAGTTTGATAGCAGAAGCTTAAAAGGTGGGTGCTCTGTTGTAAACACAGAAACAATAGCTGCATTCATACATTCACCTGAAGACACAATGGTTAGAAGCAGGGCAAACGTTTTAGCTCCCTGCTAAGCTGTGAAACTTCTTGTGCTAACTTGGGTGCCTTGCTACCTTACTGTTAGCTTTTTGTGATAAAATAGACACCTTATATGAGACTTGAAGATAAATCTTTACTTGTCAAGTTGGCAACAGTTGAACTAGTATTATTCAATGCATTTCTCTCTCTTGAGGCCAAGAGAGGGTTTAGTCTTTTTGCTTGCAAAACTGTTTCATAGCAGTGCATAAGTTACTAATTCATAGCTTGCCTGTCCTCTCAAACTCTTCCAGACAGTGTCTGCTTGAAATCACCATATTCCCACGTTCTCAGTAAAAGAAGCAGAATAACCTGCCAACTGCCACCTCCTGCAAACCACCATTGTAAATCTACACTGCCCTCTTCAGGAAGGTTCAGGAGAAGCGGTGGCAGTCTCCACCATTCCTCCTCAGTCCAGTCCCTGACAGCAGTTTTCTAACCATCCAGCGTTTACAAAAATGTGTACGTTATGCAAGACTTGCCTGAAAATTAATGTATTAGTGAAAACGATGCACAACAATCCATTGCATGAGGAGAAACTGCTCGCAAAAAATGTGTACTTTAGTCAAAGCAGCCAACAAAAAATGTGTTTATTAGGTGAAATTTGCCCTAGAACACTGGAAAACGTTTGTGAGGGAGTTTTTAAAAAATAAAAATTGCAAATTGCTGCAGCAATGTGGAGGACCAAGTTTAAGATGGGAAAAATGAGAAACTGAGAGAAAAGGAGTCAACATATCCTTCCATCACTATTGAGTGCCAGAGCACATTTGTACGCCTTAGCACTGGTTTTTAGAGGCACACCATCTCTGTTACTCAAAGTAGTACACAGCCAACATGACTTGCAGCCATTGATAATCTCATGCTGTGTGAATTCATCTCATTCCCTTCCAAGAACGTAGATGAGTTGCAGCTGAACGTGTGGCCTGAATCCATTTGTAAGCATTGTATCTGTGGTGACATGACCCATCTTTGTGGCATCGATCTGTGGTGTCATCATTTACACACCTAGCACTGGATATTGCATCCGTCAATATGCATCAGTGAAGCAATTTGATATCAGCCTTCTGGACTTGTAAAAGGATAAGAGTACTGGGAAATGATCCATAATGAATTGGGAAAAAAGTTTAAAAATACTTTTCCAGAAAACCAGAGTCCTTTCTGTTGGGGATAATTCAGACTGAAATTCCCAGGTGTCAAAAAAGGTTATTTGTGTATGCTACTACTGCGGCCCATGTTTTGTTAGCCCAAAAATGGAAAATGACTGAGGTCTCAACCAAAGAAGAATGGCAACTTAAGTTGACAGAATATGCACACCTCGCAGACTTAACATATAGAATATGAGAAGAACATACATTTAGAGAAGATTGGAAAGCGTTTATTGGATATATGGGATATTAATGTATACAGCTGAAAACGATGGCAGCATTAAGATAAATTCAACAGTGTAAATGGGTTTTGATGGATGCAATAATGGAATACTGAATGGTATAGTTTTTGTAAAATATGCAGGGATTTATGATATGTAAAACGAACCATGGAAAGAGATGAAGGGAAGTCATTGATATCTTAAGGATTAAAATGAGTATTTTAAATTGTGAAACAGAAAACTCAATAAAAATTATATATATATAAAGATATCAGCCTTCAAAGTTCCCTTGAATTAAAGTTTTGCAGCAGGAGTCTGAAAAAGAGCAGAGTCTAAAATGTAACCAAATTTCTTTGCTCGTATGCAGAAGAGGACAGAAGCAAAATTTACCCACAGATAAAACAGAGGACACTGATTTATCTTGCCTGCTAAAACTCTGTGACTCCACTGGTGAAACAGTCAAGTCTGGTGTTGGGGCAAACTTTATGAATGGAAAATCTTCCAACGCCTAAGTAAAACCACACAAAATTGACTAAGCTGATTCTGATTGCTTTAATGCGGAGAACAGCTCCGCCTAGATGAGTTTCTCTTGTACACGACCACATGATGATTTGCCTGCTCAGGCTTGCCATGGCTTTGCAGTCCGTATGGAATTGTGGCCTCCATCTGTGAGATCCGAGTTCAGCAGCTGGACTCAATAAGACCATTTTTGGACTAGCTCTCGGAAAACAAACGGCTCGAGCCAAAAACAAAAACCCACTGCCATCAATCTGGCAACATACTAATCTTGTAAATATTAACCCCCTTCAAAAAGCAATTGGCCTAACTGTTTCATTCAATTATACACAATTTATCTTGAAGGCATATAGACATTTTTGTAGAAAGGAATGCCTCGGCCAACAACTGCTGTGGTAGAGGATCTAACCATTCTGTTGTAGAATATACACCAGTGATGATATGTGATAAAATCCATTACTGTCCAGAGCATCACCCAAGGTATATTTTCAGTGTCTGCTTTTGCACTTTGTGGGATATTGGGCTGCTGTAACACATTATAGGAAATGGAGCAGTTGTGGGAGGAGACCAGGAGAAGTAGAAAATGGAGCTGCACTATTCATTAATTGATGCAATTTCTATTATTCTGTGCTGGCCCCGTGGGTTACCCGAGAGGGGAGGTCCAAGTCCACTCCATGGTCAAAGGTGCAATGTGGAGGTAGTCTCTAGTAGCTGAAGCTGGGTGCAGGGCAGGGAGTCGGGTGAAGTCAGCAACAGGCATGCAAGCAGGGAGCCAGGGCGGGTCAGGAGTTCAGGCAGGAAAGCAGGACAGGGTTCAGGCAGGACCTAGCAACCAACAATGTTGCTCCCGCAACTTGAGACTGGGGCTGGCTGGCTTTTACCTGCCACGAGGCATAGGGTGGCCCCGGTCCTCTGGTGACTCGCCTCTCCTGGCCTGGAGGCGAGCACTCCTCCTGCGGGAACTGAGTTCCCTCCGCCTCTCTGCCCTGAGACTCTGCAGCTCAGGAGAGGCTGGAGGGTTACTGGACCCAGAGGCAACCTCAGCTTCCTCTGACGGGGCTGAGAGTGGAGCACCTGCAGGCAATGGGTCCTCCATCACCTCAGGAGCCAGAGCAGGCTCAGCTGATGCCTGCACCTGAGGATCCAGCACAGATGAGGGCCCTTCAGGCTCATGCCCCAGCCCCGGCTCAGCTGGTTCTGGAGGCGGGGAATCCTGTGCAGGCTGGGATCCCTTAGGTTCAGCATCCGAGTCTGAATCCCAGGCCATCACATATTCTGAATATGGTGTCCAAGTGCCATATCAGCTAGCAATTCTGTGTTTTCCTCTGATGTTTACCCACATGACTGGGGGGGAGTGTCTGAATACTGGGACCACTTAGATGGGTATCAAATATAATTGAGAAGGGGGCTTAAGAATAATTGACATCAGTGTTGCCATATTTCCAAATATGGGCTTTGGAAATATGAGCTTGGGGCAGGGGGAGTTGTTGAACTTTTTGTTTCCTTGGCCATAATTGTTGAGCTTTTTCTGGCAATATCTAAAACATAATTATGATGAGTTTTTGAGCTATTTTTAATGAAATTCGCCAAAATCTACACTTCTGACATGGGCTATATGTCCAGATTTTCCCAGATGCTTCAGCAATTTCAGCCTGGACACTGTTTGTGAGGGCTGGATACTGGCTAGGTCCAGGAAATTCCACATAGGTAACCCTATCCATGTGGCAGCTAGAAAGTAGTTGATTTATCCTGACCGGCTATATTAAACAACAACCTATTTCATTCAACACGCCTGGCACAGATGCATCTAATTTAGAAAGCCATTTGCAGTGGAATTGCAACCTGTAGCACCATTTCAGCCCGATTCTTAGTATTTTTAAGCCCTACAGAGTTCAGTGGAACTGGGTTCCCAATAAGTGTGCTTAGGATTGCACCTCTTGCTTTCTGTTGCTGGAAATTGATGTGTCGTCTAGATGCCCCACAGATTGCAAGCATGACTGCCACAGAACTTTGAGGAGGCCCGGCCCCTTCATTGAATTTTTTTTGATGGGGCAGCTGGGCCTCCAACCCCCCCTACTTGGTGCCCCTGTTTGAAGCCAATACATAATGAATTTCCTCATCTCTCTCTCCAGCCAGTGGTGATCGGAAACAGGGAAACATAGTATAGTGGTACCTCAGTTCTTGGACGAAATCCATTCCGGAAGCCCATTCAGCTTCTGAAACATTCAAAAAACGAGGTGCGGCTTCCCATTGATTGCAAGAGCTTCTTGCACTCAGCAGAAGCCACAGCGCACATTTGGGTTCTGAAAAACGTTCGAAAACAGAAGCATTTACTTCTGGGTTTTGGGCATTTGAGAACCAAAATGTATGACAACAGAGGTGTTTGGGAACTGAGATTCCACTGTAGTCTTGACCCATCAGTTTTGGCTAAAACTGAAATGATGAATGAATGGGGAACTGACTGTGAAGATACTGATACCTAAGGCAGGAGTAACTTTGGGATCTGAGTGCATAATGAAGCAATTGTATGTTTGCTTAAGAGCAGAAGGAGCCCTGCTAGAGGTCAATTTAGGGCAGCAATCTGTTCTCACAGTGGCCAGCCAGAGGTTTGTGGGGGACCCTGCCATACAACAGCATTCTGCCCATCTGTGATTCCTAGCAATTCAGAGGCGTACTACCTCGGAGACTGGAGGTCAGCTACGGTTACCATGGCTAGAAGCCATTTATAGCTTTATCCGCCCTCATGGGGCCAGAGCTGAGAAAAAGTCAAAGCTGCATTCGTTTAACTGACATCTCTCCAACCACAAATGGGCAGTGAATCAGCCGTGACATGATCTTAGCCCTCACGGATCAGATTGTATCAGTTCAGCGCTGCAGTTTATTTTTGTGTGTTTTTTCTTTTACACGCAAGTCGCTACATTTTTAGACATGGGAGGTTTCTGTGCATCGGCTTCCAAGAAAGGCAGAGGTCTGCTTCTTTCAGAGATACTGGACTGACTGGGAGGAGCCCGGACATCTGCAAAGTCTCTCGACAACCTCCACCAAGCATGCTAAATTGGAACAGGCAGAGGTCAGTCAAGCAGCAGCCAACTGTAAACTGCCCTTTGCTGTGTCCCGTAAATGGAAGATGTTGTCCAGCATCCTTGGTGAGATCTGTCAGGCTGCAGTCAAAACTAAATGATGCAAATCATTGCCTCGAGAGCAGGTCAAGCTGAGAAGTGGAATGGGGAATGAAATGATACAAGGCAAGAGGCTCAGGGAGGTCAAGCAATTCGAGCAGACTTAAGGCCCAAGCGATCCATCGCAGGTGAACCGTATGTAACGGAAGTCTGACAGCCCATTTAGATGAGGAAAAGTCACTTCTGGTGGGGATTATTTAGGAGTGTAGAAATGGAAGGAGAGAGAGAGAGATAGATAGAGAATTTTTCCATCATCCATTGTTTTCTCCCCACTCCAAATGGCTTCCCCTATCCCCAGGCAAGGGACGTGGGTGGTGCTGTGGGTTAAACCACAGTGCCTAGGACTTGCCAATCAGAAGGTCGGCGGTTCGAATCCCCGCAGCGAGGTGAGCTCCCGTTGCTCTGTCCCTGCTCCTGCCAACCCAGCAGTTCAAAAGCACGTCAAAGTTCAAGTAGATAAATAGGTACTGCTCTGACAGGAAGGTAAACGATGTTTCCGTGTGCTGCTCTGGTTTGCCAGACGTGGCTTAGTCATGCTGGCCACATGACCCGGAAGCTGTACGCCGGCTCCCTCAGCCAATAAAGCGAGATGAGCACCGCAACCCCAGAGTCGGTCACAACTAGACCTAATGGTCAGGGGTCCCTTTAAATTACCTTTACCCCCAGGCAAGTTTTTTCCTTGTATGTTTTTAAATGCTTAAAACTCCATGAGTAGATGTCACAGGGGCAATTTAAGGTGGCAAAATGGCAGAATGCAGGAGCAGGGAACATTAAGAACCCCTGTTCCATGTGGTTTCTTCTCTCTCATCGCCCCCAGTTGGCATGAATTTCTCCCATCTTAAGAGGCCATGAATAAAGTATAAAATGCATGCTGGAGTGGATCATGAATAGAAAAAAAAATTGTTTGACTGCAGAGCCAAATAAGCAGAACTGTATTTGCATGAGATATTTTAGATTTGTCCCACAGTAATGATCCACATAAAAGCCACAGCTTAGAAAATGTTATTTAGCCCGCGTAAACAGTCTACTTGGATGATGAAGATTTCAATGTCGGTTCAGGCCTATGCACAGAACTAAGTCGGCCTTGGTGGAGCAGCTGCAAGCATTATTGGAGGACAAATTATTTAGATCCCATTTGAATCTGGGTTAAGGCCTGGCCATGGAAATGAGTCAGCCTTGATGGATGGCCCATCAAAATGGTCATCTGTGAGTAGGACAGGGGGAGTGCAACCTTGCTTCTGCTTTCTGGTCTCTTGCCAGCATTGATAATATCAACCATGGTATCCCCCTGGACCAGCTCTGGAGAATGAGAATTGGGGGCACTGTATTACAGTGGTTCTAATCCTACATTCAGCCCCCATGGCTTTTTAATCAATAGAAGCACTACTGTGAAATATGGTGAAATCAATGTGAGCAAAGAATGGTGGTTTCAGGAGAACATTCCACCTCCACCTCAACCTTGTATTTCAGACGCATGTTCTCAGTGGACAACTTCGGGCTCAGCCCTAGCTGAAACAAGCATGCCACCATTTCACAGGCATTTTACATTGACCTCTTTGGAAAACAGTGAAACTAGGCACCAGGGACCTTGATGCTAGGACTTTCATCTTCAGAGATATCAGAACATTGGTTCGAAGGGTCATATCAACAGATTCAAAGCAAGGAATTGCCCCCTCTCAAACCATGCCCACCCGGTAAGATCAGAAGAAGTGTCCCATCAAGGGTGGAGGCAGAGTTGATGAGAATGAAAGAGTTGGCCAGAATCAAGACCAACTCCAGGGTTGCAGGCACCCTTGACAGGGTGTTATCATAGGAGGGACTCTTTGGGATACAAAATACAGGGGGGAAACCAAGATGGTCACCATGTATTGATTTTGTTTTCATCCACGATGCTACAGAGCATCTGAGGCATGGTTTCTTTGGAGTACTAAGATGTAAGCATGGCAGCCCCCCCCAAAAAAGCAGAGCCTCCTAGAACCCATCACCATTGACAGTGGGTCCTCACTTCTGTTGCTGAGTGCCTGCCCCTATCTGTGCTGAAGGACACATCCGTAGACCAGATGGGATCGCAATGTAGATGTGCATCTTCTGCATACGGGTATTCCTTGTGGATCAGGGCATCTTGAGTCCATTTACCGAACATGTACCTTGTGAAAAACAGCGCTTGCTGGAAAGAGAATTATGCATTTGGAAGAAGGTCTTTCATTAAAAAGCATTGTGGGGGGAATGTAAATATGTTTTTGGAGAGCGTCAACAACAGCTGCCCACGCTTCAAAGAAGGGAGCTTTGGAAAAGCATCTGGAGGGGGAACAGAAAAGGTGGACTGCAAGCCATGCTGTAGCAATTAACTGATTCACTTGATGGAAGGAAAACCAGGCACAGAACAATTATTTAACAAACTGTGTATTCTAAGTAAGTGCTTGTGTGCTGTGTATTTTTTGTTTGGGTTTTTGCTTATAGTACCAGTGTTTCCCAACCTTGGGCCTCCAGCTGTTTTTGGACTACAACTCCCATCATCCCTAGCTAGCAAGACCAGTGGTCAGGGATGATGGGAATTGTAGTTCAAAAACAGCTGGAGGCCCAAGGTTGGGAAACACTGGCTTATACAATCTATTATCTTTAACCTGCTGATACCATTAGGCGCCCTGATGTGTTTGGGAAAAGGTAATGTATAAGTCTGTAAGTACCAGCATAAACACATACAGAAAATAACCATCATCCCCTTCACTGGGTTTATTGCATTTTTACTTTATCAAGAGTCTGGCCCTTTCGAGGGCAATTCTCTCTCTGGACTGTTCTATGCAACTCCATGGCTTTGAAAGGGCAACGTGTGTCTCAATGGCTCCTTGAGAGCCAGTGTGGTGTAGTGGTTAAGAGCGGTAGTCTCGTAATCTGGGGAACCGGGTTCGCATCCCCGCTCCTCCACATGCAGCTGCTGGGTGACCTTGGGCCAGTCACACTTCTCTGAAGTCTCTCAGCCCCACTCACCTCATAGAGTGTTTGTTGTGGGGGAGGAAGGGAAAGGAGATTGTTAGCTGCTTTGAGACTCCTTAGGGTAGTAATAAAGCGGGATATCAAATCCAAACTCCTCTTCTTCTTCTTCCTCCGACTGTCTGTTGCATTTGAGTCGCAGCTACACATTTGAGCTACAGAATTTGTAGAAGCAAATTCCTGCAGTAGAAGCAAATTCCTGCAACAGCCAAGACAAGAAGTCATCAGGAGAGGATACCATCTTCTTTCACATATCCAAAGATAGATAATATAGATTTATTTCCTGGAAACATGTGTTGTATTTAAAATTATGCGTCTATCTTCCCCTCAGCCCCTTTTCCATCTCTTGGTGAGCCACTGTAGCTCATCTCCAGGAAACAATCAGATCTTAATCCATTCCAAAGCAGTTTTGGCCCTGAATAAAAAGACTTGCTTCCTAAGCTAATTTGTTTTGTGCAGCTGTGTGTGTTGCCAGGCTGCCTGTTCCTTGAGCATCAGATTAATTGTGGAAGGATTTCCAGCAGCTGCGTCGTAGATGATATCTGGAGGGAGCTAGACGTTTCCAGAGATGTTGAGTTGATGCCGCTCCAAGCATCTGTGCATCCCCTCGTGCATATCATCATCCTGCAATGCCCAACCCTTCCTTCACTTCATTGGTTATCTGCGCCAAGGGCAGAGCAATGCGCAGTAGGATAGCACATGGCACATTGCATTAAACGTGACACCAGGATGAAAAGAGTGGTAATCTATGGGGTTTGGCAACTCTTAACATCTAACCAGGCCACAAGTTCTTAACTCTAATGCTTTCTAGCTGGTAACTGTTATGGAAGTAATGCTTAAGCAAAAGCACACATATATGTGCCTGGACTCAAATGGAAACTGGAAAAGGAAGCAGATACAGTGGTACCTCGGATTAAGAACTTAATTTGTTCTGGAGGTCCATTATTAACCTGAGACCGTTCTTAACCTGAGGTACCACTTTAGCTAATGGGGCCTCCTGCTGCCGCCGCACAATTTCTGTTCTCATCCTGAAGCAAAGTTCTTAACCCAAGGTACTATTTCTGGGTTGGCACAGTCTGTAACCTGAGGTACCACTGTATTATTATTAATAGTAAATTTATTATTTATACCCCACTCATCTGGCTGAGCTTCCCCAGCCACTCTAGGGGCGGGGGTGGCACTGTGGTCTAAACCACTGAGCCTCTTGGGCTTGCCAATCAGAAGGTTGGCAGTTTGAATCCCCATAATGGGGGTGAGCTCCCATTGCTCTGTCCCAGCTCCTGCCAACCTAACAGTTTGAAAGCATGCCAAAAAAGTGCAAGTAAATAGGTACCGCTGCGGTGGGAAGGCACTCTAGTTTCCATCATGGTGTCCCGTTGTGCCAGAAGCGGTTTAGTCATGCTGGCCATATGACCTGGAAAGCTATCTGTGGACGAACGCTGGTTCCCTCAGCCTGAAAGCGTGATGAGCACCTTTGACTGGATTTAACCATCCAGGGGTCCTTTACATTTTTTACCCCCAGCCACTCTGGGCGGCTCCCAGCAGAATATTAAAAACATGATAAAACATCAAACATTAAAAACTTCCCTAAACAGGGCTCCCTTCAGATGTCTTCTACAAGTCAGATAGCTGTTTATTTCCTTGATATCTGATGGGAGGCCGTTCCACACATTATTGCAAGGAGGTGATTGTTTCACATAAACACACATCTTTGTCTAAAACTCTGGAACCTAAAGTAGTGATGAGTTAACTTAGCCCCCAACTTGCCTTGTTCTTTTCATCATTCTGATGTGATTTGGGTGGGGCAGGGGGCAGAATTGGATGCAGCTCAGGCCAAAGAGCTAATTGGATCCAAACTTCAGTGGATATTCAGATTACACATATATTGGCACGGGGGTCTGAACTGTGGAATTTGCCATTCTGACCCCCTCCCTGCCCCAATTTTGAGATGCAGCACTGTGGCTAATCCAAATGAAAAAAATAAAAATACTCAAATACAAGAGACTAGGGCCCTGCGGGATTTGACATCTTTCCGCAGGGCCTGCAAGACAGAGCTGTTCCACCAGGCCTTTGCTCAGGGCACAGCCTGACTCCCTCCTTTGACAATCTTTACAGAACTTAAGCTTAATGGTTGTCATCAACTGGATTTTAATTAATTTTTATAATGAAATGTTTTTAGAATGTTGCACTATTTTATTGTTGTTAGCCGCCCTGAGCCCGGCTTCGGCTGGCGAGGGTGGGATATAAATAAAATTTATTATTATTATTATTATTTATTAAATACTGCATCCATTTAGATGTTGCTCTGGGTCTGCAAATTTCAAGGCCTTAAGACTGAGATGGGAAAAGTGTTGGTGTAGTTCTTTACCAATACATTATGGTTTCAAAACAATACCTTTCCACTTACACTATGGAATATCTCTCCCACTCCCAAACTCTCTTTGAAATGCTCCTCAAGATGAATGTTCTGGCTTTACTTAGCAGACATGGAGGAGTAGCCATATTTTCCCCCAGGAATTTAAAAAATCACCTCAGATCGACTGCCAATGACCCATAAATTATGTTGATCAAGATGGGCACAGACGATGAATGAGTCTGAAGTGTCTGCTTATGTGACTGCCCTGCCCTTTGCTGTTCCTAATGGACCCTGTTCAAAGCAAATAATTAAGTATACAAAATGCCTGATTTTAACGTCTATCAGTCTGCTCTGGAAGGCTAGCCAAGAATGCCGATGTAGACATTTTTTGCTTCTGATTTGGTCTTTGCTGCACGATAAGAAATTCTTGAGATGGTTGATTCAACAACCCCTTTTCAGAGCAGTAAAAGTCCTCTACATTTTTAGAGACACGCGCTCGTCCTTCCTATCTTGAATGCTTCACTTTCAAGCTCCCAACTCAGCCAGTGATGTCTCCCAAATGGGCTGGGGCTTGCTTACCACATGTTGAAGTGTTGCAATGCACCTTGCTATTGAAGGACCCCTGGACGGTTAAGTCCAGTCAAAGGTGATTATGGGGTTGTGGTGCTCATCTTGCTTTCAGGCTGAGGGAGCCAGCAATTCTCCACAGACAGCTTTCCTGGTCATGTGGCCAGCATGACAAAACCGCTTCTGGCGCAACGGAACACCATAATGGAAGCCAGAGTGCACAGAAACGCTATTTACCTTCCCGTCGCAGTGGTACCTATTTATCTACTTGCACTGGTGTGCTTTCGAACTGGCAGGAGCCGGGATGGAGCAACAGGAGCTCACTCCATCACAGGGATTCGAACCACCGACCTTTTGATCAGCAAGCTCAAGAGGTTCATTGGTTTAGACCACAGACCAGAGTCCAGAATCACCTAACTGATCTATGGCAGCTGAACCAACATATAGGTTCCCAATAAATTATGAGGATTAACCTTCTTTAGATCCTCTGCTGTGTGAAGGTTAAAGCCATAATTGAAATTTCCCTCCCCGCCTCTGCCCCCAAGGCAAGTTGCTTCATACTTTGGGAGCTGACCCTGAAGTCCATAGCACATTCAAAGCACTTTTGGCCCATCCAAAGGTCCCAGGTTTGCAAAGCCACTTCCACTTACAAAAGAGGTAGTGTTGCGGGCTTCACTCCCTCACCACATGCGCAGCGGCTGGCTCTCAGCCTCCGCACGATTGAGGGAATCCCCGTCCGCGTCACCCCCTGGACAGCCAATCGGTTGGCTCAGGGGGCGTGGCCAGCCCTATTTATCTCTGGCGCGGCTGGGGATCTCCCTCTTTTGCCGCCTCCAGCTGCTCCGGTTTCCCACCCTCCCGCCCTTTAAGATTTTCATCCTTGACCTTGCTATGGACCTCGGTTGGTCGCCGTTGAGGGGCCTGGTAGGAATTTTTCCCACTTTACAAATTAGCACCAGCCACTTGGTTTTTCACCTACCTCGTAGCAAATTGTCACAACTTTCTTGGTATTGGCAGTTAGGCATTGGTGTTGGTATTGTTATGTAGATGGAAGAGGGGAGGAAGCACCATCACCTGCCCCGTATATTGAAGGGTAGTCCGATAAAGGGTTCCGGGGGGCGTGGTCCTTTCCGAAGCCTATGGAGTTGAGGGCCTAAGGCACGCCCCCGAGCGGTGACCCGGGGGAGGGGGTTCCAAGTTGATGTGCATCAGCAGGACTCTCCCTACTGGTGGATAACCCTTCCTGGACATCAAGCAGACAGGCTGAAGCCGGATAGTCAGTTAGGACCAATCCCTAAGCCAATACCGCTCATCACCTGTAACCAATAAAGTGGTGGCCATATTTAGCCCATTAACCTTAAATAATAGTGTCATGTATCTTTACTGGGGAGGGACAGGAACTTGCCACACAACTCCATCCTGTCTAAAATCCTGGAGAGCAATACTGGCAGTAATTGCAGAGCTAGGTTGACCCACGATCTGATTCATTGGATGCACCATAACAGCTTCAGGACAGGTATCTGACTGCAGACTGAGGAATTATAAACCCTGGCTCTTTGCCAAGCCCTGTCCGTGATATTTATTTATTATATTTACCTGCCCCCCCTTCATCTGAAAATCCCAGGCTGGTTTACAATGGAAAGATACAAAATGAGAATGCAAAAAACTGCCCCCGCAGCTGCTAAACAAAGCTTTAACAATAACAATGCAACACAGAGCTATGCTTCTAATGTGGCTCATTGCTTGAGCCTGATCCAGAGTCGATAATTACTAGAGCTTTGTCACCCCCATAAGAACTCTCAGCATATTACAGTACAGATTTTAATGCAGAGTCCAGAGGACAAGCCAACTTGTGTTGTTCCGTGTTCAGTTATATACATAGCAGCAGAATTAACGTGTTTCCTATATACTTGGTTATGGCATCAAAGGCAACGTTGAATTCAGAATGTGAAAGCTAACCTAGTCTCTGCAGATTTCGATTCAAGTCGCTCTTCAGCAATATGGTGCAGTTATAGGGAACTTCTTGCCAATTCATCGCCCCATAGTTCGTATTAAGGAAGTTTGCCTTTCCCAATAGACCAGATGTTACATTACCCTGACATAAAGAACTAACCTCACCCTGATATAAAGAACTAATCATATGTGGGAATTTATGTTCAAATAACTCTGTTCCTAAGGCAATCAAAGGGCAAAATTGTGTAAAAGGGGGGAAATAGATTTATTTTTTTTACATGTTTACCCATAACCCACAAAGCAGCTGAACAAATTTGTTTATGGTTTTGATTGTAAAATTATTCCCAGGCTGAGACCATGTATGTTATTCAAGCCAGATGGAATTGCAATTCCAAATTATGGGGGTGGGAGTAGGTATAGGGACATAGCAATCTCTTAACTATGCCTTTGCCCAGAACTGAGGGTGTGTTATGTATACACCCAAAATAATAATCATTAACTGCTAACAGTGACAATGTGTTTCATTTCTGTAAAGGAAATATATAAGGACTTTTGCATCATGTTAAAACTCAAGATATACATTGTATTTTGATTATTAAGCATTGAGGTATCTTGATTTCTATAAGTAGATATTGTCAAATGCATACAGTTAGAAGTTGGGCACCTCTGAGCTTATTCATTAACAGATTTAAACTTAGTTGAAAGTTCTTGGAATAGAAAAGCCTGGATAGCTTTCTTCATGTCAGCTGGCTAATTTAGGTGGGAAGATTCATTTTGTTGCTGCTATTACCAAACAATTGGGAGTCCAAAACTCTTGCTTTTTTACTTCAAATCACCCAGAGATCTTCTAACAAATCTTGGTCTACCTTCAGCTGTATGAGTGATGTGAATGCCTCAGAAAGGTGAGATAATATTTTTTTTTATGAACAAAGAAAGTTTGTTCCTTGTGTCCTTCAGATAAACAAATACAGTTCAATCATATACAAAAATAATTTTGTCCCAAAGGTAGGACAGCTCCAAGTGTGGTAGAGCCATGTCAAAAGTGCCTCTGTGGGACAACCCTTCCTCTACCAGTGGGCCCTGACAGTATTACCTCATGGTGAGAGGGAATAGAGGCTGTAGCATTGGCATAGCACTGTTCTTAGATACTTGAGGAAATCAAAATGGCAGCCATACCCAGCAGTCTGTTGCTTTTGGAGCAACCTCACCCCTCTATGTGTACTGCTAAATACATGAAAGCTTCCACTGTAGCTAAAGAAAGGAGTTGCAGAGAGTCCAACAGGTTGATAATTAAATTATAATGTATCTCTGCTACAATGTCACAATGTGTTTAACTTTAGATCACATGAGAAGTATTCAATTGCAAATCTCCATTTTGTGTGTGTTAGTCTTTGTTGTCAAGTACCATAGAAGAAAGAACCTGTGCTAATGATTCTCTTTTGGAGAACACAGCCTCAGGATGTAATGGAGGCTGTGGGAGATACAGAGCTATTGTTTTCAGCTCTGTTCGAAGTAATTTTATATTTCTAAGATGCTGTATGTATGCTCAGACAAGCGCATGATCTTATGCACCTATTTGGATGTCATTTTCTTTGCAGTGTCTTTTTTGGAACAAGTCTTGCTAGTAAAGCTTTGGAACCATATTTTTGGACTGGACAATTTTAAGTTCAAGAAGTCAGTTTTTATTCATCTTATTGCTTTCAAGTGCACAATATCAATAGCTGCAATACTTCCTTCTGTGTAAACATGCACGGAGTCAGGCTGCAATTCTGCAAAAGTGCAAAGCGACAATAGCAGAAGTTAGTGAGACTTTGGCTTTGGGGATGCTTGGGTAGGAGATGAAATGCCGTTTGCTGGTAGAACACATGGTTTGCAAGTAAAAGTTCCCTGGTCAGGTTGGGAAACTCCTGTCTGAAATCCCAGAGAGCTGCTCCTGTTCCATGTTCACCTAAATGGCCTAAGAGTGGGACCAGTTTTCTGCTCTTAAGTATTATTTAGTATTGGCAGATAGGAACGATGACATTGCTATCTTTCATTCTGAAACAATCAGAAAATAGTAGTATCTCCCACTATCAGATAGGCAAACTCAACTGCTTTTGGAAGCAGTCTACAGATGTTACATTGGATTTATATCCCTGCTTGTTTTCATACCTAATTTATCACTTCCTGGTTTGCTTTAAAAGAGAACATTCTCGTCTGAAATAATAAACCTTCATTGAAGGGTCTTAAAATAAGATCCAGGGCTAATAGCTACATAAACAACAAACAGTTCAGCTCTGTTGAGCTCCTTTATTCAGATGGGGGGGAGAGAGAGCGCAAGAGGCTTTTGAATGCAGAAAAATAATATCACCAAGTATGGCATAAAGTAGAACAGAAATAAAAGGTTGAATGCATTTCAGTTAATAACATTGATCCACGACCTCCACTTACAGGCTGTGTACACACTAACTTTTAAAGCATATTCAAAACACACACACACCCCGCAAAGAATTCTGGGCAAGGTAGCTTACCTCTCACAGAGTTACCTTGCCAGAAACCCTTAACAAACTGAAGAATTATTTGAGGGGGGTAGAGTGTGCTTTGAATGCATTATAAAGGTATAGTGGATAAACAGTCATAGACTGTTTACCATAACTGGTTCCTTAACTTAAAAAAAATATTCATTGGATTTGGGGACTTTTGTTTGCAGAGAAGCAATTGTTTATTTGCAATTTGCAATTTTCTGTTTTGTTCCAGACTTCACTCAGACAGCTGCACACATAGATGGTTTGCCACAGTCTTCAGATCCTGTACCCACCCACCGAAAGAAACCTTACTGGTGTTTACCAATGCTTATGATGATCAGCTTTGAACACTGATTAAAATGCTGTGTATAGAAAGAATCTTGATGTGATCACACACATAAAATTGACTAAATCACAATGTGGAAAGGAACCTTTGCCTTTGCATGCTTTTGAATTCCTGCGCGATGGCAATCATTATTATTTTAAGAAAGACATGAGCTGAAAACTTACTGCAATCTGTTGCAAAATGACACACACACACACCCCATTTCCAAAATGAATTTTGGCAATTTTTCAAGTAAAATTGGGCAGTAGAGTAAGCAGAACATGGGGCAGTTCTGGCCCACAGAGCAATAATAGAATAGAATGGGGAGACATGAGCATCATCCCTCTGTAATATTTCAACCCATTCTCCAATGGTGGGTCCCAGTGATTGGGAGAGCTTTGATGCTATCAGTCTATAAGGCAACATTCCAGCAGCACTGAAATATTAGCATCCTTAGGTCTGTCTTTTAGAAGTGGGCTATGAAGCCGAACGAGCCCAGCAATTATAGCTCCATTTATTTAATAAGTGTTGCCACAAAATAATATGCTACAGGGCCAGCTTAGAAATCTGGGTATACTGATTTTTAAAAAAAGCCTTTTTCCAACATGCGCCAAGTTTCCTTCCTTTATTATCTGCCTCACAATTACCCAAACACAGAGGCCATTTGTGGTTCTGAAAGAAACATTTTACTCCATAGACAAGGATTAATCAGGGGCAAAATTGGGAAAAGTTACACTTGTAACTTTGGTTCCTTGATATGACAGTATACTTAGCAAACCCTCCAACATTTCTCTGGTGAAAATAGGGACGTCCTATTCCATGATGACGACATGGTGATACAGTGTTACCTCGGGCTGGGACGCGGGTGGCGCTGTGGGTTAAACCACAGAGCCTAGGACTTGCCAATCAGAAGGTCGGCGGTTTGAATCCCCGCGACGGGGTGAGCTCCCGTTGCTTGGTCCCTGCTCCTGCCAACCTAGCAGTTCAAAAGCACATCAAAGTGCAAGTAGATAAATAGGTACCGCTCCGGTGGGAAGGTTAACGGCGTTTCCGTGTGCTGCTCTGGTTCGCTAGAAGCGGCTTAGTCATTGTGGCCACATGACCTGGAAGCTGTACGCTGGCTCCCTCAACCAATAAAGTGAGATGAGTGCTGCAACCCCAGAATCGATCACAACTGGACCTAATGGCCAGGGGTCCCTTTACCTTTACCTCGGGTTACTGACTTTTCAGGTTACAGGCGCTTCAGGTTACAGACTCCGCTAACCCAGAAATAGTACCTCGGGTTAAGAACTTTGCTTCAGGATGAGAACAGAAATCGTGCGACGGTGGCAGCAGAAGGCCCCATTAGCTAAAGTGGTACCTCAGGTTAAGAAAAGTTTCAGGTTAAGAACGAACCTCCAGAACAAATTAAGTTCTGAACTCGAGGTACCACTGTACTCTGCCCATCTGTTTGGGTTGCCCCAGCCGCTCTGGATGGCTTCTAACATATATAAAAGCATAATAAAATATTAAACAATTTCCCTATACAGGGCTGCCTTCAGATGTCTTCTAAAGGTTGCATGGTTACTTATCTTCTTGGCTTGGGGGTCACATAACTCCATACCCTCCAACATTTCTTTGATGAAAATAAGGACGTCTTAAGGAAAAGCGGGACATTCTGGGATCAAGTCTGAAACTGGGACAGCTTCTGTGAATCTAGGGCTGTCCCTGGAAAATAGGGACACGTGGTAGGTCTGACTTAGTCTCACATCCTTGAACATTAAAGTCACCCCTTGCTATAGCTGATAAGATACCTGCAGCTGTTGAGCAGAGTGTTGCTTTCCCCCCACTTTCTATTTAATGCGTATATTAATACAGCTAACCCTGAACACAGAGGTGAAAGATTATTTTCCGTTCCTGTTGACAAAAGGAAATTGCCATTTCTACCCCATGCTAATTAGATTTTCACATTCACATTGCGGCAACTATTAACTGCTTTGGGGGATTTCTGTAACTCCGAACAGCTGGGTTATTAACTTCAAGAAAGGGGTTTTTGGTTTTGGCAGGAAGTCCTCTACCAATACACAGCTCACTGTGGGCTGTATCCTGATCAGAGCATATACTTGGAACTTTGACATCTACTGAACTATAGGATTGCAGCTTCCATCTTTTGTTCTTTTCTTATCCTTATTTTTTCCCCTTTAAAAAACCCCTAAATCTGAACTTTAGTAGGATATTGAGGATATTTTCTTTGACTGTCCCTATTTTCTGAAACTTATTCCTTCTTGGTAATTACTGTTCCATTTATTGTCTTTTATTTTATTTGTTTATATAATTTATTCACGGTCCATTTATTGTCTTTTAAAGGGATGCTATAAAAATAAAAGTTTGAACTGCTAAGAATGTCTTTGCGGCTCAGCTCCCAGGGTTTCTAGATGTTACCACCACCTCCACAACCACCCACTCAAACAATTCCATACACATGAGTAGGCATGTCTACTCAGAAGTAAACCTCATTACAGTGCTACCTAGCTTCTCAAACATAATCCGTTCTGGGAGTCCGTTCGACTCCTGAAACCGTTCAAAAACCAAGATGTGGCTTCTGATTGGCTGCAGGAGCTTCCTGCATGCAAGCAGAAGCTTTGTCAGAAATTTGGCTTTTGAAAAACATTTGCAAACCGGAACACTTACTTCCAGGTTTGCAGCATTCGGGAGCCAATTTGTTTGGTAATTAAGCCGTTTGAGAACCAAGGTATGACTGTAATTCAAATGGGTCTTAATCCTAGGTACATAGGTTACAGGATTACAGTCTCCTCTTGTCCCCTAGCCTGGCATATCGCAGACCAGGGAGGTTGAGTTTGAACTGTAGATAATGGACTGTAGGACTGTTAAAGCCATCTTCATGATTTCAAAATAACTTTTGTGGGTATAAAGCAGGCATCCCCAACCTTTGGCCCTCCAGATGTTTTGGACTACAATTCCTGTTATGTACTGAAGTTCTCGCCCTGGGCCAGCAGGGGGATACTGTAGATAGTTTTCACTCAGGTCCACATATGCAAATAAGGGATTGAAAGCGACGTTCAGTGATTGGATAGTTACAGAAAGTTGTTACTGTTGCTTTGTAGTTGAGCTCTATATAAGCAGGTTGGCTGAACCCTTCAGCCCAGTTCTGTTCTGGACCTGTGAATAAACAAGAGCTGTTTGAAGAATTGCTGTGTCGCCTGATATGTTCACCCAAAACTTAACAATTCCCATCATCCCTGACCACTGGTCCTGTTAGCTAGGGATCATGGGAGTTGTAGGCCAAAGCATCTGGAGGGCTGCAGGTTGGGGATGCCTGGTATAAAGAGTGTTGTGCCAATCTGAACCTTCCTGTGTTGAGTACAGTGGTACCTCAGGTTAAGTACTTAATTCATTCTGGAGGTCCGTACTTAACCTGAAACTATTCTTAACCTGAAGCACCACTTTAGCTAACGGGGCCTCCTGCTGCTGCCGCGCCGCCGGAGCACGATTTCTGTTCTCATCCTGAAGCAAAGTTCTTAACCTGAAGCACTATTTCTGGGTTAGCAGAGTCTGTAACCTGAAGCGTATGTAACCCGAGGTACCACTGTACAAGGGCCTGAAACGGGCTTCTAATTCCATTCAGCCAAATACTGAATGCTCACTTCAGACATTTCCACTCAACACAGAAAGGGCAGGGGTGGAGTGGGCAGGAATAGAGATGTTGGGGGACGGACCATCATTTTATTTGCATGCCATCTTTGAGCAGACCTATATGCAAGGCCTTCTCAAAAGCTGATACGGCTCAAGTGCTATGTACTTTTTTCAGGGAAAGAATTTCAGAAATGGCTATGGTTGGAAAGGCCCTGCCTTTGGTACCAGTCAGTCCTCTGAGACAGATTTAAGGGCCTGGTCTGGTTCATATGGATGCAAGTAGTCCTTTAGATAATATTGTTCCAAGCTGTTCATGCCCTTAAAGTTCAAAATCAACAGAACCCAGAAACAAATAGGCACCCAGTGTGGCCAACACGCCATTTATAAATTTGAGATAAATCAATATGGAAAACAGATGGAGTGGTTTGTTTTAATTATATTTGTTGATATAAATTGGTCTGCATGTTGTTTGTGCTGTTCTTCTGCTACAATGTTGACCATCTGTGCTAGACTTACACCGACAATCTGTTTTGCTATGGCCGATACTCGAATAAATAAAAATAAATAAAATGACATTCACTCTTTTCTTTACAATGATACTACATAAGAGAGGCCACAGATTTCCAGATAAATAGTTACAAATGTTTTTCTTCCTTGGGCGTCCTGGTTAATTATGGTCACTGCATTTCTGGTTCTCCCCAGAACACTAGTGAGGTTAAACTGTTGAAAATTGCAAACTTAAACTACGATGTGCTATTTCATAAATACCTAGAGACACATTTACAGAGAGGGAGCTTCTGATGTTGCTGCACAGATGTTTCATGTACAGGAAGCTTCTAATTCAAACTTTCTCCTTTCCCCAGTTTTTGGCCTCATCTGGCCTCGTGCAGCTTTTGACTCATTGTCAGAAAATGATGTACACTTGAAAGGTATCCAGACCATTTATAGTCTTGGCTTTTCAAGGATTAGCAAATCTTTTCCTAGAATTCTTCTTCCCTGGCACTAAGCTTTGGCTATTTATTTTTTTAAATGTTGTGTTTCATATCAAATTTTAATCTTAATTACAATTATTTTATTTAGATTTCCCCCCCTGCTGTAGCTTAAGGGGCTTAAGAGTGATTCATTCTATTGTAACAGAGCAGACATGGCAAGCAGTGAATTGGCATTCTCTGTACCATCTGTTAACTTGCCTTATTGAAAGGTCTGCCTTCCTGCTGTTCCTATGGCCACTGCCTGCCTGCCCAACCAACCAATCAATCAATCAATCAATCAATCAATCAATCAATCAGAGAAGCTCACTGGTGACCCCTCTAGCTCCTCCCTGCCTTTCTCTATGGAAGGGCCAAGGAGATCACAGTGAGGCATTCTGGGAGAAGTGGCTGGGAGAACAGCTGAGCTGCCACTGCAGTTTTCTAAACAAATTCTGTATAAATTTAGTAAAAAGTTTGAAGTTATTTTAAGGTTTTAAAAAAGCCATTTTGAAGTCACTTTATGTCAGGAACCGTGCTGAGGTGGGCTGCACTGAGGAGGGATGGTGGGAGCCTCCCCTCCCCCTCCTCCTGATCCTGAATCTTCCCAGGAGCAGGAGGACAGTATAGATTTGGAGCAGTGGTTTGCAGAGGGACATAGTTCAGAAGGCAGAAGCTGGGAAATACTGGATGGGGAACAGCTAGGAGAAGAAACACTAGAAGAGAGAGAGAGTTAACAGATTCACAGTCTCTGGAAAGCACTCCTCCGCTCTCCCCAAGGTCAAGAAGAGCTCAGAAAGCATAGAGGGTACGAGCTCAGGTTACAAGACGTAGTAGTGCCGTGGTTGACTAGGGAGGTAAGGGGGTGGAACTCTTAATTGGAAAAACCGCCAATCCTAGGGAATGGATTATTTGTTCTCTTGCTGTGATCATGAAAGTTTCTAACTGGTAAGAAGACTCCTTTGTTCTGCTTATCTGCTGCTAAGCGGGGAGGGGTGGGGTAGCTGATTCCCTGAAGCCTGACACCTTAAAAATGTGCTTAATTGTGTGGTGTTGTTGTTGTTTTACTAAGTTTTAACTTTTTACTAAGTTTAAACAGTAAACTATCATGGTGGCCAAGTTTTCTCCTGGTCACCTCTCCAAGACTGTCTTGCTTTGTGGATGGACATCTTGAGCCTTGTTCAGAGTGAGCCATGAAGGAGAAGTGGACATACACACACACACACACCCCACTGGCTCTGCCATTTCTTACGTGGCAGTGAAACCCAGAGCACAAAATGAAGCCGGGGAGAGGAAGAGGGATAGGGACAGAAGCAGGAACAGGAAGAGGAGGAGAAGTGTGGGGGGGAGGGAAATGGAGGAGTGGACATCCAGGGAAGAGGAAAAAGCAGAGGAGGACAAGGGGGCAGAAGCAGTAGGGGAAGAGGAAAAAATGGGAGCAGCAGCAGTTAGGAGAGGAGGAGAAAGAGCGGGGAGCCATCAGTGCAATCTCATGTGTCAGCCCTGCACTATTTTGCTTTATCTACACAGCAAAACTGGGTGGTGTATCAAAATAAGAATCAGGAAACTTGACCAGGAACATGCTTGACCTAAATAACTGGATGATAATAATCACAATCATAATCATAATCAGTGCTTTTTTCTGGGAGGATGCAGGGGTACACATCCCCCTAAACATTTTGTGAATCTAAGTTTGGCCTCATTGAGGGGCAGTATTTTGATATGAGTAGAAAAATGAGAATACCCCTAAATATTTAAAGAAAAAAAGCACTGATAATAATTTATTATTCATACCCCACCCATCTGGCTGGGTTTCCCCACCCACTCTGGGCAGCTCCCAACAGGATATTAAAAACACAATAAAAAAATCAAACATTAAAAACTTCCCTACACAGGGTTGCCTTCAGGTGTCTTCTAAAAGTCAGGTAGTTGTTTGTTTCCTTGACATCTGATGGGAGGGCGCTCCACAGGGTGCGTGCCACGACCGTGAAGGCCCTCTGCCTGGTTCCCTGTAACTTCATTTCTCGCAGTGAGGGAACCGCCGGAAGGCCCTCGGAGCTGGACCTCAGTGTCCCATGATTTCAGTCGCAGGCTCCCATGTCCAAAACCTCAGACCAATCACTTTTCCATGATAGGCTGAGCTGTTGTTTTATCTTGAGATGTTCACAAACACACTAATGTCTGAGGGAGAAGAGTAAGCCACTTACAAAATATTGATGGTCTTTGTTGCTGTTGTTTAGTCATTTAGTCGTGTCCGACTCTTCGTGACCCCATGGACCAGAGCACGGCAGGCACTCCTGTCTTCCACTGCCTCCCACAGTTTGGTCAAATTCATGTTGGTAGCTTCGAGAACACTGTCCAACCATCTCGTCCTCTGGCATCCCCTTCTCCTTGTGCCCTCCATCTTTCCCAACATCAGGGTCTTTTCCAGGGAGTCTTCTCTTCTCATGAGGTGGCCAAAGTATTGGAGCCTCAGCTTCAGGATCTGTCCTTCCAGTGAGCACTCAGGGCTGATTTCCTTCAGAATGGAGAGGTTTGATCTTCTTGCAGCCCATGGGACTCTCAAGAGTCTCCTCCAGCACCCCATAAACGGGGCAAAAAATAAGTGGTGATGTCTGTAGTGGGCTAGAGAGTGACTTGGACTGGAAAGGTGTGGTCCCATGAGCGTTTATCTTTTGAAGCTGAAGTGTTGGAGAAGCACAAAGGAATCTTGCGTACTATTGGAAATAACCAGCAGATGTGTTGAACACTCTTCTAATCTTCCTGCTGAAACAGGTGGAGCTGTGTGCATTTGGCTTTTTAGAAGACATTCTGAGTCACGGCACTTTATCTCCCATATCACCCCAGGTTCCTTTGAGCATTGCACCCTTTTTTGTTTGAGATCAATTGGACCTAATGTGCTAATTGTGGAAATGTCAGGACTATTAAATAGGCTAGAAGGAGACTTTGAAAGGGGAAGCTGTTCCCAGTTGCCGTTTTTGCTGTACACTGGAAACATTTCTGTGGTTGCTTTAACCTTCCCCAAGGAACAACTAGAGATATTTCCAAGCTTTATAAAAAATGATTGGTTTGGAATATGAACTTTGGTGACTCATAATGCTCGCTTTAAAAATGAGGTGAGCCTTATGACCTACCATTCTAGTTCTTCTCCATTTTAATCCGAGACATAGAAGGACTTTTCTCTCTGCTTGCCTCCACCCTTCCCCCACAAGGAGAATTGTGCAGAGTTTCACACATCGTAAGGAATGACATTTTGATCCTTGCCATCAAGACATACAGCAGCTAGAAGCACACTGTAAACCTTCAAACTCTCACCACATTTGAGAAAATCTGTGGTGCGGTGGGGGGTGGGCATTGTCACTAATAATTAAGAATAACATTATAACTTTTACCATAAGTAAACATAGTTATCAGAAGCACACTGGAAAAGAGAAGGCACTGAGAAATGAATTCAATTCCTTAAGTTCACAGTACAACATTGCAAATTGCATATACAACCCCCACTTTTGAGTTCCTTTGTGCTAGAAGTTCGATAATTTCTGTTCAATGGAAAGTTTTAACAGTTTCAGGTTCTTCAGAGGCGCTCAGTTTTGGACATGAATAAAAAGTTACTCAGTGAACGAAATTCATAGCCCACTGCCAACTGTCTTCTACTTGTTCCTTCTCCCCTTTTAGCTGCAATAAAAGTCAAGTTTGTGACTAGCTCAGCAGCCAGTCAATGCTGACTAACAGTAGTATAAAAGACCCAAGGAGGAAACACAGGGCTGTTCACACATTACACTGAACACAGGTACAAGCATTCTCTACGTGTGTTCAAGTGTCTGTGTGAAAGAGTGTACACTTGTTGACTTGTACAACACAACTATTGTGTATACAGGAACACAGACTGTGCACTCCTTGAACGTTACACTTGAATAACTGAAGAAGAATACACGTCAACTGTTTGTGCAGACAGGTTACACTGAAGGAATGGGTTTCTGTGCAGTCAGTTTGAAACTGACCCAAAATCCGCATTTTTCCTTCTCCAAGGGAGCATTTCTAAAATGCATTAACTTGAGCTGTTGAGCAAATGCATAACAGAAACCCAGCTGTATAAACAAGTGCTCAAAGCCCTCTCCCTTATCAGTCTGTGACGGCAATGCATGGCCTTGACTGTTCCAGTGGAGCAGGGATGGCGCATCTGGGTCTTATCTTACACTGAGGCACAGACCTTGTCAGCCACCTGGGAACGGCACCAGGAGTTGGTGACCTCTTACTCCAAGATAAGAGTGCAGGAACAGGAACACTCTTTTATGGTCAAGAGTACAGGAAGAGGAAAACCCTTTTATGGTTAAGAGTACCATGGTTAAGAGCAGGAACATATGTGATGTCAACCTGCGTGTATAAGCTGACGTGGCTGGATTCCTGGGGAAGGGGGGAGAGGGTGCCTGGAGGATATATATACTGCATGAAATTTCTCATTTCTTTGGACTTGCTGTGGACTGACCATGCAAGTGCCTTCTGCTATCCGGAGAGCAGAATAAACTCTTTCTCTGAACCAAACCTCGGTGTCATTTGACTTCCTTTTTCCCTCCCGGGAGCAACACAGACCCCACCAGTCGGTATAGTCTAATAAGGCTACAACCCGAACTCTACATTCACTGAATTAAAGTTGAGTTGATGAACATTTTTTTCTGAGAACATTTATGGGGTTTTTCTTTTTCATACCCCTCACCTAGAACTTTGTCTGAATAGCCACCCCCATTTTGGAGTAGGTGGTTGGAAGCCACCCCTTTCACAATGCCCTGAAAAAAATGCTACATGTGGGAATGTGATAACAGAGAACTTAGAAGCCAATGGACTTGAGGAGCTTTCCTTACCTGCTCCTGAGAAATTATGTAACTTTGAAGGACCTCCCATTTCAAAGCCAGGAAGTTTTCAAGCTTTGTGCAGGGACTAAGTTAAAGGGGCATGTTTTCCCTTACAGAATATGAAATATATGAGTTTGTTAAAAGGCAGGAAAAAGTGTTTTAAGAGCAATTGTCTAAGCGAAATGGCTACATTTAGGAATTTTGCAACTTGCTCTGTGGTTGAAAAGTTAGAGCTCTCCAATGTAATGTTCAACAGAGATTCTGAAGATTGCCCTGGTAAGGACATCAAAATGGAGAGCACCAGAATTTCTCTTTTCCACAGAATTTAAACTGCATGTGAACCTGACTCTACCTCTTGATTATTACAAGGGTGGAATCTATGGCTTCCAGGGACTTTATTATGTCTGCCCTCTAAACGCTTTGGCGTTTAACCATGCCAAGAAAAACCCTTGTTCCTGTGTTTAGGAACAGACAGTTTAAATGAGGTATCCCATTTATAAAATTAAGACATGGCATGTCATATCATTCCATACAGACCTGTGGCAACAGGAAGTGCTATTTTTTTTCTAGAAAAAGAGGTGCTGGAACTCACCATTCTGCGTTTTCTTAGAATGGCAATGGTGCCCACCAGAGAGGTGCCAGAACTGAGTTCTGGCAAATTCTGGCTGAAAAAAGACCCTGGCAACAGGTAACCTCAAGTCACCTTGAAAGCGGCAGAGTAAGGACTGTATCTAATGATCTGCTAGCAAGCATTATGAAAACTACAGACATACACCTTCTGGTTTCAGCCTTGGGTCGATTTGACCTGGCCTGCCACAACATTTTTGCAAATGAATAACAAATCCTGTAATTCCATCTGAAAGCTCCTTCAATCAAGTCCTTTATCCTGTCTTCCATGGGAACGCACCTTAATACACGGTGTGCACTTGAATTATTCTCTTTGCTTGAATAATTGATCAAGGTGACTGGTGGGGAGAACTACTGCTCCTACCTCACAGGTCATATTACGGCGCAGAGCTCCGTAAGCGGATTAGTCACTGGGAGGAAGAAAAGCAAATTCTATTTGCTCCGAATTCCGGGACCTGCTTGCCTTCCACCCACCCTTGGAATTTGGATAAGCCAGCCCAAGACGTTTTGCTGCCCGAGGCAAAAGACAAAATGACATCCCTTCTCATTCCGTGTCCAAAAGCTGCTCAGACTATGTGGTCCCTGAATCTGAATACAGCCACCACAACATGGAAAGAATGTGAAAGGAAACAGGTGCCTTCAATTTCTCATAGATTCTGCAGCTCAAGGTTGCCAACTTGAATAAAATACTGTATTTTTCCGTGTATGACACGCCCCCGTGTATAAGATGACCCCTATTTTTTTGGACACCAAATTAAGGAAATGGGGGGAGATTGCCCACAGTTTTTTGGGGGGGAGTACCAAAAAGTGCTCACCTGCCTGACCGGAAAAGCCAGTCACACACCTCACCAAAGTCACCTATTCTCTGCCCGCTCGCCACCAGCAGCCGCCAATCGCCTGCCTAATTTCCGCAGCAGCCAATCGTCTGCCGGCCTTGCCACAGCCACCAATCACCCACCCAGTCGCAGCTGACAATCTCCTGCTCATGGCTGTCACCAATCTCCCGTCCCCCCTCTGCACTACCCGTGTATAAGGTAAAGAGACCCCTGACCATTAGGTCCAGTCATGACCAACTCTGGGCTTGCGGCGCTCATCTCGCTTCATTGGCCGAGGGAGCCGGTGTATAGCCAGCATGACTAAGCCACTTCTGGCGAACCAGAGCAGCACACGGATATGCCATTTACCTTCCCGCTGGAGCGGTACCTATTTCTCTACTTGCATTTTGACGTGCTTTCGAACTGCTAGGTTGGCAGGAGCAGGGACCGAGCAATGGGAGCTCACCCTGTCGTGGGGATTCAAACCGCCGACCTTCTGATCGGCAAGTCCTAGGCTCTGTGGTTTAACCCACAGTGCCACCCGTGTCCCTTACCCGTGTATAAGACGACCACATAAAAAAAACATAGTCTTATACATGGAAAAATACGGTATTGGGTGGGCCAGGTAAGCCTTGCCCTGCATAATCAAGTGGTACACTCACACCATTGGGATGGCAATGTCTATTAACTTTTTTGGGGGGGTCCAGCCCCCTCAAATATTTTATTGGGGGGCTTCAAAGGGACCGCAGCCCCAGGAGTTGGCTCCTGTGTTGTGGCTGCAAGTTTCCATGAGCAAAAGTTTCTGCCTTCTCATTCCCAGCAAGTCCTGTCCATAGCTGCTGATGAATTGCCTGTGAGTCTCCTCACAAGTCACATCACATACGTGAGTAAACTGCTAGGAGATTCACGAGTATCATAAGGGACATTTGTACGTAATGAGCTTTCATGCATATACATTACGAACTGGTTCTGAGAAGAGGCCTCACGTCTGCTTGCACAGAAAGCCATAAAGCACAATTGAGGCAAAGGATAAAATGTGCCTTTTTTGAAGAAGAAGGAAAAATTGTCACCATGGGGGAAGAAAATAAAATGGCATCAAGCAAATGAGGAAAAACAAACCATAACAAACAAATGGGGGAGGGATTTACCAGCAAGAGAGTAGAAGGACTAACTTATAAATTAATAAAATGGTAAAGGAAGCATGCAATTTGCCGGCATTATAATGATTTTGTTTTGAACAGTACATCAAACATCAGGATGACAGGGTTTTGGCCTTAGAAGTGCTGCGACAGAATTTATGTAGGCCAACATTTGCTGGCGTGCGGAATTCAAGAACTCCCAGAGCATATGATTCTCTCATAGGGGCAGGATTATTTGCTCGTGAAGTAATTCTGAGAGGAAAATCAAGGGTGCTTCTGATCTTCCTGTCTCTGGGAAAGAGAGAAACTGCTGAGCAGCAACAGGAACTTCCTCCACCAGTTCTAGAAATGCAGGAAAGGCAAGCAGATGTAGGGCATTAATTCATGGACGGCCTTGTGTCCTTGATGCCACGATGCTGCTTTGGTTGAAGGCCGTTTTGCAAATTCTGCTTGTGTGTTTAAAGATAATCTTTGAAAGGTGGGGGTGCAGCATCACACCACAGAAATGGGGGCTAGCAGAAGCAGCTAGCCGGGTGGGGCAGAATGTTCATGAGGAGATTACAGTGGTACCTCGCAAGATGAATGCCTCGCAAGACGAAAAACTCGCAAGACGAAAGAGTTTTCCGTTTTTTAAGTCGCTTCGCAAGACGAATTTCCCTATGGGCTTGCTGCGCAAGACAAAAACGTCTTGCGAGTTCTTGCGAGTTTGTTTCCTTTTTCTTTATTGCGAGTTTGTTTCCTTTTTCTTGAAGCCGCTAAGTACCATTAATAGCCGTTAATAGCCGTGCTTCGCAAGACGAAAAATCCGCAAGACGAAGAAACTTGCAGAACGAATTAATTTTGTCTTGCGAGGCACCACTGTATCTATATCTACCAATCATCTATCTATCTATTTATCCATCATCTATCAACTATCACAAACTATTGTGGAAGAGAGCCAAATTAAGACTGGATAAAATGAGAAACTTAGACTGACAAGTTCATCTGTCCTTCCTTTTTTCCAATTAAAGTTGTCTTCTTCCCACAGAAATGTTATCTGTATCTGCTACAAACAACTGTGCAACTCTGCTAGCTAAGCATCATGGGTACTTAAAAATCTGCCTAATGTTATTTCAGGGGACTTGGCTAAATCCTTGGGCCAATTCTTCACACAGTCTCTTTTTCTTTAAAGCCTGGAGCTGAAACAAATTGTCATGGTTGTACATTCATTGAAATGGAGCAGGTTGACTTGATCCCTCTTGAGAATGTGTTTCAATAACAACCATTTGGGAACGTTTCATGTTGCAACAATGGATAATGTAAGCAAAACATGTCTGGAGCCCACATATAAAGCGTTTGCACCTCTCCAACTGGTCTAGGGGCTGCCAAGAGGACACCATTATGCACACATGAGAACAATGTTTTCTTTTTTTCTGACAGATAGGTTAATTTCCGCGTCGAGAGAGGAACACGTGAAGTGGCCTTTCACATGGATCTGACGGCGTAAACAAATCAGCAGTTATTTTAGAAGTGGGATGAGGCTCGTTTAATGTTTATTTTGGAAACCAGAAGTATCCAGACAACCGAGGGAAAACCCTAGCCAAAAAAATAATGGAAAATGTAACGAAGAATTTATTGCAACCTCAGATTTGATTTGCCATGGTTAATGGGAAAAATCTACACTTTGCCCATTGGGCCGCAAACTAAAAAAGCATGTCTATCACATCTGCATGTACATCTGGGTTGTTTTTGGAGAGGAGGGTTCTGGCACAGCATCTCTCCTCTACCTCCCCACTGTCAAACTGCACAATGTATTTGGAACTTAGAGAACTTCTTAAAGCAACTTGGCATGTGGTAGGGATCAGTGGCATTTTTATGGTGAGAAAACCACACTCCACTGCCCTTCGGATCATCGCTGGCACATAAATAACCCCTTCTCCAGATATGGTTGCTAGATTCTGACCTTTTAAAGTGAGCTCAGTGATTCCTAATAAGACTCAAGTACTTCTTGACTTTCCAGTGGAAGTACATTGGTAACGTAGGAAGCTGCCAAAGTGAGTCAAACCACTGGTCTATCTAATTCAGTATTGCTCACTCTGATTTGCAGCAAATCCCAAATTACCATATTTTCTAGTGTATAAGACTAGGTTATTTTATTAAAATGCAGTGGTACCTCGGGTTAAGTACTTGATTCGTTCCGGAGGTCCGTTCTTAACCTGAAACTGTTCTTAACCTGAAGCACCACTTTAGCAAATGGGGCCTCCTGCTGCCACCATGCCGCTGGAGCACAATTTCTGTTCTCATCCTGAAGCAAAGTTCTTAACCTGAAGCACTATTTCTGGGTTGGCAGAGTCTGTAACCTGAAGCATATGTAACCTGAGGTACCACTGTATTACGCTAAAACCTTGGGGTTGTCTTATAAACGGATAGTGGAGAGGTTGGACAGGCGATTGGTGGCTGCCGCGAGCAGGATATTTTCCGTGGTGTTTTTGCGGGTGATTGGTGGGTGCTGCAAAGTCCACTGGCTATTGGCTGCTGTGGCAACTGGGCGGGCGATTGGTGCTTGCTTTTGGCAATTGTGCAGACGATTGGTGGCTTCGCCAGTGTACGTGCAATTGGCTGTTACGTTCCTGTGGGTGAGAAATTTTCGGCAACCCTCCCCCCTAAAAAGCCTTGGCAATCCCCCCCCTCAAAAAAAAAAAGCTCAGCAACTGTGGGCAATCTCTCCCCCCATTTTCTCTATTTGGAGTCCCTCAAAAGACTTATACATGGGGGCGTCTTATACACAGAAAAGTACGGTATCTCAGGCAAAAGTCATTCTTAACTTGCTATATGAAATCTCTTTACCTGCAGATCACCCAAGGCTTGAACCTATAACCTCCTGCACACAAGCCATATGTACTATCACTGCACCCTGGCTCATTTTCTGTATTTCAGTTCCTTTCCGATGTCCACCACAAAGTTTCATTCACCAAAAGGGAATTGTAATTATGATGTTCCACAGGCTACAAAGAGCATATGATATATGGATGGAACAGCTAGGGTGGTATCCAAGGAAGGAGCCTCATTAGCACAAACACTTTGGGCTGGACAACAAAACATGCCCCTGTGTACCCCAAAACTTGTTCTGGGGTTTCCCTCATCCCCCCAGTAGGTTTGGGGGAGAGCGCAAGGGTGCACCAGGATAGGGGAAAGAATATCAGTTGCGCAAATTGAAACCCTTGTGCTAATGGAACCACTTTGTTGGCTACCACTTCTGGTGTCAATCATGACATTTCTCAGGAAAAAAAGATGCTTAAAAATAGCAGGTGATGACATGTGACAAAGAAGGATATGTTTTATTCCATTTTCTTTCTGTTTCTGCAATGGGCTCTGCTTGCATATTTGGCTGCTGCCTGAAATGACCGTATATGCACCATTTCTTCCCTATGATTTTTTTAAAGGGAAGTTGTTGTTTTTAAATAAAAAACCACATTTGAATAACTACACAGATGACAGGAGTATCCATTTTTAAAGCCATGGCTTCTCTCATTTTATTGAGAATTCATCAAATATGTATAAGGGCTCTTTAAAACAGATCAGTCCTATCTGACTGATATCTGTGTTTATATATGAAGCTGCCTGTAGCTTTCGAGTCCATCTCTCCAGTTTAATTTGTAGGGTGTTACAGTCCATTTGCTGGAAGGGAACCATATAACACAATTATATACACTTTACAATTCTCCTTTCCCAATTGCTCCCTCTTAGAATAATAGGGCAGTTACCATGCATTTTTGCATCATTTATACGCTTACCAAAAACATACAGTTATCACTCTGTGACTAATTCTGGCTTATATAAGGTCTGAGAAATGTAGTGTTACTCTCAGGCTTAACTTTGCCAAAGCTTTTCAGAAAGCTGCCAGGGACAGCTGAGTTTAGTCCCGCAAAGTCGGGCGAAAATGAATGTTCCTTTAGCATTTGCACAAACTATTTCACCCAGAGAGCTTGTTCACATGTGCAGTTTTGTTTGCTTTTGGCCCGATGTCACTTGGCTTGCTGAACTTCATGGGCGACACTTGGCTTTCAACGGCTACAATTATGAGGTTTCCATCAAAGCCGTCTGGCGTAGATCTGTTGTTTTTAGTGGTGCCGTGCTGGAGACAGAGAGGCAATCTGTGGCTGATCTCCCCACATGCCACACTTCTGTGATCCTGGGAGAGCTGTACTATACAACCCTGCATTCTGATGTCCAATGCAATATTAGATCTATAGAGTAGGAAAGGTGTGGAGAAGCCTGAGATTGTTGCAGGTAGCAATAGCTCTGATATCCTGGTAGCCTAATCCTACTTTATGCAAAATGGACAAAAACTTCCTCCATTGCCGCATAACAACAACAACAATTTATTTATACCTTGCCAATCTGGCTCGGTTTCCCCAGCCACTCTGGGAGGCTTCCAACAAAATATTAAAATACAATAGTCCATAGACTATAGATGGGTCATATTTACTACATTTTTACTTGGAACTGCACACCCTTGCACAATTTTTGTCCTTGTGAATGCCCACAGCCTTCTTTCTAGCTTTCTGACCATACAATCTAGAAAAACACCCACTAACAGTGCCTCAGTCTTATCTGGATTGTGCTTCAAGTTGCTGGCAAAACAGTGGCCCAGTCCAACCAGTGCCACACCTGCAGATGTCAAGGAGAAGTGGAGCTGTGTGTCATCAGCATATGGATGACATATAACCCCCTTTGAAAGCTATGGGACCATCATATCCATATGCTGAATGGCTGTGGAATGTATTAAGAGGTCTACAACCCAGACAAGTTCAGCATTCACAGGAAAGTGCCACTATAAATGAAGTCCCAATATTTGTATTCTCTGAGGCAACATCCCACTCTCAGTGTCAGATGAGAATCAGACAAATGTGCCCATTTGTAGTAAAAATATTGGATGCTTTATAACATGGACCACATGCGGTCCCCGAGGTCATTTTGGGTGGCCCTTGGCAACACTTGAAGCCCCCCATGGCCTTCTCACTGGCTAAGTGAGGTGCTGTGCTTTGGAAAGGAGGCGTGAGGGCTCTGACAGGGCCTAGATTCCTCCTGCCTCCTTCCTGAAACCTAGTTAGATATTTCCCTGCTTTGGGAAGGAGATAGGAGGACTCTAGGCCCTGTCAGAGGCCTCACGCCTCCTTCTGAAAGCCTGGCGTCTTGCTTAGCAGGCTTTGGGAAGCATAACTGCCAAGTGTCCTGAAAAGCAGGACGTCCCGGGGGTTTCCCATTTTGGGTGCCACGATCTTGCGTGCTCTCGTGCCGCACTCTAGCCCCCCAAATGTGCTTTTCTGGGGCTAAAGTGCATCACAGGCCACGTGACTTGCCCGGGAGCACATCTCGGAAGGCGCAGGTCTCAGTTTCAGATCCAAAAAAGTTAGATGGTATGAGGAAGGTTAGCAGAGGGCTTCAGATTTTGGCCTCACTCCTTCTACTCTGTCACAAGGCAGTATGCAGCCCACAGATTCCTAGTCAGAGTATTCTTGTGGCCTACTTGCTGTGAAAAGTTGGGCCGCCTTGCTTTATATTTTTTCTGGAAGAAACACTTGATTTGAGAGTGGAAAATCTATCCACATTAATCTACGGTTGAAATGCTTCTCCAGCAAGTCTGCATTTGTTATATGCATTCATTTATTGAATGGCACATTTTTCAAATTTCCTGTTATACATTAGAAGGTTCCCCCAAGTTTCACCCTTTTTAAAAATTTTGCTGATCTGTTTGCCCTGGATTCTGCTCTTGTTATTTCTCAGCTTTCTTATTTATCCAGACCCTTGGGCTATGGTTAGAAGTGGATCTCCTTCTGCTGCCTTCTAGGGCTTTTAACTATTTATAACAGGCTGCTACACTGTTTGCTTGATATTATCTGCTCTTTAAATTATTGTGTATTGTTTCTGTTTCTCATGTAACTATCTTGTGAAATGGATGGGCAGTTGTGAGCACCGAACACAAGAAAGGCAGGGTATAACTTTAAGAACTACATCAATAAAGGCCTAGGCAATATTATTTGGCATTCCCATTTCAAAGAGAGAGAAAGCCTGGACAGCAATGATTAACTTAGCCAAGGTCACACAACAGAAAAGTGAAAGAAACATTTTTCATTTCATATTTTGAAGCATGCTCACCGTCATCGACAAAGGCAGAAAAATAAAGGCTATACAAGCTGGCCAACTTATTAATGACCCTGCAAGAAATATAGAAGAGCAGAAATATAGAAATCCAGTGGCACATTAAAAGCCCCCCCCCCCCCAGTGGCTGAATTAGAATACTTGGATTTGACCTGATGGGAATATCATTGAAGTCAGATTCTAAGTGATTCAGCCAACATTTAGCATCAACATGATATTCAGTCTCCAAGTGGGTCTATTTATGAAGCTTTCAGACTCCTTTGGACCAAACTTTTACCAGGCTGCAGTGCCAACAGGGAAGTTTTGGGTCAAGTGATATTTCAGGCCTTCCTTTGCCTGTTAGGAAGAGGGTTGCGTTAAAGATGGGCTGACGGTTGAAAATCCCTTAGTGTGTGTTGCCAAGTGGAACACTCCAGTGCTTTCCTTTCCCACTTTTCTGTTTTTAATATCATGCTTCAGAAGGGTTCCTGTAAAAACCATCATATTGGGGAACAACTTCATACTATTACCCAGTGACATGGATCCTGGAAAAAGTGGTTCAGGCAGAGGCACAAATTATCTTGTGAAATCCTTCCAGTTTTTCAACGCATGTTGGAAAATTTCCTATGGCTTACCGTGCTTTGCTGCTTTTTTAACTTTGCCTGTGTTTCATTGGTTTTTTGTGACCTCATTGTTTCATTTATATCATACCCCCAGGCCTGGATAGGTACCCTTTCTGGTAAAATGCACGGTGGTTAAAGTTAACAATGCAGACGCTTTGCTGTTGGCCCATAAAAGCTCTAGGGTTAAGGACTTTGCTGAAGTTAGTCTTAAGTCCCATTAAGTTCAGTGGATCTACTCTAAGTATGTCTGGGTCTGGATCCAACCTTTCATCTTCTATTTCACTTCAGTCAAAACAAAGTGTAACACCTATGCCCACCCTGAGATAGTTTGGACAATCAAATAAATTAATCAAATTATTTATTATCATGATTATATGTTTTTACTTTTTTAAAGGTTTTAAAGTTAAAAAGAAAAGGTAAAGGACCTCTGGATGGTTAAGTCCAGTCAAAGATGACTATGGGGTTGTGGCGCTCATCTCGCTTTCAGGCCAACGGAGCCGGCGTTTGTCCGCAGACAGCTTTCCTGGTCATGTGGCCAGCGTGACTAAACCGCTTCTGGTACAACAGGACACCATGATGGAAGCCAGAGTGCATGGAAACGCCGTTTACCTTCCCGCCGCAGTGGTACCTATTTATCTACTTATATTGGCATGCCTTCAAACTGCTAGGTTGGCAGGAGCTGGGACAGAGCAATGGGAGCTCACCCTGTCACGGGGATTTGAACTGCCGACCTTTTGATCGGGCAAGCCCAAGAGGCTCAGTGGTTTAGACCACAGCACCACCTGCGTCCCTGTTTTTAAATGTGCCTCGAGTTACAGACGCTTCAGGTTACAGACTCCACTAACCCAGAAATATTACCTTAGGTTAAGAACTTTGCTTCAGGATGAGAACAGAAATCGTGCAGCGGTGGCGCAGCGGCAGCAGGAGGCCCCATTAGCTAAAGTGGTGCTTCAGGTTAAGAACAGTTTCAGGTTAAGAACAGACCTCCAGAACGAATTAAGTTCTTATCCCGAGGTACCACTGTATTGCACTCGATACAGGAACTGTCATTCAGCTTTCCCCTCATCCTTGCAGACACTTAGCTTTTGCTAATGTGCTTTCTCCTCTCTTCCTCTGGTATCATTCATACTTCACATGATCCACAGAGATGGCCCTAAGCAATTTCAGCCGCTGTATCTCCTTAATAGCCTGAGTTCAAATGTTAGCATTCAGAATGGAAGTGGATTGCATCAAACAATTTACTGTACTGAGTCAGTGAAAGAGGTTTTTTTAAATGAGAAATTATATGTTTCAGGAGAAGGAACCCCCCCCCCATACACTAGTCAGTGCAGAAATGTTAGAAGAATACCACAATAAAGGGACTGTTGCAGTAATCTTGTCTGGGGAAATGGAGACAGACTTTTTTATGTGGAAGAGGAAATTCATGAGTTTGATTTGTTGTTTCCTCATTGCTTAATCAAACCTTCTTAAAGTGCTGAGTCAGATTTTCAGAACCAAGAAAGAACTGTTATTTTGTTAAGATTACAGTTCCTTGGGGAGGGGGGAAATAACTGCAGCTCACAAGGAAACCCACTTTTTTATATACTGCTGAGTAAAATAATAAGATTGTCTTGTTGGATCAGACCAAGCACTTTGTTTCCAAAGGAGCTAGCTACTTGTGTTTTGGAAACTCAAAAATAGGACTCCTCCCACTATTCATTCCCAATATTTGTTACTCAGAGGAATAGCGGGTGATATCCTGTTGTTATCACCCGCTATTCCCCTTGCCGCGGCGAAGGGGCTTGAATAACTCAGAGAAGCTATGAACTATGCCGTGCAGGGCACCCAAGATGAACAGGTCATAGTGGAGAGTTTTGACCAAACGTGATCCACCTGGAGCAGGAACCGGCAAGCCACTCCAGTATCCCTGCCAAGAAAACTCCATGGACAAAGACAACAGGCATATAAAAGTTATGACGCTGGAAGATGAGCCCCTCAGGTCGGAAGGCGTCCAACATGCTACTGAGGAAGAGCGGAGGACAAGTACAAGTAGATTCAGAGCTGATGAAGCGGCTGGACCAAAGCCGAAAGGTCGCTCAGTTGTGGATATGCCTGGAAGCGAAAGGAAAGTCCAATGCTGTAAAGAAAAATATTGCATAGGAACCTGGAATGTAAGAACCATGAACCTGGGTAAGTTGGATGTGGTCAAAAATAAGATGGCAAGAATAAATATTGACATCCTGGGCATCAGTGAACTAAAATGGAAAGAATGGGCAAATTCAGTTCGGATGACCATCACATCTACTACTGTGGGCAAGAATCCCGTAAAAGAAATGGAGTGGCCCTCATAGTCAACAAAAGAGTGGCAAAAGCTGTACTGGGATGCAATCTCAAAAATGAGAATGATCTCAATACGAATCCAAGGCAAACCTTTTAACATCACAGTAATCCAATTTTATGCACCAACTACTGGTGCTGAAGAAACTGAAATTGACCAATTCTATGAAGACTTACATCACCTTCTAGAAATGACACCAAAGAAGGATGTTCTTCTCATTATAGGGGATTGGAATGCTAAAGTAGGGAATCAAGAGATAAAAGGAACAACTGGCAAGTTTGGCCTTAGAGTTCAAAACGAAGCAGGGCCAAGGCTAATAGAATTCTGTCAAGAGAACAAGCTTGTCATCACAAACACAACTAAACGACTAAACAACAACAACAACAACATCCTGTTGTTATGGCTCTACTGACAGAAGGCAGCCATCTTTGAAATGGTGACTGAGGCAATTTCCTTCACCTGTCTTGCAGCTCTATGCCTTCCAGATCTGTTCTGAGGTGCAGCATTTCAGGCAGGACCATGTTTTGTGTCACAGAGGTGGACCAGATACTGAAGTCTTCTCTCTGGTCTGCCTCTGAAGCCCCCTTCCCAGCAGCCCACTATTGAAACTGATTTCTGGGCTCCACTAGCAGAACCTGCCCTCTACACAGCTGCAAGGCACAGAAAGCCATTCTCAGAGGCCAGGAAGGATCCTGGTCCTGCCAGCACTAGCCATTCCCAGAAACATAGACACAACACATAGGCTAATAACTGTTAGAGCATATATAATAGAATAATGATATCATTCAAAAAGTGGAAATAAATCTATTAGAGTTCATATATACAATGTAAAGACTAGTGGCGCAGAACGTCAAGTAGGTTTTCATGAACTGACAGTACTATCCCTTGCAGGTAGGTTCATGGAAATGGTTGCTGGCTTTCAAATAAGATTTCCCCATGGAGTCACTTGCCCACATACACAGTTGTGTAGAGGGATTCATCAGCAAACCGTTCCTTAGTTATTTTGCTTAGTAGAAAACTCTAAACTCAAAATGCCACTGAACGAGCCCTTGGCAAACACCAAGGTGGTGCTGATATCATCTGGGTCACACAATGAGCATTCTGTGGGGAATATTTCTGCAGTTTCTAGGCAAACACAAAAACAATGGTGTGATGATAATTCCTTCTTCCGACTATCTGAGAAAAGGTCACCTTGAGTCCCTATGGGGCTACTTAATGAAGCATCTTCTGATGGGTTATCTGAGTCAAAAAGGAGAGGTGGAATGAAAAACCCCTCAGAAATCATAAATTTAGTGAGCTTTTCCCTGAATTAAAACCTCATGTTAAATTTCAGAGCTTTCGTGTGTATAGAAGCTCAGTATTAGTGAATAACCTTTAATGCTTCCTTTTAAAAAAAAAATGGCAGTACTGTGCCCAATCCAATTTCTGATTCAAAAACACGATGAAAATAAATGCAATCCAAAATGTGACATACGTCATTCTAATATATATTTCTTTGGATGCAATATTTTTCAGAATTTTCGTCCATTTGTTTGCATCCTGGAATAAATATACACAACCTATTGGCCATATGTTTTTATATGAGTAGGTTTGAAACTACTGACATCAACGTCCACTCCTCTCCCACCCCAACAAGCCATCCAATGGCTAAGAATGTTTTGCAGCAGCATCTAACGCTGGTTAGAAGGCAGGTAGTGATGTGGTCTAAACCACTGAGCCTCTTGGGCTTGCTGATCAGAAGGTCGGCGGTTCGAATCCCCGCAACGGGGTGAGCTCCCATTGCTCTGTCCCAGCTCCTGCCAACCTAGCAGTTCGAAAGCACACCGGTGCAAGTAGATAAATAGGTACCACTCCAGTGGGAAGGTAAATGCTGTTTCCGTGCGCTCTGGCACTCGTCACAGTCCTCCGTGCGCCAGTAGTGGTTTAGTCATGCTGGCCACATGACCTGGAAAGCTGTCTGTGGACAAATGTTGGCTCCCTCTGCCTGAAAGCGAGATGAGCACCACAACTCCATAGTCACCTTTGACTGGATATAACCATCCAGGGGTCCTTTACCTTAAGGGGTTTGCAATTAAGATCATCAGCATGTATACCAAGACAATTTAAGTCCTGGGCATTGGGGATCAAAACCAAATCTTACCAAATCCAATTCTTAGCTATATGGTTTAGCATGTCAATAGGCATAGGCAAAACAGGTTCCATCTAAATTAACAAAGTATTCAAAAAACTCATTCCTTGGAAAATCACAACACAAATGTTTCAAAGAAGTAAATTCTAGAAGATTAAGAGCCTCTCCTTTGCGGACTTGGCTCTCTCAAAACCAAATCTTCTCTATAAGCTTTTGTTTCAAGTCACTGAGAGAACTTTGGTCCGCATAGATGTTTGCCAAAATTAAATCATAGATGATTTTCCATAACCTAAACTCTTTGTCCCTTTTGTGCATCTCTGTAGCAGAATTCCAGTAACTTATGGTTTAGTAACGTTTTACTAATTTGATAGAATACTGCAAGTATTAATACTCTCAAATTGTAACCTATACAGTAACACATTGAAGATAACAATGGTGTATATTGCACCAAGGGCATTAAGTCATAAATATAATCAATTATGCAATATTTTTAATATAAGAGTAGGATTTTTTACTGGGCAATACATTGAGTTTATTGCAGCTTAGTAGTTGACAGCATGGTGAGGTGGGGGCACTCACTAATTAGACACATTTCATACAAATTTTGGATGGAGAACTATGCTACAAAGTCCAGCAATTCACATTTTGTTTCAGAAACTGCACATTTCTTCCTTGTCTCTGTCCATGTACCCAAACCAGTCCCCCACTCCACTCTGTGCAAGCTGCTCAAGATGTCATAACCTGCAGATTATTGATTCAAGCTTATCACTTTAACTCAGGCTTGTTTTGACTAGGAGTATGATTCCCACGTTGTGTGTGAGAGGTCCTAGGTTCAGTTCCCAGGAAAGAAACCCACCAGATCCTCAAGGGGAAAGTGCCATAGCTTCCCAGAGTCACCTGGTTGTCCTCTGTGGGAACAGGATGCTGGGCCAGATGGAACATTGGTCTGATTGTCTTATGTGAGAGTTCCATACACAGTGGTACCTCTGGTGATGTACTTAATTCATTCCGGAGGTCCGTTCTTAACCTGAAACTGTTCTTAACCTGAAGTACCACTTTAGCTAATGGAGCCTCCCACTGCCACCGCGCCACCGCTGCACGATTTCTGTTCTCATCCTGAAGCAAAGTTCTTAACCTAAGATACTATTTCTGGGTTAGAAGAGTCTGTAACCTGAACAGCAGCAAGAGTTCTCTTAGCAAAGTATTGGAAGACACAAGAACTACCCACGCTGGAAGAATGGCAGACGAAGGTGATTGACTACATGGGACTGGCTGAGATGACTGGCAGAATCCGTGACCAAGGAAAAGAGACGGTGGAAGAAGATTGGAAGAAATACAAAGTTTATCTTAAGAACTGCTATAAAATTAATGAGTGCTAAAATGTCATGGGTAATGAAAAAAACAAAATTACAACTGTAAATGATTGGGTAAGAGAAGAAGGATCAAAGAAAATGAGTTATAAGTTAATGGAAGTGAGAGGTTGCTGAAGAAAATTATTAAATAGGGATGCAGAAAAGGGAGGCATGGGGAAGTCGGTGAAATAGGGTTAATGAAAAAGAGGTTATGAAATTATACGTGTTTATATGTTTGTTTGTCTATGTATTGTACAGTGTATTGTGTTTAATTCATGTTGGAAAATCAATAAAAATTTATTTTTTTTAAAAAAAAGAAGAGTCTGTAACCTGAAGCGTATGTAACCCGAGGTACCACTGTACTGTACTGTACAGTGGTACCTCAGAAGTCGAACGGAATCTGTCCATTCAACTTCCAAAACGTTTGGGAACCAAGGCATGGCTTCTAATTGGCTGTAGGAAGCTCTTGCAGCCAACCAGAAGCTGCAGAAGCCACACTGGAAGTTTGGGTTCCAAAAAACGTTCGCAAATTGGAACAATCACTTCTGGGTTTGCGGCGTTCAGGAGCAAAAATGTTCGACTCACAAGGCGTTCAGGATCCAAGGTACAATTGCATTTGATTCTTCCAGATCTTGAGCCAGATCCAGGGTTTGAGTTTTCTCTGGATCATTCCAGGTTGGGTTAGGCCCAAACATGGATCATTCCATAGAAGCAGTTTTACAGGCTTGCTCAGCTTTCTGAAGATCATTTTGATTTTTGAAATACCATTATTATTATTATTATTATCATTATTATTATTATTATTATTATTATTATTATTCTGCCCATCTGGCCAGGCCTCCCCAGCCACTCTGGGCAGCTTCCAACAAGCTTAGTGTGGTCCTTCTGAGAACAACTCTTTAATGTGCTTGTTCTTTTGCTTAAATAGAATGGGAATATCGGAAAACCTTCCAAATGGATTATTATTACTATTTATACTCCACATTTTCCCCTGACTGGACTTACGTATTGTTTTCTAGTGAATTCAGTGAAGCTAATCTAAACTGCCTTTCAAGGCCAACTTTAAAGCATTACATAAGTGAACTTGCCATTTGAGATACTATTATTCTCACAGCTGCATTATGAAATCATTTTTTTAAAGTCTATAAAGCGCCATGATGAGAAGACATCAAAGGAAAAGTTCTCTCTACTTTAATTGGTACATATTTGATGGATCAAGCTTAGATTAATATCTATTTGCAGATCTTTACGGAATTAATCATTATAAACCTCGTACTTTGCGTTACTTATTTAATTCTAGATTAATTTTTATTGTAGCTAATCCTTGGGATGAGAAAGTAATTCAATGGATATTCAAATAATAATAAAAAAGCACCGTATTGAAAGTCAATATCTGATGGATGTTGCATAGCTCTGTGTGCAGCCCAAATTACTAGGGCTGGATCTATACTGCCCTCTTAAACATTATTAGAACGATATTAGATATATCGTTCTAAAATGTCACAGGGCATACTGGTAAAATGAAAGCGTTCCTTACCTGTTTCCTCTGTAACAACACTGTCCCTACTGCCTGGTTCTTGGTTGCTCTGCAGCACCTTCTGGTGTCACCTTTTAATAACGCATTATTAACATTCCAAGCAAAATACAATATGTCCAAATACATTATTGTAACCGTTCCTTAACTCTTCCTTAACGTTATAAACCATGAGTGTAGATCCGCCCTAGATATCAGGGAATGGTCAGAACAGGGAGACTGGGAAGTGTGCACTCAGTCTTCTTTCTGAAGAGGAGGAGGAGAGAGAAGCTTCGCCCTCCTTGTCTACAGCAGTTTTGGGAGGGGAGAGAGAGAGAAATGCTATACTGTTCGAGGAAGAATTACCAAGCTACGAGATAGTGGAAGAGGAAGGGGAGGTGAGAGAGCAGCCGACAGAAACCTCCCTGGAGAGTATGGGGGATCCTCCATCTCCACGGGCCCGTCGGTCCCTTTGCATCCTAGAACAGATAAGGCAGAGGGGTGGGACTCCTGGGACTTCCTGTTGGAGCTCAGGATGTTGTGTGGTGAGCCAGGAGCCAGTGTGGTGTAGTGGTTAAGAGCAGTGGACTCGTAATCTGGGGAACCGGGTTCGCGTCTCCGCTCCTCCACATGCAGCTGCTGGGTGACCTTGGGCCAGTCACACTTCTTTGAAGTCTCTCAGCCCCACTCACCTCACAGAGTGTTTGTTGTGGGGGAGGAAGGGAAAGGAGAATGTTAGCTGCTTTGAGACTCCTGAAAGATATCAAATCCAAACTCTTGGAGAGACATTGGCTACCCTGAGCCCCACCTCTTCCATCCCCAACGTCTCTCTATGTGTGGAGACATGGATTCTTGTCTTGCAACCAGATGACTGAATAAAAAGGGCTATAAAATACAAGCCACTTGTTGTTCTTTGATGCTACCAGAGGCAGAGAGGACTCTCCACGCCTGACACTAGGTGACCAGTGGTGATTTAGTAAGGTTTGCACATGCCTGAATTGTATTGCACCATTCACAAGTCTCAAGTCTGTCAGGAACTCCTAAGTCACTCTGCAGACTCATTTGCGCTCACACACTGCATTTTGCCAAAAGAACCCAAAGTGACTTTTCTTTCTTTTTTTTGTTCTTGGTTTCGAGTTGAATCAAGCTAAGTAGGAAAACACCCTGAGCTTCAATGGGAAGGTCATGGAGAGATGGGAGGATCTTAAATGTTAATTTGGCAGGTCTAGGTTTTAATCACAGTGGACTATTTTCCCAGGGCACTCCAATCACAGTGTTTTGGGGGAGGGATGTTGAAGTAACTAAAAAGCATTTATTTATCACATGGTCAATTTTGTCCTGTGAATTATGCTTGGGGGGAAATAGCGTATTTAGAAGAACAGTGATACACTGGTGTCCTTCCAAATTAATGTTAATTCCCAAGCAAACAATTAAAGGGAAGGTCTTTGATCGATTTGCATTCTTCTGCTGTTGTTTTCCTGGTTTGCATTCGTTTGGTTGTTATTTTGCAAACTTTTAGGGGAGATCAGTAAAGGGTCATTGCACTTTCCCTTTCCCTCGGTTCAGCTACAGGGCTTTTTGCCTGATTTAATTTATTCATCCCTTTTTATTCTAATCCCTTTCTGTTTTCCAGCAAGCAACACCTGCTTCGGCACAGCATGTGTGTGTTTGCTAATTTTTATTCCTTTCCAGTGGTGGTTTTTCCTCTCTTGTTAATTTGTTAATTTGCTTGTTCAAAGTTTCGGTTTTACGGTACCTGTGATCTCCTTAAATTGTGTTACTATTATTACTACAGTGCTACCTTGGGTTACATATGCTTCAGGTTACATACGTTTCAGGTTACAGACTCCGCTAACCCAGAAATAGTGCTTCAGGTTAAGAACTTTGCTTCAGGATGAGAACAGAAATCGGGCTCCATCGGCGCAGCAGCAGCGGGAGGCCCCATTAGCTAAAGTGATGCTTCAGGTTAAGAACAGTTTCAGGTTAAGTACGGACCTCCAGAACAAATTAAGTACTTAACCTGAGGTACCACCGTACCATTAATCCCCACGATGGGGTGAGCTCCCATTGCTCTGTCCCTGCTCCTGCCAACCTAGCAGTTCGAAAGCACGTTAAAGTGCAAATAGATAAATAGGTACCACTCTGGCGGGAAGGTAAACGGCGTTTCCGTGCACTGCTGTGGTTCACCAGAAGTGGTTTAGTCATGCTGGCCACATGACCCGGAAGCTGTACGCCGGCTCCCTCGGCCAATAAAGCGAGATGAGCGCCGCAACCCCAGAGTCAGCCACGACTGGACCTAATGGTCAGGGGTCCCTTTACCTTTACCTTTTTAAGTAAAACAAGGAAGAAATATGAAATATATATATAATGTATATAAAAACCATATATAGAATTTTTTTAAAAAAAACAGTATGAACAAATGCATTGTCATAGAATTGTAGAATTGTATTAGGGACCTTGAGGATCATCTAGTCCAACCCCCTACAATGCAGGAATCCTGCCCACAGCTGTCCCTGGATGGACTCGAACTGCCAACCTTCTGGTTTACAGCCAGACACATTGAGCCATTGTGTGACTGTGTCATTCCACAAATTTAAAAATCAGAGCCCACCTCTCAATAAATGATGCAAATGATTATATTTTTCCTTTTAATCTACTCAGGCTTGATTATTGTAACTCACTCTACATGGGGCTGCCCTTGAGACTGACCCAGAAACTCCAGCGGGTGCAGAATGCCACGGCGAGGCTCCTTACGGGGTCCTCGCCATGGGATCGCATTCACCCAGTGCTATATCAGCTGCACTGGCTCCCGGTGGAGTACAGGATCAGGCTAAGGTGCTGGTTTTAACCTTTTAGCCCTATATGGCCTAGGACCCTCGTACCTACGGGACCGCCTCTCCTGGTATGTCCCACGGAGGACCTTCCGGTCTTCAAATAAAAAATCTTGGAGATCCTGGGCCACAGGGAGGTTAGGCTGGCCTCAACCAGAGCCAGGGCTTTTTCGGCGATGGCCCCAATCTGGTGGAACGCTCTGTCACAAGAGACTAGGGCCCTGCGGGACTTGACATCTTTCCACAGGGCTTGCAAGACAGAGCTTTTCCGCCAGGCCTTTAGCCAAGGCACAGTCTGACCCCCCTCTCTCTTCATAGAACTTTAACCCAATGGTTGCCATTAATTTGATTCTGAATTGATTTTAGAATGTATTTTAATTAATTGTGTGATTTTATGTACACTGTGCTATCTTTACTTGTTGTTAGCCGCTCTGAGCCCGGCTTTGGCCAGGGTGGGTGGGATACAAATAACATTATTATTATTATTATTATTATTATTATTATTTTGTTGTTCCTCTGCCTTTTCCCTCCTTTATATGTCCTTTTCCTTTTCCCTTTCTACTTGTTTTCTTTTTTCTTGACAAGCTTGTTTGATGTCTAACGGTCTTGGCTACAAAGTGTAATAATATATATAAGCGTATCAGCAATATTACTATTATACCACCATGTGCTTTCTTCCCCATGGAAACTGTGCTTCCAACAGCTCACCATATTGCTACGGAGGCATTGTGAGGTTGAACAATCCCCAGTGGGTCATAGGTGGCTGGATAATAGCTCAAGTAATTCATCATTTAAAACACTTAAGGAAACTCACTTTGCACTTCAGAAAACCACTACTCCAGTCTACCGAATTGGTTTTATATATGGAAAGCTAGACGTATTTGTCAAAATATGCTGACCAGCTCCACAATTAATCATTCATAAGCCCAGTTACGATCAAATCTGCTGCATTTCAGGGGAACTTAGTCCCACATTATTTGCTGCTTATACCTCAGGTATTAACATGAAATCTGGTGTTTTAGCACCATTGCTTTCTTTGCTGCTCTCTCCCGCTTTTTGTAATTCAGTATTCTTAGGAATTACTTGTTAAATAAACCTACAGTTGGACCCAGTGGCGTAGCGTGGGGGGTGCAGGGGGGGGGGCCGGCCGCACCGGGCGCAACATCTGGGGTTAGGGCAAATCCATGGGTTAGGGGGCGCAAATCCACAGGTTAGGGGGCGCAAATCCATGGGTTAGGGGGCGCAAATTACTTGCCTTGCCCCGGGTGCTGACAACCCACGCTACGCCACTGGTTGGACCGGTTTAGTGGTTGCTTCATACCTTTGTGTGTCAATATTTTCACGGAAAATTGAGAGTCTGCTTGCCTAGCCTAAGCAATAGCCTGCAAATTACAGTATGCGGAAGGCGTCACATGAAAATGTCCCACTTGGAAGAGGAATGGAATGCAAAAATGCATTTATATATATATGAAAAGAGACATCATTCCCTAAGTATTTAATTTTGGAGCATGGCACAGTACTGGTTTAGCTAAACATTCCTCATATCTGAAAGCATTATGGGTGTTTTGTAGCTGAGCCAAGCAGGAAATTATTACTTCTTTTGTGACTGCAGATTCTGAAACCTCCACAGGCTTAACTTAAGGCCTGGTGTACACAGGGCCGGCTCTCCCATGAGGCAAAGTGAGGCAGACGCCTCAGACAGATTTTTTCAGTTGGTTTCACTTGTATAGTTTTTTTTCTGGTTTAAATCTTTTATAAAATCTTGATACAGTGGTACCTCAGGTTAAGTACTTAATTCGTTCCGGAGGTCCGTTCTTAACCTGAAACTGTTCTTAACCTGACACACCACTTTAGTTAATGGGGCCTCCTGTTGCCGCTGTGCCACTGGAACACGCTTTCTGTTCTCATCCTGAAGCAAAGTTCTTAACCTGAGGTACCATTTCTGGGTTAGCGGAGTCTTTAACCTGAAGCGTATGTAACCTGAAGCATATGTAACCCGAGGTACCACTGTACTTGCATTGCACTTTCATTGCAGCAAGTTGCCTTGGCACTTTTTTTGATTAACAAATAAAAACAAATCATTTTGGATGTCATGAAAGGACATCAAATTGTTAGTTACTTAATGTATTATTATCATAGAATCTTTGAGTTGGAGGAGACCCGAAGGTTCATCTTAGTCCAAACCCCTGCAATGGAGGAATCTCAGCTAAAGCATCCATAACAGATGGCCCTCCAACCTCTGCTTAAGAACCTCCGAGGAAGGAGAGACCGCCACCTCTCGTTGGAATCTGTTCCACTGTCGAACAGCTCTTACTGTCTGAAAGCTTTTCTAAATCTTTAGTTGGAATCTCCTTTCTTGCGCTTGAAGCCATTGGTTCGAGTCCTACCCTCTAGAGCAGGAGAAAACAAGTATGCTCCCTGCTCCATGGGACAGCCCTTAAGATATTTGAAGATGGCTATCATATCTCCTCTCAGCCTCCTCTTTTCCAGGCTAAACATACCCCGCTCCTTCAACCGTTCCTCATAAGGCTTAGTTTCCAGACCCTTGATCATCTTGGTTGCCCTCCTCTGCACACCTTCCAGCTTGCCAACATCCTTCTTAAATTGCGGTGCCCAGAACTGGACACAGTATTCCAGGTGTGGTCTGACCAAGGCAGAGTAGAGTGGTACTATTATTTCCCTTGATCTGGACACTATACAGTCATACCTCTTGTTACGTTTGCTTCAGAACGGATCCCGTTCACAACCAGAGGTACCACTGTACTTCTGTTGATGCAGAAGTAATAAACTTCAGTTTATTTATCTTTCTGCTGCCAGTAAACTGGAGAGATACTTAAGGAAATTTTTACATCAGGTGTCAGAATATCTTAGCTAGGCTTGTGTCCCCTGTGCTGAAAATATGAAGTGGGGGGTGACATTTAATGTTCTGTCTCGGGCAGTGAGATATCTTGGAGCTAGCCACGCATCTGCACATCTAGCACAATGAAAATGAAGAATGAAATGTACCACTTCAAACTGCAGGTCATGTGTTTGTAATATCCCTTGCTTGGAATCTTCCAAATAGCAAAGCTTGATGAGAAACTTTCTCAGTAATGTTTGATAAAGTGGAATAGAAGTGAATAGCATCACCACCACCACCAACAATATAATATGGGGTAGGAGGTTTGTTTGGGGGTATGTGTTTGCTTTTGTTTTATTTTTTACTTGGGAGCATTGAAAAATGGTGCCCCACACCTGTTTCTGAAGTGGCACAACCCATTCTAACCTCCTCATGTTTGTATGTATATGTGAGGAGAAAATTAGAACATGCCTGAGAAGTTAACATTCTTGGGAATGAAACGAGTGAATATTTGGGAATGACACAGAGGAACATTTTGGTCTTCCCTCTATCTCATATGCTTTCAAAACTCAATTATCCTTTGTATTGTCTGGTTTCATACCTTCGGGTATGGGGTGGTATATAAATTCAATCATAATCATAATCATAATTTTTTGCTTGCTCATTTCCCGGTTCCTTTGTTTTTGGAAGAACCTCTCAATCTCCCTGTGACATGCCAATCTTTGTGACGTTTAATAAAAATTGAAATGTCCCAAGTAAAAAAGAGTTCCTAAAGTGCCCAAACCACAAGGAACACATTCTTCTGTTGAGTCATTCATTGGATTGACTTTTGATTGGTATTACCCTTTAACTATGCCAGGTATGACATATTTGACACTACCAAATGGAACAGGCTGCTTTTGAAATTTAGTACTATGATGGATTTTTAAATGATATTATATTAGTGGAAGATAACCTGGCAGTTTCATAGCATGGCCTACTTGAGTCAGGATGGTTTGGGTTTATTTTACACACAAACACCCCCAAAGGCTGGTTCATTTATGGCCACAGTATATAGAATGTATGTACAGGTAGAAGCAGGAATGAGCATCACATGTCTTTCCCCCATGGCACATTTGTGCGGCCATTTATGCATCACCAAAAAAAGAGGAACACAGATTTGCACAAAACTTGAATGTGCCAAGTTATACATATACAGTAGATGCGATCACTTCTCCTACCTGGGCAGTTATCTTTCCACAAGGGCCAACATTGATGCCGAAATCAATTAAAGACTATCTCAAGGCAATTTTTTTTAAAAAAAATGTAGTATAAACACCAACAACTGGGAAACACTTGCCTGCGAGCGCTCCAAATGGAGAACAGCCTTTACCAAAGGTGTCATGGGCTTTGAAGACACTATAACTCAGGACGGAAGGGAGAAATGTGCTAAGAGGAAGGCAAACTTGGCAAATCCACACCCTTATCAGCTCCCGCCTGGAAACCAATGTCCCCACTGTGGAAGGACGTGTGGATCCAGAATTGGCCTCCACAGTCACTTACGGACTCACTGTTAAAACATGTTTATGGAAAACAATCTTACTCGGCTATGAGTGATCGCCAAAGAAAAAAGAAGAAAAGATACAGTAGATGCACATTTAGACCAGTGTACCTGTTCTATCTGCAATTCAGGTGCTGAATGTTGATAGGCAACTTCAAGATGATTTTTTTTTTTTTGCTCTTCTTTTTTATGGTTCTTTATCTTTAAAAAAGTAAAGGTAAAGGGACCCCTGACCATTAGGTCCAGTCGTGACCTACTCTGGGGTTGTGGTGCTCATCTCGTTTATTGGCCGAGGGAGCCGGCGTACAGCTTCCAGGTCATGTGGCCAGCATGACTAAGCTGGGCGAACCAGAGCAGCAGAGTGGTACCTATTTATCTACTTGCACTGGTGTGCTTTCAAACTGCTAGGTTGGCAGGAGCAGGGACCGAGCAACGGGAGCTCACCCCATCACGGGGATTCGAACCGCTGACCTTCTGATCGGCAAGTCCTAGGCTCTGTGGTTTAACTCACAGTGCCACCTGCGTCTCTTCTTTATCTTTAAACTGGACCCTAAATTGTCATATTCATTTACAGCTGAAGTTAAGATATTGGAAAGCATTACAGAATGTCTATTCCACAGGCTGCCACCATGTTGCCCCTGTTGGCACCCCCAAAGCCCCTGTGCCCCTACCTCCTCCCACCCATGAGACTAGTAAGTCAGAAGGCGTTTACACTACTGGGACACAAGGTGTCTCTCTGCTTCTCTTTGCCCTCTCAGCTGCTGATCTCTCCCTTTGATATTGAAAAGCTTGCAAGAGTTTCCTTACCAGATGCTCACCTCCCCTTTCCCAAAGCAACATCATTTCTGGCCTCTGGGCGGCCGGAGAAAAATAAACCACAGGATATGCTCCAGAATCTTCAGGAGCAGAGCAAAGGCCTGAAACAATAAACATCTGCTGTAGCTGACAATCTCCAGATTCTTCCAGAGAGACCATTTCATCTGGAGAGCTTTCTAGCTGTTGGAGAAACAAAGATCAGATTTTATATGTGGTGCGGTTTCAAAAGCATTTCAAAGTGTTTTTCATGTTAAAGCACAAGCAAGCAATGCAAACATTTTTATCACCCTAAAGAAAACCCCCAGCTTTTGTTCTGTCTCTGAGATTTCCCGCTCATCTCCTTTCCTCTTGTTCTGAACTACTGCCTTTGTGCAGGGCAGGTTCAACTTCACCGACCCTTAATAAACAATTATTAGGAAGAAATAACTTGTCTGGGAGCACTAATATTTATGCATGAATGGATTGGTGGTGATGATTCTGCTAAAACTTCCGGCACTGACTGCTTCACCTGCCTTGGCCAAACAGAAGAATATCTAGCAGGCTTTTGCTGATTTGCTCTGGTTCTAGAGATGAGAAGACCAGGCAGAATTCTCATTATATTCCTCTTCTAATTCCAGTCTTGCATTCATACTGCTTTCCAAAGATCTTTGTAGGCAGGATGCACAAATCTGTACATGAGAGGAAGTGCCAGGACACCTGCAGAGAAGATTATTGTTACTGACATGTTGCTGCAAGGCAAAGTTCCAATGGTGGACCATTTCAAAAAGACTCAGAAATACTGTATTGGAGGACAGTTCTATACAACAAGATCCTGAGTTTGCTGAAGAATGGTGACTGGGACAAAGTTTTAGAGTTTGACCAGGAGGATCCCAGTTCAAATCTTTGCCCAGCCAGGAATCTTACAGAGTAACCGTGAGTCAATCTCTTAGCACAACCTATATTGCAGGATTATTGTGAGTATAAAAGAAAAGACCACCTTGAGCTGAGAAAGGCAGGGTAAAAATAAAGTGCCATATTTTTTGCTCTATAAGACTCACTTTTTCCCTCCTAAAAAGGGGAAATGTGTGTGTGTCTTATGGAGCGAATGCAGGCTGCGCAGCTATCCCAGAAGCCAGAACAGCAAGAGGGATCACTGCTTTCACTGCGCAGCGATCCCTCTCGCTGTTCTGGCTTCTGAGATTCAGAATATTTTTTTTCTTATTTTCCTCCTCCAAAAACTAGGTGCGTCTTGCGGTCTGGTGCATCATATAGAGTGAAAAATACGGTACTAATAATTAAATACAGTTGTACCTTGGAAGCTGAACAGAATCCGTTCCAGAAGTCCATTTGACTTCCAAAATGTTCAAAAACCAAATTGTGGCTTCTGATTGGCTGCAGGAAGCTCCTGCAGCCAATCATAAGCCGTGGAAGCCCCATCAGACGTTTGGCTTCCAAAAATATTTCACAAACTTGAACAGTCACTTCTGGGTTTGTGACGTTCGGTAGCCAAAATGTTCAGGAACTAAGCTGTTTGAAAACCAAGGTACAACTGTAATATAATTGCAATCAAATGCTATCTAAAGTAAAAGTTAATTCCTGCTCAAGTGAAACATGTGCAGAGAAGAGCAGGGGGAATACAGTCTTAACAAAGAGCAAATAAGACTTTATAGTACTCATGATAGGATGATGTATCAGCATGAATAAGTGCAACAAAATCTTCAGAGATGAGTGGATGCATTTAGGAGTTAGTCGATGTATTTGCTTATAATTTTGTATGAATAACTCAGATTATATATGGTTCCCCAGATGCATATTTTTCACTTCGCTCTGAGAATACTGTTAATGAAATTCAGATGGAGAATGCTTAATAGGGTCATGGTTCTAGAAAACACCTTCGCATCCTAGAAAAGCAGCTGATCAGAATTATCTTGGAGGGTGCATGGAGTATGCGGCTGGCTGGTAGACACAGGAAGTCATTTCACAGTTGTTGGGTTGTTAGGCAGCCAGTGAGCACAGATGCAGATACATCGTCCAGAAGAAACAGATCCGGAGGGAATAACGTTGGATACTGCAATTCTTGGTCTGTGCTATCCTTTATTTGCCAGAATTAACACTTCTTAGACCAAAATAATTGGCTTTTCCTAGGTGAAATGGAAAAGGAGTGAGAATCATGTTTGCCTAAACAGCGGAGATAAGCAACTCATACTCTCCAAGTCCCCCTCCCCCTTTCTCCAAAATCCTGCATGAAGGTGAACACAACTGTATCTCATGAAAGGAGCCCAATAACCGGATGTACGGCTGCCACCAAAAATAACTGCATGTCTAATTTTCTGCTTCCCCTCTGCAATATCTATTGTGACATCACAGAGTTCTGTGCCATTGCCAGCCAATGGGCAGGCAGGGATACATAACACTGTGACATCACTGCATGATGGAAGTTCTACCAAATCTTCAGGAGTGAGAACTCAACATACAAGCACTGGTTTGATTTTTCATAGTGTCTACATAGTGTCTAGAGCCTTACTTGCCCCCCCAACCCAGCAGTAATGTACCACAATCAGTACTTTAAATTGCCAGCCCAACATAAAGTTAGACACCCTGTAGAGTGACTTTTGTGGAATCGCTGTGTGGCCCTTGCTAGTGATTATACATCCAATATATAAACAGGTTTTGGGTTACAAAGCTCTGCGGGGCAGCTGTTTCTCATTTCCCATCCTACACATGCTATCTTGCTTACATGGCAGTTTAGTTTAAAGGATCTGTGTTGACTCAGAGGAGCAAGATGTACAATGCTCGGCTTTGCCTGAACGTCACATTATTACTTGTAGCACCAGCAGGATTTCTTGCTGGTTGGAGCAGTGTTTTTCAACATGTCGGGGAAGAACAACATGGTTTCGGAAATTAGGCCAAAATCCTACTCTCCAAGAGGCAGACATGCAAACTATAAACACTCTAACAATGTTCTGTGTTGCCCCACTGCAGTGGAAAATTCTGGTGACTCAGAATTTTGGCTCCACTGCAACAAATGAAAAGTTCATTAGCTAGCTTGACCATACAGCTTAAATCCAATGTTTCTTCTCTAAGATAAGGGTCAAGTGGGGGTGTGAAGGGATGGAATATTTACTAGATACAAGAGAGTATTTTATTTTATTTTTTTAGTGGTGGGTGGGACCTCCCTTGAATCATTTTGTTTCCATTTGAAATTGTTGTGAAGCTGTTACCAGTTCATTTGAGGACATCTATTGCAATCCAACAGTTCCTCCTGTCCTTAATTGGGATGCAGGCGGCGCTGTGGTCTAAACTACTGAGCCTCTTGGGCTTGCTGATCAGAAGGTCAGCAGTTCGAATCCCCAAGACAGGGTGAGCTCCTGTTGCTCTGTCCCAGCTCCTGACAACCTAGCAGTTTGAAAGCACGCCAGTGCAAGTAGATAAATAGGTACCACTGCGGCGGGAACGTAAACAGCGTTTCCGTGCGCTCTGGTTTCCATCACAGTGTTCCATTGTGCCAGAAGCGGTTCAGTCATGCTGGCCACATGTCCTGGAAAGCTGTCTGTGGACAAACGCTGGCTCCCTTGGCCTGAAAGCGAGATGAATGCCATATCCCCATAGTCGCCTTTGACTAGACATAACAGTCCAGGGGTCCTTTACCTTTTAATTTTTTACCTGTCCTTAGCTTCTAAAACAGGCTTCCTCAACCTCGGCCCTCCAGATGTTTTTGAGACTACAATTCCCATCATCCCTGACCACTGGTCCTGCTAGCTAGGGATCATAGGAGTTGTAGGCAAAAAAACATTTGGAGGGCTGAGGTTGAGGAAGCCTGTTCTAAAACATAAGGTGCTGGGGCTAATGGGGTGTGTGTGTGTGGTTTTGTGAGAAACTATATGCTTTGCAGGCACAATATCCTTGTTTTATTCTCAACCATCTCCAGCTAAGTGATGACAGGTTTCATGGGTGGGAAAGTGCTAACCATAGGTTGGTGAGTTGCTTATCCCCATATCAAACTCTCTACCTCTCTGTCTCTGTCATCTCTATCTATTGATCAATTGATCATATATATGGAAAATTGGAAATAATTGCTATAAATTAAATAGATATACAATGCACCTCATCATGGTGGGATGAATTCAGGCTGGTGTGCTTACTTGGTTGCTGTCCAGTGTTGATGGGCAACTTCAAGACCCCTCCTGCTCTCCTTTCCCATGGCTCCTTATCTTTTGATCTCCAGCCATGTAGCCCATCATATAAAGGACACCTTCAAGCCAAACAGAGGGCCTTCTCGGTAGTGGTGCCTGCCCTGTGGAATGCCCTCCCATCAGATGTCAAGGAAATAAACAACTATCTGACTTTTAGAAGACACTGAATAGATAGGCAGTCCTGTATTTGCAAGTTTTTAATGTTTGATGTTTTATCGTGCTTTTAATATTCTGTTGGGAGCCACCCAGATTGGCTGGGGAAACCCAGCCAGATGGGTGAGGTATAAATAAGTTGTTGTTGTTTGTTGTTGTTAAGCAAAGTCCTATGTAATGTAGGGCATGGAGCCACCCTACCAGATTGTATTAGAACAGAAATATTAATGCTAATATTTAATACCATGAATATGAAAGGTACTGATTCTTTCTTTTAAGAGTCAGTCGGTGCTCAGGAAAATAGTGTGGATTTTACTCAGTATCTTAAAACTAGCAAGGGAGGAGCCGGTTGGTCTAGGAAAAGGAGTCTATGGAGCAGACCATCTTATTTGCAAGTCCAAGCCACTGCATTTGGAAGGACAGACAAAATGTTTTGAGAATTGGGGCCCCTTTATAGGACTGGGGAAAGCTTTATGATTTTAGATAGGGATCTTATTTTTGGACGTGCTTTCAAATTTCTCCGTGTTTGTTCATCTCTGACCTGAATTGCTGATGGTTTTGGAAAGACCGTTGGTGAGAAAAAGGTCACATTTCTGCCCTTTTGCTCATCATTAGTCTCCATTAGCTTATTACCTCTGGCATCGCTTTGCTGGGCAAAGTCCAACCTTGCAGTCCAAAGGAACAGACTTTCGCCCCAAGTCTCTCCCCCCCACTCCCTTTGCCTGCCCCCTTAGGGTGTAAAATCTTCCAGTTTACTCATTGCAAAGCTTCCAAATGCCTATTCCCTCTCCCCGAATGGATTCTCAGACATATGAATCATCCAAAACGAAACTCGGTCCTTGAGAACTTTTCTGAGAGTGAGCTAAATTGGTTTGAAGTGTATATATGATCACTTGCAGAATCAATGGCAAAGGATATGAGAATGCCCTCACTGCTGCAAGGACTTTAGGCCTCGTGTTTTTGTAACACGCAGTTTAAATTTTTTAGAAACATCCTTGTCTTCCGTGTTGCAGAGGCATAGGTTGTAGAACATTTTAAGCACTCTGAAACAGTGTTTTTCTTGGAGAGGAGTCATGTGGCGGGCTTTCAAGAGTGAAACAGTTTCAAAACCTTTGCTGTGGTGTGTATGTTTTTGCTTTGGCTTGCAGCTGCATTAGAAATCAAGCATTTTTGAACATGGCAAATATTTCCACTCAAACCACTGATGATGTTCCTGGAGGAAGAACTGACGCTACAAAGATTATAGTTTGTCTTTCCAATTTACATAAGAGCTCACAACGGCGGAGGAGAGAGGAAAGGAAGTAATGAAGCTACAATGACAATTGCTTCATATAGCCGAAACTATGATGCCTGTCGAAAGCATTGTTTGGCTAGAAAAAAATATATAGTTGCATTGTAGCTGTGATATCAGGCAAAAACCACTTCATCCATTGTCTCTCAAGTCTATTGAGCATCTTCAAACATTTACCTGCTTTCAAAGATGTTCATTTACTTTGAACTGGCAGCTTCAGCGTCACAGATCCCCATAGATTGAGCCTGCCATTTTCTAAGGAAGATGCAAAGGAAATGCATGAGGAAGATTTTTGTGGCCATCAAAACAGGCCAACAAATTTCAGACTTCTATAGGTGAAAAGCAAGAGATTTCTTTAGATGGGATGCGATGGGGAGATTTTTTTTAATCCAGAGTATTTTGCTTCAACTGTTTTCTTTCTTTTCTTTTCTTTTTTGCATCCAGTAAATAATGTTATCCACTTAGAATAAATGGACACTTTTTAAATAAAAGAAGCACAGGGATTAGTGCACTGGTCTGTTTCAGGGTTTATAACCATTATGAGTTTAAGCAGTAGGGATAGGCCAACTGGTCAATTTCAGTTTCTTTCATTTTCTGATTTCCCCAGTCTTAAATACAGTTCTCCACTTTTTAATATCAGTGTGCATGTTTTTGTCTGTTAAAAAGTCCTCACCAGAAAATTCAGCAGTACTTTAGTGGGAATTTTGTCCAATATGCACTTTTTTGTATGTAATTTCCCCTAATAGAAAAACTTTGCACAACAATATCCCAACATATAATGCATTTTTTTGCATGTCACTTTCACAAATATATGCATTTTACTCTAATCCATGAGGGTTTTTGTTTTTTTTTTACAAAATTGGGAAAAGTGCAAATTCATAGGTATTTCACTTAGTGTAATATTTCAGAAGGTACCAAGTAGGTGGGTTTTTATGCTTGCAATCAAATTTCTCTCCATTCTCTTGTACTGAGAAATTCTATGAGGTCCAATATGCCTATAAATGGTGCCCTTGGACTGTAGGAAAATAAAGAACACAGCCAAAGAGAAAATTGACTCGTCTGCAATGGGACCGACACACAAAAATTATCTCCCCCCCTCCCCGCCAAAAAGCCCTGTTCTTTTGAGAACAACAACCAAGACATTGGGCTGTATGCAATGCAGAGCTAATGTGAATATTCCCTCAACACTAGGGTTTCTCCTTGAGCAAATAAGTGTCAGCCCTCCTACCCCTGTGTACCCCCTAAATGGGAACATGGGGTTCTCCCAACTGTGCAGAGCAGATTTAGGCATGGCACGTGTAATGTGAGGGGAAGGGGGGAATCTTTTTGCGCTACCACTAATCCTAGCTCTGGGGCAACTACCGTATTTTTCCGTCTATAAGGTACCCCCATGTATAAGATTTTGGGGGGCTCAGATTTAAGAAAATACACCCTCGGCACTATCCGTGTATAAGACTCCCCCTAATTTTTGCCATGTTTTTTTTTTGGGGGGGGGACTATTCTTATACACGGAAAAATGCGGTATTAAGTTGCATGCCGCTCATTGTTCCACAATGACCCCATTGCTATACAGAACGGTTACAGTTTTGGTGCCAAAGAAGAGAATGGCTCACAGTCTGGAACAGCAGATGCAAAGCCACTTTGTTCTATTCCAAGGAGAACCAGATGGCCTGTCACTTCCCCATTGCATTGGAGAATCAGGCCCATGACTCATTTACACCCACAGCACCTGGCTTTCCTGTGCTGGATAAGTCTTCTGGCCGCAGAACGACGCCTTGGCAAATGCATCTTCTAACCAGAGTAAAGTATTAGGCAGAACTTGAAATAACTGTGGTTATTGTGTAGGCTTTGGAGAAACTGACCTTTCCTAAAAACATTCCAAGGTAGCATGTTGTGTTCTTATTAGCCAGGGTTATTATACAGAAATGTGGATGTCTGTCTGTTTGTCTGTCTGTTGGTCTGTCAGCTAGCTGGGTCAAAGCAATCCAATCCTTGGAGGATAAGGATGTGATCTCAACTTTAAGCTCCCCAGTACAATTTCTCCTGCTTCTTCCGCCTTGCAAGTCCTTCCAGCTGTGCTTCTTTTTTGCACACAGTTGCAAGCGGGAGTCCATTGTTCACCCTTCTTCATGTGGGGAAAGGAGTGGAGGCTACTCCATTTGGGTAAATGGGGCACTGCCCCACCAATCTCAGCCAGTCCCCACCTACCTGCTGTCTTACTTAAAACCAGTCTCGGAGGTAACCCTGGCTTCCATCTTCCTCCTACTTAGTCTCAGTGTTGTGCTTGTAAAACACAGCAGAGTGCAGGATGGGGACAAAACCAGAATTAGTTGACTACACCTGTCTACAGCCACTGGAGGGAAGTGGGCAGGCGAAAGGACAATGGGAAGGGACAGATAGAAAATCCATGGTTACCTCTTCTTTTCCATTCCATTGGTTGCAGTCCTTAGGAATTCACTTATAGATGTTTTTAATTTGACTTTTAACGTGTCCTTCTTTTCTCCCTCTAATGAATAATGGAATTCTGCTCTCTTGCACCTCCCCCTTTTTTTTCCTGGAAAGCATTTAGTTTACCAAATAAACAATATCCCTCACAATAAGGTACACATAAGGCAAGTCTTCTTCCAGATGCTAATCTGTTCAAGATGTCTGCGTATAAACATTCTGAAGGCTGAAGCTGGAACTTGTAAGGAAAGGTGTTCAGAAAATGAGATTTCATCTGAGGAGCATTTGATATATGCATTTGGATATAGGAAATTTGAACCCAGATTGTAATCGTAAAATAAAGTAGGAATGACATCCAGCAAATGTAACAACCTCCTCTCAAGTCCAAAGTTTCCACAGGGTGATCTGGGTCATCAAGTCTCTTGCTGAAAGCATTTCATGCAGCATTTTTAGAGAATTAGTTTGATGCAGTGCTGGTCATTTGTTCTGGATTTTAGGATTTTATAATCTTATATTGTTTCAATAATTTTACCTTGTTGTTGTTGTTGTTTAGTCGTGTCTGACTCTTCGTGACCTAGCATTTTGGAATCTAGGCAGGTAAGACACAAGTTCATGGGAAACTGCAGTTGGTTGTTTTGAAACTATAATATCTCAAGAGTCTGCTGTTCAAAGGTGATAATGACCAGTATCCTGCACAGATTTAGAGTTTGACTGAACTAGACCCAAAGCAGATTAACTGGTTTCGTCGTCTTACATTCTTTTATACACTATTGCACATACAGTCGTACCTTGGAAGTCAAACAGAATCCATTCCGGAAGTCCATTCAACTTCTAAAGTGTTTGACTTCCAAAGTGTGGCTTCTGATTGGCTGCAGGAAGCTCCTGCAGCCAATCAGAAGCTGCGGAAGCCTTGTCAGACATTTGGCTTCCAAAAGAATGTTAAAAAACCAGAACAGTCGCTTCCGGGTTTTGATCGTTCAGGAGCCAAAATGTTCCAGAACTAGGCTGTTCGAAAACCAACATATGACTGTATATACAAAAGACCCTTCAAAACAGCTGCATACTATCCCTTGCTTTTTCCTGTAGGACTAATTGCAGTCATTTACACTCGTCAGCAGGTTTACCATACCCAATGAGTCAATCACCCATCTCCTACTACCCCCCTGAGAAAAACCCTACCCCACCTTCCCACTATATATAAGGATCTGGTGACTTCTGTTTCAGTGTATCTGAAGAAGTGTGCATGCACACGAAAGCTTATATCCAGAACAAACTTAGTTGGTCTCTAAGGTGCTACTGGACAATTTTTTAATAAAAGTGAAGTCTGCTCAAAGCACAGCACATATTTAAGCTAGAGAACTCATTCCCACAGCAGGCAGTGAAAGATATCAGCTTGAGCGGCTTAAAAAGAGAATTGGACTAGTTCGTGGAGAACAAGGCTACTGATAGCTATCTAGCCATGCTAACTATGGTCTGCTTCAATGGTCAGAGGCAGGAATGTTTCTGAATACCAGTTGCTAGAAGTCATGGGAGGGAAGACTGCTCTTGGGCTTGGGTCTTGTTTGAGGGTTTCCCAGAGGACTTTGGCTGGCCAATGTGAGAACAGGATGATGGACTAGATGAGCCACTGTCACGGTCTGGTTTACGGGCGGTCAAAGTCCTGGCTGAGGACGTCAGGACCGGGGGCAAGATGGCGGGGTGGGAGCAGGAACAAGAGTCCAGAAGCCAGGTGTCTGAGGGTCAGGAAGCAGGGAGTCACAAAGTCAAGGGTCTGAGAGTCAAGAAGCAAAGAGGCAAGAAGCCGAGGTCCTACTGGTCCTACTGGCTCTTGCACGCACTCCTGACAGTCACGGACCTGATCCAGCAGGTTCTTCTTATGTTCTTAGGATCTAAAACAGTCCAATGGAAATGAGCATGCCCAGTGGGCACAGCTGATGGTTGAGAGGGGAGAAATGGAGAACCATGGAGAATGCAGTACCTTGAAACCAGAACAGGGCCGCTGCGCACTAAGATTTTGTGGCAGGTTGTGCTCATAGGCTCCATGATAATAATAACAATTTTATTATTTATACCCTGCCCATTTGACTGGGTTTTCCCAGCCACTTTGAACGGCCCCCAACAGAATATTAAAAGCATGATAAAACATCAGCATTAAAAACTTCCCTAAACAGGGCTGTCTTCAGCACTCACTGCAGGGCAAGAAAGGTCTTAGCATTCCAGCAAACTCTGAAATCGTCTACCTTGTAGACTATCCAAGAAACATCATGCAAATAAGAACAGGCTTGCTTCTTAATGGCCCTCATTGAGGGTCACAAAGGGCAGGCAGCAGGTTTAGCTTCTACCCCATATGTATCACTGAGTGCATCTGTTTGCTTTCCCCCTGAACCGTTGCTCATCACTCCTATGGGGGGAAAGTAAATCTTAGACTTTGGAACAACACGACAGTGAGGCAGAGATGGGAGGAATCACCGCCTCCTCCTTTATGCTGGGTGGCCTGACCTTTTTATGGATCCACCAATAAACAAGTCTCTACTCTGCAGACGCCCCATCCTCCGAAACAATGGACATTTTTGCCTGTGCAGGTATAAGCTGTGAGTGCATGTTCAACTTTTGGAAAAACACACACAAAGCAATTCCACCAATCCGTATGCTTAATGTAACTTAGGTCATGTTTGCATTTAATGTGCAACAAACAATGTTTTGTTTTGTTTTTATTTTAAATTACACACACACACACACACACACACACACACACACACACACTATCCTTCCTCCTCAGAGATACCAGAGAGGCATACAGCAAGACTGATTAAAGTGGATAAATGCAAAACAAAAATAAATGCAAAATGCAAGGCACATCAGCTGTGTGGGTGTGGATTTTAGGAGGTGTGGAGGAGTGGGGAATTTTAATTTTTCCTCCCCCTGCTGCAGTACTGAAACCCCTCTTCCTAAGTTGGCATTTACACTGGGAGGAGATTCCCCCACTGGTTCTATTGTAAACGGCACCTTCCTAGGAGGGGTTGATTTCTCAGGAAAATGTGGCACCATATCTAATTTGGCCTTGAAATTACAGGACACAGGCCATTGTAATCAGTCCTGATTCAAATAAATGAGCTTTGCACATGGATCTTATAGCAATTCTTCACCCCCATTCTTTTTTACATCCGGGCTTAAAAAAAAATGTCATAGATAACTTCTGTTGTTTGTACTCGTTCAATTTTTAAAACATATTTTGGGAATTCATTTGGTGTAAAGGGGAAGAAAAGGTACTGTGTTTCCTTTTGGGACAAACTAGATAGTGTCATACCAGTGGATTGTGAATTATGCAGTGAGGAGGGGACATGGATGAGGAAGACTTCACAGAAAATAGTCAGAGATATCAACTCTATTAATTTTCAGGGCATTTTGAAATGTATTCTTTGTGCCACTTGCCAATACATTTAAATCCTAAGAATGTTGCGAAAATGTGTGTTTCTGCTAAACTCCCATTGTAGAATGGCCAACCAAGCTCCACATCAGGTTTGGCAGCTCACTATGAATCCTTATTTGAATTCACTATGAATCCCTCTTTTGCTCTTAGCAAATGTTGCCTATGTCTTGTAACTATCGCAATCTGAATGTGAATTTGACCAGCTCGTAATTGCGTGTCAAGACCCTGAGGCCTCCCCTTATGTTGAATAATAACACGTGGACACAGTATTTTAGGTTAATGGGCAAATTTAGGCCACAACTTTATTGGTTACAGAATGTGAGCGGTATTGGCTTAGGCATTGGAATTGAACCGACTATATCTAACTCCTGTCCGCCATGCACGTAGTCCAGTATGGGTCAACCACCAATAGGGGGAGCCCTGTTGATGCACATCAACTAAGAGCTCCCCCAGGGTCCCCTATGAGGTTGTGGCATGGCCTAGCCCCTACCTGGGCTTTGGACAATATCCACACCCCCGGATCCCTTTAATGGAATACCCTTAAAATGGAGGAGCAGGTGATGGCCACACCTCCCCTCCCCTGAACGGAACAAGAAGGGAAATCGCACGGCTGCTTAAAAGTGCTAAGCCATGCCCCCAACCGGATTGGCTGGCCGGGGGCCGTGATGTAGCCAGGGTCTCCCTGATGATGCAGGGGGTTAGCCCAGCCCCCGCTGTGTGCAGGAGGCCACGTGGCCTGCCCACAACACCGTCCCATCGGGAAGTGGAGTGGCCTTCTCATACATGAAGAAGAAGAAGAAGAGGAGGAGGAGTTTGGATTTGATATCCCGCTTTATCACTACCCAAAGGAGTCTCAAAGCGGCTAACATTCTCCTTTCCCTTCCTCCCCCACAACAAACACTCTGTGAGGTGAGTGGGGCTGAGAGACTTCAAAGAAGTGTGACTAGCCCAAGGTCACCCAGCAGCTGCATGTGGAGGAGCGGGGAAGCAAACCCGGTTCCCCAGTTTACGAGTCTACCGCTCTTAACCACTACACCACACTGGCTCCACATGACATTTTGCTCTAGAATCAACAGAGAATGGGTACTTTGTCTCCCACCCTATGTAGTCCTCACACAATCTAGATCCCTTTCATATTTTTTGTCCACGAAAAGAGCTTCTTGGGAAACTAATTTCATTCTGGAAAAGAAAATCTCATTGCGGGTTTATTCTGCATTACCTTGCACTGTGTCCATCTGAAAGCTGCCATTTGTGCAGAAAGAGGTAGATGCCTTTTATATTTCTGTTCAGCCACTTAAGTAACGTAAGTGGATGATTTCAGCAGACATACTCTGAGTACAACTAATGTTGGCTATCACCCAATAAGCTGTAGAAACCTGATGCTCACATTTGTGCTATTTTTCAGCCGACAACTTTCATAGCATAAATAGCATGAGATTATTTGCAACTGTTTATTTAATTCTACTGCCCTCTTGTCCTATCCTGGAGATTCAAGGCACTCTTTTAATTTAAAAAGTCCTCTCCCCTCAAGGCACGGAAACCCTCCCCCAAAGCAGACACATTGTACGTATATATTCTGAAGATGCAAAACCCGTTGAGTACCACGTCCCTCCTTAACTCCAAATTAATAGAGACAATCACAGATTTACATGGGTCTGAAGCTCTATCAGCTTTGGTTAATGACTGCCAAAACACTCAACTATGTCTGCATAAAGGAATGATTCATATATTTAACATGACAACCAAAGTATTTTAGATAGCACAGTCCCCAGTTTAAGATGATTCTGGTTGTGCTAGGAAAAAAACAAATCAAGATTTGGTTTAAAACGTTTAGCATCCTGTAACTTTGTCCAGAACCATAGTCTTAAAAACAAAGGGATGACCTTTCCCATGGAATGGCAAAAGGAAAGGATTAGCTAAAAATCTATGAAGATTCTTTGTTGCCTTAGGAGAGTTCATTGCTAATACATCCCAAAGACTGGTTTTTCCCAGCTACAAATTTGCACTGAATGAGAATGAGAATAAGGAAATGATATGTTTTGTGAACTAATGCACATAACTGAGTTTTCCTCCCCACCCTCCACAAAAAAAAGCACAAAAATGACTTCACTGGCCCAGTAAGAGGCAATTGTGTAAACTGGATGATACTGTAAAGAGAATAGCAAATTAATAAAATATTTGTAATATGACTGAACCTGGGAGCTACACTGTACATCAAGTCTAGCGATCAGATTTCCTTGGTATTATATAAAAGGATCTGAAAACAAGAAAGACTATTGTAGCACTTTAAAAGACCACCAAATTTGTTATAGCATAAGCTTTCATGTGCCGTAGTTCACTTTTTCAGATCCATGGAACATTAGGCTCATTCAATTTTGAAATATACTCAGAGTCGCAAAGTGATTTCATGCTCTTTATTCAGCTCATAGTGGTGAGGAGGAATGAATGAAAGTCCCCTCAAAGTATCTGCTTTATATACATTATTTACACAATGGGCTGCACATGATTGGCTAATTCCGGAATTCTACTGTAAGCCAATCAGGTTGTGGATTCACTTCTATCTGGAGCATGATTGGGTAGTTCCTGCCAACCAATCATACTGCTGCATTGTTCTAGGACCAATCAGACTGCTGCATTCTGAATCCTATTGTTCTAGGACCAATCAGACTGCTGCAGTTTGGATCCTATTCAACTCAGTACATAACAAATTTATTTTATTTTATTTAAAAACAACAACCACCTTGATTTAATGTGTTGTGTTAAGGGCTTTTCCATGCTCACTCAGGCTCCAAAGTGCCAGGAAATTGCAGCTGTTAAGGACCATGTCCTTTATAGATGTGGGTATTTAAGGTGATATTGACCTGCTATGGTCCTGTGGTTAGTTTCACAGGACCACCTTGGAGCTGGCTGGTTGTCAGTGGTAGAGGGATGGACCTACATTTGTCCCAGGGGTGCCCAAACTTTTTTCAAAGAGGGTCGGATTTGATGAAGTGAAAATAATGTGTGAGGGTCGACCAAAGTTGTTGAGCATTTTTTAGGATTTAACCTCAGGATATACTGCAACAGAGGCCAAATTAGGCCCCCAAAACGGACTTTGGACATGCCTGATCTATGCTATGTGTAGCACTTTACAGGATCTCTTGGCTGTGTTCAGAGAATGCTGGACTGCAGACTCTAGATAATACAGTGGTACCTCGGGTTACATACACTTCAGGTTACATACACTTCAGGTTACAGACCCCACTAACCTAGAAATAGTACCTCGGGTTAAGAACTTTGCTTCAGGATGAGAACAGAAATCGTGCTCCAGCGGCGCAGCAGCAGCAGGAGGCCCCATTAGCTAAAGTGGTGCTTCAGGTTAAGAACAGTTTCAGGTTAAGAACGGACCTCCGGAACGAATTAAGTACGTAACCAGAGGTACCACTGTACATGGCTTCATTGGCAATGGCTCCTCCTAATAATCTTGGTATGACAAGTATCTGTATGTCAGGGGCTTCCACACCCTTCCATACTGCTGAATTGAGAGAGCAAAAACTGCACAATTGCTACATTTAAATCCCCCACCCCCTGCCCAATTATATATTAATCCTAAAAAATTCCCAGACACGATGCAGGCCTACACAGGGAGATCTAGATAGCTGCCAGAGCAGTCACAATCTCTTTGCTGGCATCCGGGCTGCATACAAACCATATTCCCCCGAAAGAATCCTAGGAACTGTAGTTTGAAGCTCTGCGAGGGGTAAATTGCAGTTTCATGATTCGTCCAGCTGCTTTAAATGTATGCCTATGCAGCCCTGCCTATATTTGAATTGGGGCAGAGTACAGTGTGCCAGATTTGACTCACCACCCACTTTGCAAGACAGTGGTACCTTGGGTTACATACGCTTCAGGTTACATACGCTTCAGGTTACAGACTCTGCTAACCCAGAAATAGTACCTCAGGTTAAGAACTTTGCTTCAGGATGAGAACAGAAATCGTGCTCCGGCGGCGCGGTGGCAGCAGGAGGCCCCATTAGCTAAGGTGGTGCTTCAGGTTAAGAACAGTTTCAGGTTAAGAACGGACCTCCGGAACGAATTAAGTACTTAACCTGAGGTACCACTGTATATCAATGGGACGGTGTAGTTTTGGTAGTGAGAGGTCATTGGAGCAGACCTTTGTGCTGTGGGTGTAAGCACCTCTATCCCCTGCCATGCTTCCCAGCATCCCTGCTTCATCTCTTTGATCTCTATGCCATCAGTTTCTGAATAAAAGTAATTACAGCCAGGGAACTAGTCTGGTTTTTGTCTTTGCTCAGCTACACTAATGAAGGGCTTTCTTTCTTTCTTTCTTTCTTTCTTTCTTTCTTTCTTTCTTTCTT